>JAWDGP010004001.1:7500-41406 GCA_033675545.1 Elysia crispata | reverse complement strand
CTCACGAAAAAATATTTTGTTGAATTAGATGGTTGAAACCAGTGTATCTTTAAAGCTCTATCTTGACTGAGCATATGGGTTTTTAAATTTTCAAAATCGATCCATAACTTTTGAAATTATGGCACTTTGAAGTTTCAAGATTTCGGGGTACTTTTAAAGAGGAAAATACTCCTGAAAAATGGGACACTTTTCGGACCATTTTAAGACAGTTTTCTTCATAACTTTTTTAGTTATGAAGGGATTTTCATGAAACTTGGCAACCTGATGCTTCTCTATTAGCAGAATCCATTTATGCAAAGACATTTTGAGTTTTGTCTGCATTTTCTTTTTAAGATTTTTTCATAAATTTTACAATCTTAAATATTAGCTGCCGAAAATTTAACAGACAATTTCTTAGGGCAGTATATAAGTAAAATAACATGCAAACTAATTAAAAACTGCATGCATTTGAAGTTTGTAGAAGTTTCTTCTTTACCTTATTTGAAGTTCTTAAATTTGATTTGAATGCTGTTAGCATTCTTTATGAGCCATAAGCGTCCACTAGCCCTTGGCTCAAAGTCGAGTTTTGCCTCGACCACACTCCTCCTCGAAACAGTGTGCACATCTCTACCACTTGGCCAAGTAAAAACCCCTAAGGTCTTCCCAAGGCCTCCAAAGCTGACAGTCACATCCTGGGTGTCTTTTTCACAGTCATGTTGGACAATACCTGAAATTTATAAATATCTGTATAATAACCATACGGAAACTGGATTAATTGTGGCTCATACTGACTTTGACTTTTCATGATTTGACCTTGTTACATGCATGCTTTCAAAAAATTATTTATTTTAAAACAAATTAGATGTCTCATTAGATCTAATCAGTCAGGTGTTTCAAAATTATTTAGCCCTTTTTTTGTTTATGGTCAATTTAAATAAGTGCACACACATATCTTTTATATATGTGAATGATTATTGAAAAAATATATATAATTGTATATATGATATATATATATAATAACTGAATTGTATTGTTATTTTTTTTATCTTTAAATCATGGTCAGAGGAAGAATTATTTTAGTTATTAAAATTAGCATACCTGGATACCAAGCATCTTCAAATGCGACTGCAACCATCTCGCCTTCTTTCATGGTGTCTTGGACATTCACCTCCTCACAGGTCTTCAACTTGAGTGACTGCACTATTGCCTGCTTGTCCCTTTCCTGGTGCTTTCTTCTTAGTTCTTTACTTTCCTGCCTTCCTCTTTTCCACAACTTTTTCTTCTCATCATTGTCCAAACCATCATACCAGGTCCTCAGCCGCTTTCTTGTTTGCTTCAACAACATCACTGATGAGTGGTGGTGAAGTGAGCAGTGTGGTCTTCTCCTCTGGCTTGCATCAAGATGTCCGAAATTTCTCTCGCTGATAAGATTTGTTAGAGGAGCCTTTATCTCAGATGCATCCTCTCTTTCTAAAACATCTTTAAGCTGCATTTCAATAGTGGTGAGAAGACCATCGCTGATTGCAGACATTATCTCTCTCATCTTCTCACCAACAAGAGATGTAGACAGCTTTTGCTTTGTCTCGGGTGAAGTTGGAGTAAAATCTCTAAAATATCTGAAACTTTCTGTCTTGAAAAAATGATGAGGGTTGTTTCTGCACTTTTGGAGGTCATCTTTTAGAAGGGTAATTAATTTCTTGAACTGTTGGTGTGAAGTTTTGGAGGAGATTACAATTTTCCAAAAAGGTCCAGTAACTGTGTGGAAATAAAGGCCAAGACACTCAAGGACAAGTATGAAAACTGGGTTGGTGAGGGAATTGTATAGTTTTGTCTGTTTTGTATTGTTGGATGGCTGGGATTCCAAAAGCTGCACAAAGTCTAGGTGGTGATGGAAAACTTGGGCTGCAACTTCAAAAAGACCATTGAAACGATTGTCCTTGTAAGACTTTATGCAGCTTTTTTCTCCTTTTTGAAGACAAAGGGCCTCCCACTGGTTCCTCAGACCTCTATAGTCTCCTGTTGGTCCAAACAGAGCTGCTGCATCCCACAGCATCACAGGCACAGGGTGTTTGTGCTCTTGGTTGGGAATGAAGTCCAGCTTCTTCAAGGCATTCATAACATTGGTATGAAATCCCAACAACACATGAGCAGCGCAGTGCAGGTGATGAACTTTGCTAACTTGCTCTCCGCTGTTTCTCAATGTCTCGTCCCTCCATTTATCTATCAAAACACTACTTTTCTTTTCATTGGCAGCCCTATCATTCATGTAATACTCTAATTTAAGCAGCACTTCTTTCATTCCATCTTCAGCATCATCCAAATCTTTCACAACTTCCTCCAACTTATCTCTTGTATCATCCGCAATGGCCTGTCCTGTCTCCGACACAACCGACGACCATCCCAAGCAATAGGCTTCTCCTTCATCTGTGTTGATGGATGTATCAAGGATTTTAACTTTACGCCTTGTGGTCCCATCTTTATGAACACCAAACCCTTTACATCTCCTCAAAACCTTGCTATTTATATAACTCTTGGCCAGCACTTGTCCTTCATCTGCTATCCTCTGACAAGCTGCACGACTTGGGAGACTCGAAAAGGATGAGCTGCACAACTTGCCAACAGTCTCTATAACTGGTCCTATTTTCCCAGTTGCCACCTCAAGTCCCAATAATTCCATTACACAAAAACGAGTTTCATCTGTGTACTCCCCTTCTAACCCCTTTGTCTCAACCTCTCTTTCCCCTTCCTCAGTGTCATCTTCCATTGCTGGCTCTTTTCCGTCTCTCTTCACACCATGCCTTTTCATGTAATACCTCAGTCGATTGCTCACTTGTTTCTTTTCGTCCAAAAGCTCCACAATTCTCGTTCTCTGGTGTGCTGATTTCTTCTCTAATTTGGCGTTGTTTTTTTTTACTTCTAGCAGTTCCTTTCTCAGTTTTACAAGGTCATCTGCTTGTTTGCGAGCTAGACCTGAAAGCTTATTTTTTTCTTTCCTCAGAGCCAACTTTGTTGCAGTGTATCTGTCTTCTCGCCTTTTCACATTCTTCTTGCTGTACATGCTCAACCTCTGTTCCTGATCCTTAAGTTCATTTTTCAATCTTGCCAGCTTCTTGTCTAGCATTGCAGCAGTTTTCTGTTTTTTTAATAGTTCACTTTCTGTCTGATTAATTTTCTTGGTTGGTGTGCTCACCTTAGGCCTACTTGTACTTGGCCTATGGCAATGGGTTGTTGTAGGTGGTAAGGATGGGGCTGTTGTAGGTGGTAAAGACGGGGCTGTTGTAGGTGGTAAGGACAGTGATGTTGTAGTTGGTAAGGATGGGACTGTTGTAAGTGGTAAGGACGGGGCTGTTGTTGACGATGAAATCAAAGAAGGGGGCGAAGGTGTTGGTTGCACTGAACTAGTACTAGGTGTTGAAACACGGGGGAAAGTAAATGGCTCTCGCTTAAAATTTTCTAAGGCGCCTCCTCGTAATTTTGCCCCTTTCTTTGCCACACGTGACATCTTACTTCTGAGTATGTCTGGCGAGACATCAGCTGTTTCATTCCTCCATAATAACAGCCAGTTCGCTGCCGTAATTGATGGCATTTTTGCCGTATCTTTACACAGTTGGATAACAGTTTCATTGGTCACCTCAGCTAAAGGGCCGTACATTTCAATCAATCTTGCTCGATCCATTTGAACTTACTTTTCGTTTTGTTTTGTTTTTTTTTTTTGTTTTTTTTTTTTTTTGAGTAAGAGAATGAGAGAGAGAAAGTGGTGGAAGGGGGAAGAGGAAAAAAAAAACTGATTATGGTGCGCACTGAGTAGGAATCAAGGTTTAGATCTAATATTTTTAGGATTGAAAAATAAATCCCATTAAAGAAACTAAGTAATGAAAACTTTAAACAACAATCCCAATAATCTTATAAACTTTCTATCTAATCTAGAGCTAGTAGCGGGCGATACTAAGTTTCTATAGTTCTAGGGTAAGAGTGGGTTGTAGATCTAGATCTAAGCTCAATCTTGTAACTTCTTGATAGTTCCCTTTTTATGTTTTAATGCTAAGTATTAATAAGAATAGATATATTATTCATAAATTTGCTCTAAAAGTTTAATTTGGACTAAAATTTTCATTATTAGCAACATAATTACTGCACCAACACACATCTTCTCCCCCGCAAACATTTACAAAGATAAAGAGCATTTAAGCCACTGTGAACTCTCCCTGAGCTAGGCGAAAATAGCCGACCAATGAAATCACGGCTAGCAGTCAAGCACACCCAAGCTGATGACGCGCATTAGAATACGGTCAGCCGTTACCGGGAATGGCTACAGAGTGTAGATTTTTAAGCGAGTTCAGTGAACATCGCGATCTCTCACACAAAAACTGCTTTACACACACACTTGAAATTTACAGAAACTCAAGAAAAATGGTGGATCTCTTACCTGTACTTCAACGAAGATGCAGCTCCTCGTACTTTCCAAAATATGCGAACAACGTTCTTCGAGGTCAACTTTCTAACACTTCTAAAAATACTACACACTTCGTCTTTTACACATGGTTAGCTTGACCTCTTATCTGATTGGTTGCCAAGTTTCATACAAATCCATTGAGAAACGGCTTGGTGGTTATATTTAGAAGTTGACGACTTTGCCACAGAGACGGGCTAAAAAGAGGCACCTCTGCCGTGACCCAAAATCGGATCACGGTGAGGCGGGCCGTGAGCATTGCTACTTTATATCAGAAGAAAATAACCCCATCTTCCTCTCTGCTATCCCTCTTTTTTTCTTCCACCTTATCTCCTAATCTCCTTTAAATCCCCATCTTCCATCATAATTCCCATTTCATTTATGATTTCACGTCAATTGTATCTTTAATATGTAGATACACACACACACAGATTTCGAACAGATACCTGTCTTAAAACCGCTAGATACGTCTTGTCTATCCATTTATTTATTTCCCCAACCCCTTTCTCTTTCTCTCTCTAAAAGCAGCATCTTTTACTCTCTGTCATATCAACAATTTCACTTGTTATAGAAATCAAAGGCCAATTTACGGACTCTACGTTGATGGAATGATCCAGCTGAAAATAGGTGGTTTACCAGGAATCTGGTGTGATTTAGTCGCATCAGTTGGTAACATTCTCAGTCACAATTGTAGGATCATGACTCATTTTCAGAGTTTGTTTCACCTACCACTTCAAAATGTTTTCACAGACTCATATAGAATGCTAGACGAGAACTATATCAGTTTCGTGTTGACGTTCTGCAGATCTTTCTAATTCATTTATTTAGTCAACTTGCTGCTTAATTTCAACATTGATCAGCCTATGACATAATTATCTTTTTGTCTTGATGTTATATTAAAGCAAAAATTCTAAACGCAGAAAATAATTACGATGTGAATATACATACAGTAGGGCTATAGAGTTGAAGAAAACAATCAGTGAAGAAAAATTGTAACCTACTCTCACCTTTTGGTTATCTCATTTATTCCAGAGTTGTTTCCTTTCCTTGGGTTGTTCAACACTACGACCTCCGCCTCTTTCCATGGGGTTTGACACCTCCGCAAGTGAGTTCATATTCACCTCTTGAAATCAATAAAAAAAAGTTTTTAAAATTACAATCATAACAGTATTCATGATAATTACTACTTAGGGTTTGAAATAAAAATACACTCAGGACATACCAAGAAAATTTTTTATATGTAAAATAATTTCCCCTAAAAAAATTATTGCATTTATATTTTAAATTTTCTATTGAACTAGATCTAATTGGTGTGGGGAAACTTATTTTAATCACTTTCATCCCAGAAGATTCAGTTTTTCCAATTTCTTTTTTATAACACTGATCCATCCCATTAACACAATTAAACACAGCTATACTTAGTTCAAGATTCTAATTATGATTTCATAAGATTGGTGGTGTTTCTTAACCAATGTCACTTATCTTTATAATGCTTTTAAGATCTATATGATTGTGTAAATGGTGTAACATTAAATGGGTCCTGGAAATATTCCTAAATTTTATGAAGAATATGAAGAATCAGTGGCTTGGCTCCAGCCAATGTCAGCACTGATCAGATGGGATCTCCACCACCAACAGATGATCCAGCCAGGAATCAAATTCAAACTTTTTTGTATGTGTGAGTGTTATGCTGTATCATTTTGTATCAGTTGAGGTATTGATCATTTGCCCTGTAAAAAATGAGCTGGTGGTCTATACTCTATATCTGGGTCCTAGAAATCGAGACAAGGAAATTTGATAAAATGCAAAAGTTTCCCGCTTGATGAGAATTTATAAATAAAGATAAACAGTAAAAAATAAACAAACAAACCCTCAACTCCATTTTAATTTAACTGGTAATCCAGAATGAGACTTGAGGTATTCTACATGGCTACTTTTTAATTTCATGCTAAGTCTAGCTAAATTTTAAAGACCCCAAAATCTAAAATATTAAAGATCTAGATAGATTTAGATGATTAGCGAGAATGTAAGCTTTATAAACAGAAAACAATAAAAAATACAAAAACAAATCAACAAACAATCGACTCCGTTTTCATTGTAACTGGTAATACAGAATGAAAATTGCAGCATTCTATCAAGACTACTTGTAAAGTAAAAGAACTATAGTTTGGAATATTCAAATACTAACACAAGGTAAATTTTAAAGACCCCAAATCCTATAATCATAATATAAAGGAGAGATATCAAAACCATTTATATGCCTCTTTAAATACACATGCACACCAGCCTGGGAATTGACACCAGGACCCGGTTTGTAGAACAGGGTTTTCAGCTAGATCTAGTATTAGGAAAGATCTAGATGTAGATGATTGGCAAGAATTTACTGTTGTTCATTGCAGTTGTTTGAAGATATATATATATACAATCGTTTGAGTTTATAACTAGTCTGCAGTTGTTCATACAATTAATTATTCAGGGCTCTAAAGTAACATGATTTAAGGTTATAGTCTCTACTAAAATAACTGACCCAAGGTATCATCCAATGGACAAAGATGGTTTACCACAGAGTGGTCAAGATTTACATTTTTTTCAAAGCCTTACAATATGTTTTAAAAATTAAAATCTAATTAACTATTTATTGTACAACTCTCCATCTTTAAATAGTAAGTAACTTAATACCTTTCAGTTAATGTTCCTTATTTTTATTTATAAAACCTTTTTTACAAGCTTCTTTTCCTTTGCTGCTACGTTGGTAGGCTTAAGGTAACACTAGTTTTTTCATTCCTTTTATCAATTTAAGGCTTGAATCAAAACAAAAGATGTAGCTAATTTCAATATCTGTAATTCCTCAACTCGATATCCTCTCTCTGTCTGTCTTTATAATGTTTTATTTTTTGCAAGTAACGCAGCGTTTTATCTAGGCATGATAATTTTTTCTGCCTTTCGGTGTTTTTTCAGGCTTTTTTACAACAGATAAATAACACTTTGATTTTCTCTGTCCCTGGCTGGCCAGTTCAATTCTTTTCCTTTTAGTTTTACTCCACTTTGTTAAACTGTTTTTGTATTGATCACTGTATGCTGTATGTTTTGATTGCCTTTCATTCAGCTTATTCTTTAATGGTTTTTCACTTTTGTTTTTACATTTTATGTCAACAGGAAAAAATAATAGGCCTGAAGTTAATCAAAAAAAAATAAAAGTTGCAAGTTGGCTTCTTGATGCTTTTACAAATGCACCCCTTCAGATCCGTTTTAATTTCATGAAGTAAGTAGTCAAAAATAGCAAATAAAAATAACACTCGGCTACGGATTTGTTTCTGTATTGTTGTATGAATAACTATCGTTATTCCTGAAATTCTGCAGCATTTGTACAAACAATATTGTGCGATATCCACACCATCACAGTAATCTCCCTTATATTTTCACACCACTTTCTTTCAATTTATTTATATATCCTTATGAAGTTAACCTTCATTCTATGATTAATTAGTTATCCAGCTCTAGAGTAAAGGAGATTAGATTCTAGACCTTAATCTTCATAGATCCAGCTTAGATTCTAATTTTTACAGTGTTCTTGAAATCAAAAGTTTAGATCTATAGAGCTACAATCTAGATCTAGATTCTAGGCGCTAAATCTTAACTGGATCTGGATATAAATCGATTCTGATTTGATTGAATCAAATTTACCTAGAATATTCTGGGTCTAAGTATTCATCCAAATCAATGTGAGTGTGTTTGTTGGCGTAAATTTAATTTGCATTTAACTTAGATCTCTAGATCGTACCGTAATGATGAATCTAGATCTAATAAGCCTGTCGCCTGTTGTTCGTGAGAATTCATTTGAGTTAGCGCTACTTTCGATTTTGATTTTGACTTCCGTTTGAGATCGTCAAATAGAATATTATGCGATTCCATTCTTAATGGTCGGGCCTGCATTTTACATTTTTTTAAAACACAAAGACGTAAAAACAAACAATGGAATCATCTAGCTATTCAGAAGCTAGGAAACTCAAGGGCCCTGTAGCATATCTTCATCCCATAACTTTAATCATGAAGGTGCGTTCGTTGATTGTGCTATAACGAATAAGACGCAACGTAGACGCTTAGCAAAGTCCAAGTCTAACGTGATTATATACATAAAATTGTGAGTGAAATCGAAAAACTCCTGGCAGACGTAAAACTCCAGGTCAATACAGCAGAACAGCGTCCGTTTACAAATGTGAAAACGAGCACTGGCAGAAGATAAAGAAAGTAGGCAATAGGTCCTCTCCTTTGCTAGCGAAAATATCTTCCGAAGAAGACAACTGCCTTGCCCCCATCTTTACACAACAGTCAGGATAACAGGTAATGAAATGAAAACAAGGTTTAAACTATACTGCGCTCTAGAGAAAGCTGTGCTTTTGTACAGCTGTGGCACCTGGGCCCTCACAATATGAAACAGATTTATCACCGTAGAACGGCTCTTAATATCAAATGCCCAACATCAATCAGTAACAAGTCTTTTTGTAACAATAAGGTTTATTAGCCTCCCTTTACAGTATACTAGTTGAAGCCAGGTGAAGACTTTTGGGGCACATCTTAAGCCAAGTGCCCCATACACCAGCCAACAAACGATATTTCAAACAAGAAGCCACAAAAAAAGACAACCTAAAACATCTTTTATATCTACTCACAGACAAAAATCTCAAAAGACTCTCTGTAATTAACAAACCTTTCAGACCTCGTTGTCCAGGATTGTGGAAAGAGTGTGTATGTCTGTGTGTGGGGGGGTATGTGGTGTGTGTCTGTACTTGTCGAACGGGCCGTAAGTATCTACATTTATAAGAACACTTTAATTATATCGTTAGCATCGCGCTGCCAGGCTTTTCCAGCGCCTCAGGTTGGTTTTGATAACTGTTTCTTGATTTTACTATTAACTTTAGTTATTAAAAAACGCTCATAAAAATATTTGAAATGACACAAATTTTGATTTACGTGTTTCTTTATTGATTTTACCGCCGGAATACATAGTAAACTTAAACATTAAGTAAACTTTCGTTAATTGTGATTTAAATTTTTATGCTTCTTTATTAATTGTGCCGATGTTTTTTTTTTCTGTTTCATCCACTCCACTTTCTCCGGTCCCCCCCCCCCCCACCCCCCACCCCCCCTTTTTATTCTCTCTCTCTTCTACAAATTCCGATGTTTTTTTTTTTATATCTTTTTGTCTTTGTTGATGTCAGTATATTTCTCACTCAATTTTAGTCTGTCTTATTCTCTCTCTCTCTCTCTCTCTCTCTCTCTCTCTCTCTCTCTCTCTCTCTCTCTCTCTCTCTCTCTCTCTCTCTCTCTCTCTCTCTATCTATCTATCTATCTCTCTTTTCCTCTGATTTCTCACTTTCGATTTATTTCTTTATTGTTCAAGTCCTTCTCTACGTTAGTACATTTATCATTCTTTCTCTTTACGTGCGTGTCGCTATTAGTTTTCTTAGTTCTCTTTCTGTTTATTCCTCTTTTACTCTCTCTCTCTCTCTCTCTCTCTCTCTCTCTCTCTCTCTCTCTCTCTCTCTCTCTCTCTCTTTCTCTCTTCTATCTTCTTACCCGGGATTTCTAGAACTTATAATTATTCTAGATCTAGATCTGGTCACAATCTGTATAAGACAAAATAAGAGAGACAAGTTGATAAGAAGGATTAATTTGAATATCTTTACGGTTCCGTCTTAATGATAAATTAGTGAATCTTGTCGATGTCTAATATTACAAGTTAGACATTCGTTCAAAAAGTGGCGTTAAAAGAAAAAAAAAGTTGTTACATTTATATTTAAAGAACAACATTTTTTTTTTTAATTTTAAAAGTATCATCAACTTTGAAAATTGTAAACCTCTTTTAAATGTCATTTGGCTCAACATAACGAATCTGGCCAAAATTTCATAAACTGATTGTAATAAAAATATAGTGAGGTTTTGATAACACCTTTAGTCTTAATATATATTTTTTCTTTTAAATCCACTTGGGACATTTATCTTCAAAATTCAGTAAACTTCACCACGGTACAGTAAATGGTTTCGGAGGAGTTAGCGGAAAAGGAAATGGTTGCCTTTATGATTAATATATATGCATAGAGAGGATAGACGAAGAGGTGGAGAAAGAGAGAGAGAGAGAGAGAGAGAGAGAGAGAGAGAGAGAGAGAGAGAGAGAGAGAGAGAGAGAGAGCAGAGCAACTAACAGTAGAGATTACCCAAGCGAAACATACACAAGAAATGGAAGCATTATTTGCGGGATTAAACTGTCTAGCTATCGTAACGGAGTGTAGCACAAGAACAACATCAACAGCAGCAGTTATAACTACTACTACAATAACAACAGGCATGCTCCGAGATTGGAGATGGTTGGTCCATCACAAGAGTAGGAATCTGTGGAGTTTCGTCACTTAAGTCATCTTAACGAATGGGTATTGAATTTAGGACTAACAGCCAGCATGTAAAGATTTTATCAAATGATTTTTAATTAATCAAGGAAAGAAATGGAAAGCAAAACAGGGAAACAGTTTAAGTTACGAATTAACAAAAAAAAAAAGACAAACACAAAAAAAGAAAAAAGGTAACAAAGGGAACCTAAAAATACTGATCATCCGGGTCAGATAAAACAGTAATGAAAATGACACGTGGAAAAACAACAAGCACAACATTAATAACAACAACAACAACAACAACAACAACAACAACAACAACAACAGCAAAAACAGCAACAACAACAACAACAACAACAACAACAACAACAACAACAACAACAACAACAACAACAATAACAACAACAAACCAAAGCCAACTGCCATAGAATCTCGAAACCCTTAATAATCTTTGAGTCTTAATTTATTGAAAAACAGAATTATTTTATCTTGCTCCCTCTTTCTCTCTCTTCTTCTCTCCCTTTCTCCCTCACCCTCTTTCTCTCTATCTCTCTCTCTTTCTTCTTCTTCTTCTCTCTCTCTCTCTCTCTCTCTCTCTCTCTCTCTCTCTCTCTCTCTCTCTCTCTCCCTGAGTCAACCCAGCGAAATGAAACGCGTCATCAGAAAGAAGGGATCGCTTTGAGATCGGACAACTTTTTTACATTGATTTAAAAAAAAAAAAAAGACAAATTTAAATGTAATTTAATTCAATAGAAATTTTGATATCAATATATTTGACAAATCGAATTTCTTGTTATCTTATTCTTCGTGTAGTTATTTTGTCTGTAAGAGGCAGTCAAGATCAGAGGAAAAAATAAACAAACCCTCAGGCGTGTTGACAGCGTGAACAAATTCACTCGTAGATACAAAGGACAGCTATTTCAAGTCAATTAGTTATGGCAAAGAGTTACATATCTTAAAACCTATACAACGTAAAAACACGGTTTTAACTGATTTTTATGAAAAATTGAAAGATTCATCCCACTACGTATCATGACATATGAACATTTTTTTATTTATTAAATATTAGCTAAGAGCAGCTTGTAGTTAAATTTAACGGCTTTCGGCCTTTTTAAAAAGAATTTGACAAACACAGCTATGAGAAAATGCACAGCAGTTAAACCGCATGAAGAAAGTGTGCCACGGTTTACTTATGTGATACAGGAGAGCTTGAACTTTGCCTGGCAAGGCAACTTCGCCAGGAACTGGCCCCAAGCCCTAACGGTGTTAAGACCCGTAAAACGGTCAAGGTCCACATACTATGACGGCTCGCGCCCGTCGTCATTTATGCTTTGGGTCTGATGTGGCTCCTCCCATAAAACACCGGGATGCACACTTGTGTGCATCACTTTGGTGCTTGGAAGCTGGCAGGGAAGTTTTGTCGTGGGTTGTGTGAGAAGCACAACCTGCTCAGAGGTACCGGCGACTTGGGTACTTCGTCGATGTGGTGTCGGTGGGCCGGCTATCCTGAGAGTGTCTATATGGCGGAGGTTCAGAGCTGAAACCCTTCACCCCCTGCAATCCTTTGACATATCTCCCTTATAGGGAATTGGAATATCTTCCTTTACTGGAAGATGTTTTTTTTTTCCCTTTCAAAGGGGCGTTATCCTTTTTCTTCCTTTGAAAGGGGCATTATCCATGAAATATGCAACACCGTCATTATTTATTATCTTCCACGGGAGAGGTATTTCACTATTCACTTTTCCATTATTCCACTAACGCACTGTCCACTTGTGAATGGTACGTCATATTATCTGCTTAACAATACAAAAATCGTGAGAGACTCTGCCTCGATGAGACTGTAAGTAAATAGCGACACATAGAAATAAACTGGTATATATAGAGAAATAAAGTTAAAATTAATTTATCAAAAGTATAGGAAGAGAGGCAAAGAAGAGAGAGAGAGAGAGAGAGAGAGAGAGAGAGAGAGAGAGAGAGAGAGAGAGAGAGAATAAGAGTTGAATAGGTTAAAAAATGATTGACAACAAAGGATGTGAAACGTACAAATAGATATAAAGATAATGTAATGACAAAGTCATAAACAAAGGAAAATATGGAGGAAGAGACGAAAAGAAAAACAAAAGAGCGAAAGACTGAGAGTGAGAGAGTGAAAGACTAAGAAGAAGAGAGATGGGAAGAAATAGCGAAACACAATTAAAAAGAAAAAAATCATAATATACTGACATAGACAGAGACATAAAGATGTGAAAAATGTGGAAAGTGAGAGAAATGATGCAAAAACTAGAGAGAGAGAGAGAGAGAGAGAGAGAGAGAGAGAGAGAGAGAGAGAGAGAGAGAGAGAGAGAGAGGGAGGGAAGAACGAAAAAAAGAAAAGAGAGAGACAAAGTTGTAGAATGCACATAGGTCTAAAATACGTGACGGCTAACGCATCAGAAATACTAGTGAGAGAGAAAAAAATTGAGAGAAAGAGATAGAGAGAGAGAAAGAGGGAGAGAGAGAGAGCGAGAGAGAGAGAAAGAGAGTGAGAGAAATAGATAGAGATAGAGAGAGAGAGACAGAGAGAGACAGAGAGAGACAGAGAGAGCGTGGACTGAAAATTAATTCGAAATTAAAAAAAAAAATAAATAAGTAAGGACGCACAGGAAGTGAGAAAGTTTGAGTTATATACAGACTTAAAGAAAATATGAAATAGAGAGAGAGAGAGAGAGAGAGAGAGAGAGAGAGAGAGAGAGAGAGAGAGAGAGAGAGAGAGAGAGAGAGAGAGAGAGAGAGAGAGAGAGAGAGAGAGAGAGAGAGAGAGAGAGAGAGAGAGAGAGAGAGAGAGAGAGAGAGAGAGAGAGCGTGGAATGAAAATTAATTCGAAACAAAAAAAATTGAGAGAAAGAAATAGAGAGAGAGAAAGAGAGAAAGAGGGAGAGAGAGAGATAAACAGAGTGAGAGAAAGAGATAGAGAGAGAGAGAAAGAGAGAGAGGGAGAGAGAGAGAGAGCGTGGAATGAAAATTAATTCGAAAAAAAAAAAAAAAAGAAGTAAGAACGCACAGGAACTGAGAAAGTGTGAGCTTAAAGACAATAAGAGATAGATAGAGAGAGACAGAGAAAGGGAGAGAGAGAGAGAGAGAGAGAGAGAGAGAGAGAGAGAGAGAGAGAGAGAGACAGACAGACAGACAGACAGACAGACAGACAGACAGACAGACAGACGAACAGACAGACAGACAGACAGAGAGAGCGAGAGAAAGTTAGATAGAAAGAAATAAAGCGGCAGACAGGAAGAGAGATAGAGATACAGAAGGAGAGCTAGAGTGAAAGAAGAGAGCAAAGAAGAATAGAAAGAAATAATCTCACAATTTAATCACTCAGTAAGGGCATGAACTCTTTTAAATACGTGTAGCAATCTAGATGGGCCTTGTGTTTAGAGGAAAGTAACTGCTGAAATGCAAACTTAACGACAACTCATGTATTAAAATTAGCAAAAGAAAAAACATACAAAATGAGTCTTTTTTTTTTTGTATGCCTGTGTCACAATTTGTGTTAAACTAAATAACTGAGTTAATAAACGCCCATAAATCTTTGAAATCAATTAGAGAAACTAAGAAACAATTGAATATAACGATCTCAATCATGATTTTATACAAAGACAATAAACTTACTGTTCGTTTAAATTCATTCGTATTCTGTATCATAGATGTAGCCATTTGGGCGGTGGTGAGGAATAAAGGTTTGAAAATCGTCATTTTGGGCTCACTTACAGTCATATCTTGGACCCCCAATTCTGTCATCCCTTGGGAAGCACCCACGTGCTGCAAAGAGAAAAATTAGACACACACTCATTGAGACTAAAGCACAATATGTAAGCCGGAAATTCAGAAAATAAAAGATAATCGGTGATAATACTTATCTAAAGCCGGTGTTCGAAAGACATACAACACAGTGTAATTTGTAACTATATCAGAGATGCGTAACAAGAAAGGCTGCCGAGAAAAACTTGCTTCCAAATAAACCGAAAGAGAGAGAGAGAGAGAGACAAAGAGAGTTAGAGAGTGGATTAAGAGAATGAGAGAGAAAAAGAGGTATATAGAAGGAGAGAAGATAGCGTTGAAGAATAAGAATCGGTAAGGCAAGAAATAAGTGGTGACACACCGTTACGAGAGACAGAGGGAGTAATAAAGTTACATGGACATATCTCTAAGAATACTAATAAGAAATGGTTTAAAAATTGACTGACATGAGGCAGGGAAAGAAAAGAGAGAGAGAGAGAGAGAGAGAGAGAGAGAGAGAGAGAGAGAGAGAGAGAGAGAGAGAGAGAGAGAGAGAGAGAGAGAGAGAGAGAGAGAAAATGAAAGAGGAAGAACTAGAATCAGATTGCAGAAAAAGCGAGACACAATTACAATAAAAGACTCAGTAATATACTGATCTAGGAACGAACCAAAAGGAATAAAAAAAAATCCGGTTTTAGAGAAGAGGCGAAAAGTAGAGAGAAAGAAAGAGACAGAGACAGACAGACAGACGAACAGACAGACAGACAGAGACAGAGAGAGCGAGAGAGAGTTAGAGAGAAAGAATTAGAGCGAGGGAGAGTTAGAGAGAAAGAATTAGAGCGAGGGAGAGAAAGATAGACAGAGATACAGAGAGAGAGCTAGATTCAAAGAAGAGAACCATGAAGAATAGAAAGAAATAATCTCACGATTTAATCACTCAGTAAGGGCATGAACTCTTTTAAATATGTGAAGCAATCTAGATCGGCCTCATGTCTATAGGAAAGTAACTGCTGAAATGCAAAATTAACGACAACTCATGTATAAAAATTATGAAAAGAAAAACCATACAAAATGCGTCTTTTCCCGAGTTTTTTGTATGCCTGTTTTGCAAATTGTTTTATATTAAATAAATGAGTTAATAAACGCCCATAAACCTTTGAAATCAAGTAGAGAAACTAAGAAACAAATTGAATATAACGATCTCAATCATGATTTTCTACAAAGACAATAAACTGTTCGTTTAAAGTTATTCGTATTCTGTATCACAGATGTAGGCATGTGGGCGGTGGTGGGGAATAAAGGTTTGAAAATCGTCAATTTGGGCTCACTTACAGTCATATCTTGGACCCCCAATTCCGTCATTCCTTCGGAAGCACCCACATGTTGCAAAAAGAAAAATTAGAGACACAGTCATTGAGACTAAAACAAAATGTGTAGGCCGAAAAATCAGAAAATAAAAGACAAGCGATGATAATACTATCTAGCCGATGTTCGAAAGACATACAACACAGTATAATTTGTAACTATATCAGAGATGCGTAACAAGAAAGGCTGCCGAGAAAAACTTGCTTCCAAATAAACCGAAAGAGAGAGAGAGAGACAAAGAGAGTTAGAGAGTGGATTGAGAGAAACAGAGAGAAAAAGAGGGATATAGAAGGAGAGAAGATAGCGTGGAAGAGGAAGAATCGGTAAGACAAGAAATAAGTGGTGACACACCGTTACGAGAGACAGAGGGAGTAATAAAGTTACATGGACATATCTCTAAGAATACTAATAAGAAATGGTTTAAAAATTGACTGACATGAGGCAGGGAAAGAAAAGAGAGAGAGAGAGAGAGAGAGAGAGAGAGAGAGAGAGAGAGAGAGAGAGAGAGAGAGAGAGAGAGAGAGAGAGAGGCAAAGAGAGACAAAATGAAAGAGGAAGAACTAGAATCAGATTGCAGAAAAAGCGAAACACAATTACAATAAAAGACTGAGTAATATACTGATTTTAGAAACGAACCAAAAGGTATAAAAAATTTTCGGATCTAGAGAAGAGGCGAAAAGAAGAGAGAAGGAGAGAGAGAGAGAGAGAGAGAGAGAGAGAGAGAGAGAGAGAGAGAGAGAGAGAAATCGAAACAGAGAGAGAGAGATAGAAAAAGAGAATGTGGAATTGATATTGATTCGAAAATAAAAAGAGGTAACGACGTACAGAAATTGAGATAGTTAAAGTTATATACAGACTTAAAGACAATAAGAGATAGATAGAGAGAGAGCGAGAGAGAGAGAGCGCGAGAGCGAGAGAGAGAGAGAGAGAAAGTTAGAGAAAAAGAATTAGATCGAGAGAGAGGAAGATAGACAGAGATACAGAAAGAGAGCTAGATTCAAAGAAGAGAACCAAGAAGAATAGAAAGAAATAATCTCACGATTTAATCACTCAGGAAGGGCATGAACTCTTTTAAATACGTGAAGCAATCTAGATCGGCCTTATGTCTATAGGAAAGTAACTACTGAAATGCAAAATTAACGACAACTCATGTATAAAAATTATGAAAAGAAAAACCATGCAAAATGCGTCTTTTTCCAAGTTTTTTGTATGCATATTTTGCAAATTGTTTTAAATTAAATAAATGAGTTAATAAACGCCCATAAACCTTTGAAATCAAGTAGAGAAACTAAGAAACAAATTGCATATAACGATCTCAATCATGATTTTCTACAAAGACAATAAACTGTTCGTTTAAAGTTATTCGTATTCTGTATCACAGATGTAGGCATGTGGGCGGTGGTGAGGAATAAAGGTTTGAAAATCGTCAATTTGGGCTCACTTACAGTCATATTTTGGACCCCCAATTCCGTCATTCCTTCGGAAGCACCCACATGTTGCAAAGAGAAAAATTAGAGACACAGTCATTGAGACTAAAACAAAATGTGTAGGCCGAAAAATCAGAAAATAAAAGACATACGATGATAATACTATCTAGCCGATGTTCGAAAGACATACAACACAGTGTAATTTGTAACTATATCAGAGATGCGTAACAAGAAAGGCTGCCAAGAAAAACTTGCTTCCAAATAAACCGAAAGAGAGAGAGAGAGAGACAAAGAGAGTTAGAGAGTGGATTAAGAGAATGAGAGACAAAAAGAGGGATATAGAAGGAGAGAAGATAGGGTGGAAGAGGAAGAATCAGGAAGACAAGAAATAAGTGGTGACACACCGTTACGAGAGACAGAGGGAGTAATAAAGTTACATGGACATATCTCTAAAAATACTAATAACAAATGGTTTAAAAATTGACTGACAAGAGGCAGGGAAAGAAAAGAGAGAGAGAGAGAGAGAGAGAGAGAGAGAGAGAGAGAGAGAGAGAGAGAGAGAGAGGTAAGAGACAAAGAGAGACAGAAAGAGAGACAAAATGAAAGAACAAGAACTAGAATCAGATTGCAGAAAAAGCGAGACACGATTCCAATAAAAGACTCAGTAATTTACTGATCTAGGAACGAACCAAAAGGAATAAAAAAAAAATCCGGTTTTAGAGAAGAGGCGAAAAGTAGAGAGAAGGAAAGAGACAGAGAGAGAGAGAGATTGAGAGAGAGAGAGCGCGCGAAAGAGAGAGATTGAGAGAGAGAGAGAGAGAGAGAGAGAGAGCGAAAGAGATAGATAAAAAGAGAGAACGTGGAATGGATTTTAATTCGCAAATAAAAAGAGGTAAGGACGTACAGGAATTGAGATATTTAAAGTTCTTTACAGACCTAAAGACAATATGAGATAGATAATGAGAGAGCGAGAAAGGGAGAGAGAAAGAGAGAGAGAGAGAGAGAGAGAGAGAGAAAGTTAGAGAAAAAGAAAGAGAGAGACAGACAGACAGACGAACAGACAGACAGACAGACAGACAGAGACAGAGAGAGCGAGAGAGAGTTAGAGAGAAAGAATTAGAGCGAGAGAGAGGAAGATAGACAGAGATACAGAGAGAGAGCTAGATTCAAAGAAGAGAACCAAGAAGAATAGAAAGAAATAATCTCACGATTTAATCACTCAGTAAGGGCATGAACTCTTTTAAATACGTGAAGCAATCTAGATCGGCCTTATGTCTATAGGAAAGTAACTGCTGAAATGCAAAATTAACGACAACTCATGTATAAAAATTATGAAAAGAAAAACCATACAAAATGCGTCTTTTTCCAAGTTTTTTGTATGCCTGTTTTGCAAATTGTTTTAAATTAAATAAATGAGTTAATAAACGCCCATAAACCTTTGAAATCAAGTAGAGAAACTAAGAAACAAATTGAATATAACGATCTCAATCATGATTTTCTACAAAGACAATAAACTGTTCGTTTAAAGTTATTCGTATTCTGTATCACAGATGTAGGCATGTGGGCGGTGGTGGGGAATAAAGGTTTGAAAATCGTCAATTTGGGCTCACTTACAGTCATATCTTGGACCCCCAATTTCGTCATTCCTTCGGAAGCACCCACATGTTGCAAAAAGAACAATTAGAGACACAGCCATTGAGACTAAAACAAAATGTGGAGGCCGAAAAATCAGAAAATAAAAGACAAACGATGATAATACTATCTAGCCGATGTTCGAAAGACATACAACAAAGTATAATTTGTAATAAATCAGAGATGCGTAACAAGAAAGGCTGCCGAGAAAAACTTGCTTCCAAATAAACCGAAAGAGAGAGAGAGAGACAAAGAGAGTTAGAAAGTGGATTAAGAGGATGAGAGAGAAAAAGAGGGATATAGAAGGAGAGAAGATAGCGTGGAAGAGGAAGAATCGGTAAGACAAGAAATAAGTGGTGACACACTGTTACGAGAGACAGAGGGAGTAATAAAGTTACATGGACATATCTCTAAGAATACTAATAAGAAATGGTTTAAAAATTGACATGAGGCAGGGAAAGAAAAGATATATATATATATATATATATATATAGAGAGAGAGAGAGAGAGAGAGAGAGAGACAGAGACAGAGACAGAGACAGAGACAGAGAGAGAGAGAGAGAGAGAGAGAGAGAGAGAGAGAGAGAGAGAGAGAGAGAGAAAATGAAAGAGGAAGAACTAGAATCAGATTGCAGAAAAAGCGAGACACGATTCCAATAAAAGACTCAGTAATATACTGATCTAGGAACGAACCAAAAGGAAAAAAAAATAATCCGGTTTTAGAGAAGAGGCGAAAAGTAGAGAGAGGGAAAGAGACAGAGAGAGAGAGAGAGAGAGAGAGAGAGAGAGAGAGAGAGAGAGAGAGAGAGAGAGAGAAAATGAAAGAGGAAGAACTAGAATCAGATTGCAGAAAAAGCGAGACACGATTACAATAAAAGACTCAGTAATATACTGATCTAGGAACGAACCAAAAGGAATAAAAAAAAATCCGGTTTTAGAGAAGAGGCGAAAAGTAGAGAGAAGGAAAGAGACAGAGAGAGAGATTGAGAGAGAGAGAGAGAGAGAGAGAGAGAGAGAGAGAGAGAGAGAGAGAGAAAATGAAAGAGGAAGAACTAGAATCAGATTGCAGAAAAAGCGAGACACGATTCCAATAAAAGACTCAGTAATATACTGATCTAGGAACGAACCAAAAGGAAAAAAAAATAATCCGGTTTTAGAGAAGAGGTGAAAAGTAGAGAGAAGGAAAGAGACAGAGAGAGAGAGAGAGAGAGAGAGAGAGAGAGAGAGAGAGAGAGAGAGAGAGAGAGCGAAAGAGATAGATAAAAAGAGAGAACGTGGAATGGATTTTAATTCGCAAATAAAAAGAGGTAAGGACGTACAGGAATTGAGATATTTAAAGTTCTTTACAGACCTAAAGACAATATGAGATAGATAATGAGAGAGCGAGAAAGGGAGAGAGAAAGAGAGAGAGAGAGAGAGAGAGAGAGAGAGAGAGAGAGAGAGTTAGAGAAAAAGAAAGGGACAGAGACAGACAGACAGACGAACAGACAGACAGACAGACAGAGACAGAGAGAGCGAGAGAGAGATAGAGAGAAAGAATTAGAGCGAGAGAGAGTTAGAGAGAAAGAATTAGAGCGAGAGATAGTTAGAGAGAAAGAATTAGAGCGAGAGAGAGGAATATAGACAGAGATACAGAGAGAGAGAAAGCTAGATTCAAAGAAGAGAACCAAGAAGAATAGAAAGAAATAATCTCACGATTTAATCACTCACTAAGGGCATGAACTCTTTTAAATACTTGTAGCAATCTAGATCGGCCTTATGTCTATAGGAAAGTAACTGCTGAAATGCAAAATTAACGACAACTCATGTATAAAAATTATGAAAAGAAAAACCATACAAAATGCGTCTTTTTCCAAGTTTTTTGTATGCCTGTTTTGCAAATTGTTTTAAATTAAATAAATGAGTTAATAAACGGCTATAAACCTTTGAAATCAAGTAGAGAAACTAAGAAACAAATTGAATATAACGATCTCAATCATGATTTTCTACAAAGACAATAAACTGTTCGTTGAAAGTTATTCGTATTCTGTATCACAGATGTAGGCATGTGGGCGGTGGTGGAGAATAAAGGTTTGAAAATCGTCAATTTGGGCTCACTTACAGTCATATCTTGGACCACCAATTCCGTCATTCCTTCGGAAGCACCTGCATGTTGCAAAGAGAAAAATCAGAGACACAGTCATTGAGACTCAAACACAATATGTAGGCTGAAAAATCAGAAAAAAAAAAAGGACAAGCGATGATAATACTATCTAAAGCCGATGTTCGACAGACATACAACACAGTATAATTTGTAACTATATCAGAGATGCGTAACAAGAAAGGTTGCCGAGAAAAACTTGCTTCCAAATAGACCGAAAGAGAGAGAGAGAGAGAGAGAGAGAGAGAGAGAGAGAGAGAGAGAGAGAGAGAGAGACGAAGAGAGTTGGAAAGAGGATTAAGAGAATGATAGAGAAAAAGAGGGAGACAGAAGGAGAGATAGCGTGGAAGAGGAAGAATCAGGAAGACAAGAAAGAAGTTGGTGCACACCGTTACGAGAGACAGAGGGATTTAGAAAGTAACATGGACATATCTTTTAGAATACTAATAAAAAATAATTTCAACAAAAGCATGAAGGATGGAAATAAAAGGGAGAGAGAGAGAGAGAGAGAGAGAGAGAGAGAGAGAGAGAGAGAGAGAGAAATCGAAACAGAGAGAGAGAGATAGAAAAAGAGAATGTGGAATTGATATTGATTCGAAAATAAAAAGAGGTAACGACGTACAGAAATTGAGATAGTTAAAGTTATATACAGACTTAAAGACAATAAGAGATAGATAGAGAGAGAGCGAGAGAGAGAGAGCGCGAGAGCGAGAGAGAGAGAGAGAAAGTTAGAGAAAAAGAATTAGATCGAGAGAGAGGGAGATAGGTAGAGATACAGAAAGAGAGCTAGAGTGAAAGGTGAGAACCAAGAAGAATAGAAAGAAATAATCTCACGATTTATTCACTTAATAAGCGCATGAACTCTCTTAAATACGTGTAGCAATCTAGATCGGCCTTATGTATAGAGGAAAGTAACTGCTGAAATGCAAAATTAACCACAACCCATGTATAAAAGTTATGAAAAGAAAAAACATCCAAAATGCGTCTTTTTCCAGTTTTTTGTATACCTGTGTGGCAAATTGTGTTAAACTAAATAACTGAGTTAATAAACGCCCATAAATCTTTTAAATCAACTAGAGAAACTAAGAAACAAATTCAATATAACGATCTCAATCATGATTTTATACAAAGACAATAAACTGTTCGTTTAAAGTCATTCGTATTCTGTATTATAGATGTAGCCATATGGGCGGTGGTGGGGAATAAAGGTTTGAAAATCATCATTTTAGGCTCACTTACAATCATATCTTGGACCCCTAATTCCGTCATTCCTTCGGAAGCACCCACGTAATGCAAAGAGAAAAATTAGAGACACAGTCATTGAGACTAAAACACAATAAGCCAGAAAATCAGAAAATAAAAGACAATCGGTGATAATACTAATCTAAAGCCGATGTTCGAAAGACATACAACACAGTATAATTTGTAACTATATCAGAGATGCGTAACATGTAAGATTGCGCGAAAAAACTTCCTTCCAAATAGACCGAAAGAAAGAGAGACATAAAGAGGGAGAGACAGACAGACAGAGACAGAGAGAGAGAGAGAGAGAGAGAGAGAGAGAGAGAGAGAGAGAGAGAGAGAGAGAGAGAGAGTTAAAGAGAGGATTAAGACAATGAAAGAGAAAAAGAGGGAGACAGAATAAGAGATAGTGTGGAAGAGGAAGATTCAGAAAGACAAGAAAGAAATAGCGACACACCGTTACGAGAGACAGAAGGAGTAATAAAGTAACGTGGACACATCTTTTAGAGAAGTTATAAAAAATGACATGAGGGAGGCAAAGAACAGAGAGATAGAGAGAGGATTAAGAGAATGAGAGAGAAAAAGAGGGAGATAGAGAGAGGGAGAAAGAGAGTAGAGAGAGGATTAAAAGAATGAGAGAGAAAAAGAGGGAGGCAGAAGGAGAGGCAGTGTGGGGGAGGAAGAATCGGGAAGACAAGAAAGAAATGGCGACACACCGTTACGAGAGACAGAGGGAGTAATAAAGTAACGTGGAGACATCTTTTAGAGAAGTTATAAAAATGATTTCATTTAATGACATGAGGGAGGAAAAGAAGAAAGAGATAGAGAGAGGAAGAGAGAGAGAGAGAGGGAGAGAGAGAGAGAACTAGAGAGGGGATTAAGAGAATGAGAGAGAAAAAGAGGGAGGCGGAAGGAGAGATAGTGTGGAAGAGGAAGATTCAGGAAGACAAGAAAGAAATAGCGACACACTATTTATAAAAAAATGGTTTCAAATATTACATGAGGGAGGAAAAGAAGAGAGAGATAGAGAGAGGGAGAGAGAGAGAGAGAGAGAGAGAGTGAAAAAGAGAGAGACAGAGAGAGAGAGATAAATCCAAATAGATAAGCAAAAACACCACACTTGGAGGACAACTTGGTAATTAGAAAGGATCCAAAAAAGGACGCGTGTGTGTCTGTAAATAGTGTGAAACAAGGTCTAAAAAGAGACAGGCACACAACTTTATAACTACGGGACTAGAAGAAGAAACAACACAAGTTCAGATTTAACATAAAAACGTTTCGCTTTTATTGTGGCTTCATCACACTGAAGCTACAATAAAGGCGAAACGTTTTTATGTTAAATCAATACTTGTGTTGTTTCTTTTATTAGTCCCGTAGTTATGAAGAGGTGTGCCTGTCTCTTTTTAGACCTAGAGAGAGAGAGAGAGAGAGAGAGAGAGAGAGAGAGAGAGAGAGAGAGAGAGAGAGAGAGAGAGAATTTGAAAAAGGAAGAACCGGAAAGAAATGGAAGAAATAGCGATACACAGTTACAGAGGAAGATTGATTGAAAACTGATTTAGAAACGGATGTAAAGATAAAAAATATTAATAAATAAAAGAAGAGGCGCTAAAATAATAGAAAGTGTATAAGAGAGAGAGAAAGAGAAAGAGAAAAAAGATTGAGAGGGCGTGGAATGGATAGAACCCGGATAAAGAGAGAGTCGCAAAGAAAAGAAAAAGTAAAGAGCGACGGAGCAGGAGAGAGAGAGAGAGAGAGAGAGAGAGAGAGAGAGAGAGAGAGAGAGAGAGAAAGAGCGAGAGAGAGAAAGCAAATGGAATTGAAGTAGAGAGAGAATTAAAAAGATGAAACAGAAGGAGACAGAAGGAGAGATGGTGTGGAAGATGAAGAATCAGAATTAGAGGAAAAAAAGAGCGACACGTAGTTAGAAAGTAAAAAAGGCTAAAAAACTGCCACGGACACTTCTAATTGAAATAAAAAAATAAAACTCCAAAATGACAAGACAGAGGCACAGAAAAAAGAGATAGACATAGAGATAGGTAGACAGATATACAGATAGACAAAGAGAGAGAGAGAGAGAGAGAGAGAGAGAGAGAGAGAGAGAGAGAGAGAGAGAGGGAGAAACAGTTTGAAAAAGGAGAGAGAGAGAGAGAGAGAGAGAGAGAGAGAGAGAGAGAGAGAGAGAGAGAGAGAGAGAGAGAGAGAGAAACAGTTTGAAAAAGGAGAGAGAGAGAGAGAGAGAGAGAGAGAGAGAGAGAGAGTGAGAGAGAGAAACAGTTTGAAAAAGGAGAGAGAGAGAGAGAGAGAGAGAGAGAGAGAGAGAGAGAGAGAGAGAGAGAGAGAGAGAGAGAGAGAGAGAGAGAGAGAGAGAGAGAGAGAGAGAGAGGGTGGGGGTGATTTAATGAGCAAGGACCAGATGGAGATGGAAGAAATAGCGACAAACAGTTCCGGAGGAAGACGTTTATTGATTAAGAAAAGGACAGAAACATATAAAAGTCTAGTCAAAAATGAGAGAAAAAGCGAAAAGTGTATAAATAGAGAGAGACAGAGAGAGAGAGAGAGTGAAAGAGATCGAGAGAGAGAAAGATTGAGAGATCATGGAAGGGAAATAGTCCGGAAAAGAAAGAGTCGCAAAGAAAATACAAAGGAAAGAGAGAGAACGAGGAAGACACAGAGAGAAAGAAGCAGAAAGACAGACAAAGAGAGAGAGAGAGAGAGAGAGAGAGAGAGAGAGAGAGGAAGGGAAATAAAGTCCAAAAAAAGAAAGAAAGAAGGACGCACTGGTACAGAGAAAGATTGAGTTATATAGAGACATAGCCAAATCGAAAGAGAGAGAGAGAGAGAGAGAGAGAGAGAGAGAGAGAGAGAGAGAGAGAGAGAGAGGGAGAGAGAGAGAGTGGAAGACGTAGAACCAGATAGGAGAAAGAAAAAAAAAAACACAGATAGTAAAAGTGAGTTTTAATTCTTCATAGACCGATACGGAAAGATAAAAAAAATGTATCGAAAGTGAGAGAAAGGAGGTGAAGAAAAAGATAGTGAGATAAAGAACCTAGAGTGGGAGAGAGAATTTAGAATTTTTATGATAAAATCATAACAAAAAGATGATCATGTCACAGACTGATCAATGTTAGATTTAAGAAGGAAGTTGATTTAATAATATAATGTACATGAATTAGGAAGGTCTGCAAAACCTCAACACGAAACTGATATCGTTCTGCAGCAGTCTGAAAATATTTTGAAGATGTGGACTAAACAACTCTGAAAACCAGTCATGAATCTACGATTTTGGTTGAGAATTTTACTCACAGATGCAATTGATTTACACCAAATTCCCCGTAACTTGATCACTTATTTTCACCTGAATCATTCCATCAATGTAGAGTTTCTAAATGGGCCTTTGATTTCTATGAATCATGTTCTTTTGTGCCTAAAATTATTGACCGAGAGCAAAAAATGTAGAGAGCATGGGACACTCATTCTCATAGTGAGTTTTGCTTTTAGAAAGAGAAAGAGAGAGAGAGAGAGAGAGAGAGAGAGAGAGAGAGAGAGACAGAGAGACAGAGAGACAGAGAGAGAGAGAGAGAGAGAGAGAGAGAGAGAAAGAGAAATAGAGAGAGAGAGAGAGAGGGAGAGGGAGAGAGAGAGGAAGAGGGAGAGAGAGAGGAAGACGAAGGATGGTGAAATTAATAGATGGATAGACAAACCTCTAAAGCGTTTTTAAGACAGGTATGTTGATCGAATTATATGTATATATGTGTGTATATAATAATATGCGTATATATTTCTATATAATTATATATATATATATATATATATATATATATTTATATGTATATAAATTATTGGTATAAGATAAAGTTGAGGTGAATTTATAAAGTGGATTTGTAATTTACAATGAAGATTTAAAGAAGCTTTCGAGAGAAGATGGAAAAAAAGAGGAATAGCAGAGAGGAAAATGCTGTTCAATGCTTCTAATATAATAAGAGGAAAAGCAATTGGAAAAGGTCGAGGGAATGAAGTAAAAGACGAATAAGGAACTATGCGGAGAGGAATGATTTTGTCAGTTGAGTAGACATGGAGGTTACAGATGTAGGACGTAGGAGAGAGAGGAAAAAATAAAAGGGGGAGGGGTGGGAGGGGGGAGCGTGATCTTGATGGTCCCATATCTAGATTAACTATTCTATGTGTAAAGGTCGTCTTTACACAAATGTCTTTTCTCGAACTGCTTTAGTTTTTTTCCTTTGTCTTCTTTTCCTCTTTCAATAATGGTGATACAGAACATATATTAGTGAGAAAAAGAGAGTAAATGGGCTTGGCAATGTGATAAATAAAGAATGTGAATTTTCAGTTTCTCTTGACATTAAAAACCTTGTCTTTTTGAGGCTTCACAACAGATTTAATGGTTGGAAAAAGAATCTAAAAATGACAACGTAAAGTTGAAACAGGGAGCAAACACTTTCTTTAAATTTGTGTTAAGCCAACTCGTGAAAACTTTTGCAGACAGACAGAAATAGATATTTCGTTGGAAAAGATGAATAAAACAACTTTTCTCACTTGCTAATATCCTGGCGAGGGTGGGAGACGGCCTGACTTGTACTCAGTAGTTCGTTCATGTTGTAAACAAGTTCACTGGTGTAAACACAATGGCGGCAGCAACGTTAAAGAGGTTGAAATTTTTTGTTATGAAGACATCATGAGTAAATGTCACAAAACAATTTTTTTAATTAAGGTAAACAAAATGGCTTCCCAATTTTGTCAAATTTAACAGCTCTAACCAAGTTAATCAATTAAATTAATTAGTACATTGCATCAAAATGCACACCAAGTAAACTGCATTAAATTGGACCTCCCAATAGGTTACTATATAAAGCCCTCCAATTGTTATTAGGTTGTAAGCTTGGCTAGGTAACGAACCAAGAACTGGCTCTAATCCCTAACGGTGTTAAGACCCGTAAAACGGTCAAGGTCCACACGCTATGACGGCGCGCGCCAGTCGTCATTTATGCCTTGGGTCTGGTGTGGCTCCTCCCATAATACACTCGTTATACATTGGAGAATAGATGCTGGGAGGGAAGTTTTGTCGGACGGGTGTGTGAGAACCACAACCTCCTCAGAGGTACCGGCGACTAGGGTACTTCGTCAATGTGGTGTTGGTTGAGTAGGCGATACCGAGAGTGCCTATATGGCGGAGGATCGTGGCTGAAAACCTTCACCCCCTTTTGTTTTTTTTTTCTCAAATTTGTCATGTAAAAATGAGTGGAAAAAAATAATGACAATGGCAGAGGTTCGTTTTGCCCGGTATCTAAGTAGAGATCTGCATTGACGTAACATTTTAGCTAACAAAGTAGATGCGTGGAAAAAATTAGGAGAAAAGAAGGAAAACGATGAACACATTAACAGCTTTTTAGCTGAGCTTCAAACACAGACCAACTGAGACAATCTGATACGGTTGAAATTTATCTTGTTGTTAAACCCTAAAAGCGACGCGTATTTCAAATATATTTGTTTTAATATAGAGGCGATGAAAAAGTGTTCAGTGTTACAAAGAGAAAATAATCAATTTTCAATGTATATAATTTCTTGTTTTTTTTTTTTTGTTTTTGTTTTTTTTTTTAATTTCAACTGAATACAGCGCCTGTATTCACGATTTTCACTCATTATTTATGTCCTCATATATATCCTTTATCTATTGCAAGACTGTTTGGCTTTACCAGCTTTTGTTACTACTATCTCTACAACTTATACATGTACTGTCATCATCACTCATAATGCTCTACGATCAGTGTTTGTCGTTTATAGGCACACACAGAGAGAGAGAGAGAGAGAGAGAGAGAGAGAGAGAGAGAGAGAGAGAGAGAGAGAGAGAGAGAGAGAGAGAGAGAGAGAGAGAGAGAGAGAGAGAGAGAGAGAGAGAGAGAGAGAGAGAGGCTACTTTATGTATGACTTTTGTTACTTGTCCTCTGTGTCTCATTTCTGTACTGAAGAAGTCAAATTAAAAGGCGAAACGTTCATATTTTAAATTTATAGTTCTCTTGTTTCTTTTTTTTTGTCCCGTTGTGACACCGTTGTGTGCCTGTTTCTTTTTAGACCCTGTATTCTACTATTTAGACACACAAATATCCTTTTTGGATCCTTTAAATTTAGCTAGCTGTCCTTCAACTTTTTCTTTTTGGATTCTCTCTCTCTCTCTCTCTCTCTCTCTCTCTCTCTCTCTCTCTCTCTCTCTCTCTCTCTCTCTCTCTCTCTCTCTCTCTCTCTTACTTTCATCATTCAAGCACGGCTTACCTCAAGGATGATATATATCATGATTGTGTTTCTTTGTGTAACAATCTCTCTCTTTTTTTCTCTCTCTGTCTGTCTGTCCTTCTCTGTCTCTCTATCTATCTATCTCTCTCTCTTTTTTCTATCCCTCAAGAACGGCTCACCTCAAGCATGACATACATCACGATTGCGTTTCTTTGTGTAAAAATATCTCTCTGTTTCTCTCTGTCTGTCTGTCTGTCTCTGTCTGTCTGTCTGTCTCTCTCTCTCTCTCTGTCTCTCTGTCTGTCTGTCTCTCTGTCTGTCTGTCTATCTGTCTGTGTCTCTCTGTCTTTGTCTCTCTATGACTCTCTCTGTCTGTCTGTCTGTCTGTCTGTCTCTTTCTCACTCTCACTCTCTCTCTCTCTTTCTTCAGAGAGAGAGAGAGAGACAGACAGACAGACAGACAGTGAGAGTCATAGAGAGACAAAGAGAGAGAGAGACATATAGTCAGAGAAAGGGAGACAGAGACAAAGAGGGTTGAACGGAAAAAGACAATGAGGAAGAGAAAATGAGAGAGACACATAGATATCAAACAAATTTAATATAACGATCTGAATCATTTTACTATACAAAGACAATAAACTGTTCGAGCAAAGTGATTCTTATGATGTACGCCAATTGTAGCCACTAGGGTTGTAGTGGGAAAAGAGGTATATACGTATTAATTTCTTACGGTCATTGACACCCCTTTCATGGACCATCATTTTTCTCATTTTTTCGGCAGCATCCACATGTTGCAAAGAGAGAAATTAGAGACACAATAATAGAGATTGAAACACATGTCGGCCATAGCTATAGGCAGAACGTGTTCTTTGAAGCGGGTTCTTTAAGGAATTAGAGATAGAAATAACATGTAAAAAAAGGAAAGATACATTTAGAAAGATTAATAAAGAAGTCAGAATCATTACGTGAGAGAGAGAGAGAGAGAGAGAGAGAGAGAGAGAGAGAGAGAGAGAGAGAGAGAGCAAACAAAAGGGGAAGAAAGAGAAAGATAGAAAGAGAGAGAAGCAGAGATTGAGAGAGCGTGGAAGGGAATTAATCCGAAAAAAAGAAAGAAAATAATAAGGACACACAGATATAGAGAAAAAAATGAGTTATAAAAAGACAGACAGAGAGAGAGAGTGTGTGTGTGTGTGTAAGAGAAAGAGCAAGAGGGAGTGAGGTAGAGAGAGGGGCAAAGAGAGAGAGAAAAAGAGGGAGACACAACGAGGTCGTGTAGAAGAGCAAGAATCAGAAATACAAGAAGAAATAGCGAAAAACAGTTAAAGAGAAAAAAAGGCTAATAAATTTTTTTAAAAATTAAAAAAAATGTTTCGAAAATAACAGAATAAAGGCAAAAGAGTAGATGTAAATTGCAGTTTTAATTTTTTCTTTGATTTGAGTTGTTTTTCTTTTTAAATGATGAAGGTTTCATTGTGAAAAAGATTTAATTAAATTCGAACTTCTAAATAAGTGACAGTCGGCCTATATTATTTATTCCTGTTCAGTATTTACATTGAAAAAAGAGCAAATCAGTTTTACATTCTGTTCATTTCACATTGTAAACAAACTTTCAAAGACTAATCTGAAATAATCCTTGGCGAATAGTAGATATGAATTTTTTAATGAATCGAGAATATATATGTGAGCTCGGGCTTCAAAACTATACCAGAATGACTGTCTGCTTCCACAATGTTCCAGATAGAGTTAGAATTCTCGAGTTTAATATTTCTCTTAGAAGACAGACTATTTAAAAATGCAGAAAACAGGTCTATAATCTGAAAATCTGCTTTTGCAATGTTGGAATTAGAAATCCTTAGGTTTCATTTTTTCCCTTAGAACAAAGACTATTTACAAACATTAAAACAAGTCCCCAGTCTGAGAGGTCTTCTATTGACAGTCTCTTCTATCCATACTAAGCGATGTATGCACAATTTAATTTTTTTTTTTCATGTAATAAAATTTAACATCTTAATTTATTCCAAATTGCTTTACTTGTTACCTGTTTGAGGATGATCGTCAGTGTCTTTCCTTTAACATTATGATCTAATTACAATCCATAGAATAAGACAATTTCATTGCACATTTTTTTGAAAATCTCCTGCAATTATTAATAATTTTTATGGAAAAATTGTTTTTACGTGTTGCAAATTAAGACGATTTTTATGATTTATTTGCATGGCAGGATAATATTGTAAAATTGATTATTACACAATGTCATTCTCATAGATGAAATACGATTGTGTTATTTTTTCCATAATATCTCATGTCTTCGAAAATTACTACTTTGGCTCTCTAAGACTTGCATTGATAGAAGGCGACAAGATTTTTTTTTGTGGTTCAAGTAATAAATTTTCTTTGAGGAGATATTTTGACTGTTGAAAATGTAGTATTTACCTGAAATGAAATCCCAGAAATCTCGAAGTTTTAGACTTTGCAATAAATTTATCAGCAATCGTTTTCTGGAGATAGTACTTACTTGACTGGCCTTTTTTTTTAAAAAAAAAAAAACAGCAGACTTCTGGACCAGACATATCCTTGAGAGGACAAACTGTTCAAAAGCACAGAACTTACATCGGTGAAAATTTTCACAAGAGATCAGTAATTCACTACACCACTACATTTAATAAAGTACCTGATTAGCATAAGTTGAAAGGTGAATGTTAGCATCCTGGTTTGGTTTACAATGTATTTGTTTAGATGACTGCTCCATTTATACGAAAATCAGAACCAACGAGAAAGAATATATTCCTTATCACATGACAGAGAAATATTGAATGTTCCAAGCTTTTGAATATTTGAATCTCATATGTGTTGCTCTGTTACAGATAGTGTAGATAGACTGACATTTTGTCTTTTATCTTTAATGTTTTTTCTCACCAGTTTATTGAACGGGAAATCATGCTTGTTTATTTTTGAAGAAAACTGATAAAGCAATTCTTCATGTTGTGGGTGCAGAAGATACACAGAAGAGAACTAGTAAAAATTAAAAACACTTCACTGTTGAATCGTTAAAGTTGGACAGCATCATTGGTTATCTTCAAGCTAGTTGAGAATCTCATCACTAAGATATTATCTCTCATAATCGACAGTTAAGATCCAATCTCGGAACTTCGTGTCGCCAGTATAACGTTCTACCGACTGAACTGTTATATATGCATACGATTGTTTACCTTTTGCGGCTAATTGGCCTTCAACAATCCAAGAGTAAGACTAACAAAGTGAGACCCACCCCTGGATCCAAACAGTCCAGTACAGAACAGAATAATCGAGGTAGCTCGTAATGATGAACACCCCCCCCGTCCTGGGTGTATATATGCATATATAACACTCAAGACGTGTAAACACTCTTTCTCTTGACCTTCGTTACAGGCTGCAAGTAAAACTAGGAACCTGTCACATGTATAATACTGTAACTGCAGCAAGTAGGAAGTTATAGACAGAGTCAGGTCGTGTTGTCTCTAGGTCTAAAACCGAAGATGATTTTACGTTTTTATACGCGTATTTGGTTCGAGAGTTTATAACAGCATTTTTTTAAAAGATAGTCTTAAAGTGTAAAGATCTGCAAAAAAAAAAGTGCAGACCTACTGAGAAATAAAAAAAATTAAATTTACAGGTCAAAACATGGATGAGCATAACAATAAAACAACAGTTGGATTGATGTTTATATTTAATCACGACGATTATGGTGGTGTTTCTAAGCCTGGTGTTGGTATCAATACAAGTGATAGCCATCTTGATAGTAAGAAGATAATAATTTATTATTACACAGAGACAATAGCCAGGGTGAATATCATTGCAACTTTACATTAATGGTTAAGGCAATATTTAATTTCCGTCAATCTAAGATAGGGTTGACAAAAATTTTGTAAAATTCTAATATATCCATAGATTTTTTACACACTCACTATTATGTAGATAGGCTTTTGACAATTTTTATTCATAAGTATATTATTATCCTTTCAATGAGGTTTAGAATGATCTTCATTTGTATTGGGAAATCATCACCATAAAAAGAAAAAAAATATGATAAAAGTGATGAACTTTATGATGATAATGATAGCAACGATTTCGATGAAGTTGATGATGATGTTGATGATGATGATGATGATGATGATGATGATGATTTTCAATGATTTGAACATCTTGTCTAATAAATTATGCGTACGTCAATATTTTAAAAAAGAATTTAAAGATTACCTAACAAGTTAATTGTGTCAGTATTGTGACCATATTCCAAGCATAGAGGCATTGATTACAAAGTATGAGAGCAAAAAATACTTAACATTTTTTTAACAATGCATATGACTAGCTATGAGCCTGTGCTAATTTGACCATAACGGGATCTAAATACAGAAGTTATGAATGTCATGGCCGTCAAGCTGCCAACGAGGCACAAGAAACCGGAAGCCATAATGGTGGGGGTGACCTTGTAGTAAATCTCATCGCAGTTTTCAACGGGAGAGTACTCAGTACGCCTGGGGACACAAGGTTGACGGGAAAAAATCATCACAATTTAATTTGACGTATTTTGAAGATAAATGAACATTTAGGGCAACAGTAGCAAAGTGTTGTTCTTTTGGGTTTTTTAAAAGTTTGTTTGGTTTTCATTACTATCGGCATTATTTTGATTATCTTCAAAACAGACCTACAGCAAATCGTGAGAATTTTACTGAAAATCATAGCAAACTAAACAGATAGCAGAAGAGATAAACTCGTTGTATGTGTTTGTATTGCAACTGTTCATAAGACAACTGCAGAAAACAGATACGAAATCGATCATTTGCATTTCAACTTTTTTTTTTTTTTTTGAAACATGACAAATCAAGAACTAAGGAAATTGTTAAACTTGCTGATCCAGATTTTTCCGTTGCGGTTATTCTTTTAAAACCTCACAAGAAAAAGTATTAGTATAACAACATAGGTGATTTATTACGCTGCTATTCTATTTCGAGGTGCAACTAAGAGCACCCCAAGTGGATTCCAGCCTGCTAAAGAAAGGTCACGACGGTGAAAAGTTAGACACAAGAACTTACTTGGTGTCTCCGTCGCGATACGGGAAGCAAACGCATCTGTCCGACAGATCTCGACAGGAAGTGTACGTGAAAAGCCGGAAGATGTGAACGGCGCAGAAGACAGCCGCAATAAGACACACGATGAAGGATATGGCCAGAAATATGACGCATAGCACCTGGGATACAAAATGGTATATGTTTTATTGAAAAAAAAAAGATCAAAGGATTTTCACGT
>JAWDGP010004001.1:0-2500 GCA_033675545.1 Elysia crispata | reverse complement strand
GAAATCAAAGAACGTAAGTTATTGTTATTCTATATCGAATTATAACGTGATCGCCTCAAACATTTTATTGGGATCAAGGTATAAAAGGTTATTGTTATTATTATTATTATTATTATTATTATTATTATTATTATTATTATTATTGTTGTTGTTGTTGTTGTTGTTGTTGTTGCTGTTGTTGTTGTTGTTGTTGTTGTTGTTGTTTTTATTATTATTATTAGCATCATTCTAGATCTAGTGTGAAGCAGGTTAGATCCAGGATCGAGAGCTTATTAAACTTATTTGTCGTGTACTTAATCATTCTTAAGGAAAATTTATCTAGCGGAATCTTTGAAATCTAGTTAACTCGCTTTTCCTGCTCTCACCTTCCCCAGTTTGCATGCATTCTTTACTTACTGTGAATGTAAAAGTGTGTCTTGATCAAGAAACGGCGATTATGTAATGAAACACAGAACCAAGACTCTTACCACAAAGAAAGGGGCCTACATTGTGTGAAGATATCCTATCAGTCTATACGTCCTTCCTGTTCGCATTCTTTGTTATACCAACATGTAGCGACCAAAGATAGTGGGTCTTACATTAGATAGGAGATTTGAGAGGGGGGAGGAGGGGGAAGGAAGGTGGGATCACCTGTAAGATTCTCCTTTTCCTTGCATTTTCTTTGCCACTATATTGTTATCTCACAAGTTCTAAATCGGCCTCACCGGGATGGTATGAAACCTCTCCCAGGCTCATGGAGTGCCTGAGAGCAGAAAGCGAGCCCTAACGCGACCAGCTGTGCTCACAGGCTCCACATAATCTTTCAGCTGGTAGCATTTTGCTCACAGACAACGTGGAACGGTAAGGAGGAAAAGTGGCAATGTTTATATACTATACATATAATATACAGAGATGTGGCGAGAGAGAGAGAGAGAGAGAGAGAGAGAGAGAGAGAGAGAGAGAGAGAGAGAGAGAGAGGGAGAGAAGATAGGGTAGAGAGGGGCAGTGAAGAAGGTAATGGAGAGGAATATGAGGTAGAGACGGAAGAAACACAGAAAGAGGGAAAGAGATAAGAAAGATATAAACATTATATCAACAAGAGTGAGAGTGAGAAAGAGAGATACCATTATATCATGAATAGATATGTGTATGTCAGAAAAGGGGGGGGGGGGGGGGGGAGATAGAGATAGATTTATAGAGAGAGAAAGAACAGAGAGAGAGAGAGAGAGAGAGAGAGAGAGAGAGAGAGAGGGTGGTGGGGGAGGGGGAGGGGGAGGGAAAGAGCTGGGGTCAGAGAGAAGAATAAACGAGAAAATAGACTAAATTCATCTGTTTGCAAACCACAAAAATAACAAAAAAAAAAAAAAACATGCAATGTTCATGCTTTGACCAACTTAAGAATAACTTATAGCTTTCTGGGTGTATGTGCGAAGGTTGTGATGAGCTTGTAAAGATAAGCGCAAAATCGGACACGTTAAAGTTTTCAACTGATACAAGAATGTGAGCAGAAACACGGAGAAGGTTTGAGTGACGGATCGGCTGGGGCATTGTACAAGAATAGATGCGCCTGTCAAAGTAAAAACCTGTAGAAGTGGGAGGAGTCATTCAATAAAAAATCTGCTGGCTCTGTCGATTATAGAAGGTAGGCTAGTATGGCAGACAGGTGCATTGAAAGATAAACAGAGAGAGACAGAGACAGAGAGAGAGAGAGAGAGAGAGAGAGAGAGAGAGAGAGGGACGAAGACAGATAGATAGATAGATAGATAGAGAAATATATATATATATATATATATATATAGAGAGAGAGAGAGAGAGAGAGAGAGAGAGAGAGAGATATGGAGAGAAAGATAGAGAGAGAAAGATAAATAGATAGAGAGAGGGAGAGAAATATATATATATATATATATATATATATATATATATATATAAAGAGAGAGAGAAAAAAAAGTTATATATATATATATATATATATATATATATATATATATATATATATATATATATATATATATATCTTCTTTATGGCAGTGAGCGTCATACTCTCGAAAAAAAAAAACCAAAAACAACCGAAATTTTTGTCTATATTGAATCATATAGCCTATCTCGATATTATTAAATAGTGACCAGATGCTTGCTGTGCTTCAGCCATGTAAGGGACTGAAAAGAAATAGTATACTTAGGGGACATAACCTATTTGGATCTAAATTAATCGCTTCAACCAGCTGCAAAATAATACAATACAGAGACGAGCCGTCCTTAGGCCAGTTTGAAGATCTGCATCAACATGCACGAAAAAAGCTGAGTGTAGTTTGTAAACACAATCAAATCTCACCTGAAGATGAAGCGCGGTTGCTGAGATGATTGGACAGCCCCCAAAAAATCCTTAGTGGACGGCCAAGACATCAAATGTCAAAATCTTTCAGACTAACCTCTGACATACGATTCAGAAGTCTGGAGGAGCAAGCGTTACGTGTTGCTTTTACAAAGATATTGCGCATGAAAGAAACAAAATGAGCTCGGC
>JAWDGP010003999.1:30000-31981 GCA_033675545.1 Elysia crispata | reverse complement strand
GATTGTTCTTGATCTTGTATTACACAAGTGGTTTAGCAAACGCAAAGAAATTCTTGACTTCACCGCTTTTGTTGTCATTAAATGAAAAGCTAATCAAACTGTACTGAAATGAACGTGAAAAGTTGTTTAGAACAGTCAAGGTGATTGAAACTTACTGTTTGTTGCTTCGCAATTATCGCACAAATCGAAGTTATAGATCTAGATATTATCTATTTGAGCGTTTTAGTTTTCACAATCTGTATTGACTTGTTTTTTGAAGGATGGTTCCTGTCTAAAGGAGAGGACTATTCGGATTCGCAGTAAATTATGGAATCTTCAAGAACGTTTTTGGGTGCTAAAACTAAAGACAATTCAAACAAAATGAAAATAGTATTATTGCTTAACTCCTCTATTGCTCTGCCATGCCTTGGAATAAAAAATCTAGTCACCTAGCCTTTTCAAACTTCAGTTCCCTTACTTGCATGAGCACTTGCCTCTACCCTATCCTTTCTTAGATGTTGCCAAGACCACATTCACCACTGCCACTCTTAACCCTTTTAACAGTATTAGCACCGCTTTCACAGCGAAGTCGTTTATTTTTCTCTTGCTTATAATTAAACCAGCACATATTTCTCTTTCCGACACCTTGATGGTAGTGTATGATACAGGCCGCTTGCCCTCTGCAACACCTTTAGGGTGTATCTTTATAATGGAATTGATCTCCCGGTGCCGAGATCCATGCACTTCGGAGTCTTCCGTTGACTGTTCTTGTCCAATGATAGTACAGTATATCAGTAATAGAGATCATGTCGACATGTGTAGTATTTGCACACCATTTGCTGCCTAGAAGCCTCATGTATTGGCTTTGTTGCCTCACCATGTCTTCCTAAATCTCACCCCATCCCTCCCTACACCATTCAGTCCCCTGTGTGACTGCACCACCAAGAACCTGCACCTCCTAGGTGAAAGTTATCCACCATCTCCACAGTACCTAGGCTTGGCTCACTGATTAATGATCTGTCATTCCCTCTCCTCACTTCCCTGCCTGAAAAGCCCCTAACTACTTGGCTGCGTGGTATTGTGAGTATGCATCATTGCTCTAGAACACAGCATGTAAGTTTATAAATTTGTCTATCAACTTAGATTCCTCTAACAGGACTCTGGGAGAAATGAAGACTCAAAAGCCAATGTTAGTGGAATGCACGAAAGTAATGCTACACCATTACCATACGATACTGATGAATGAAATGAGGACAACATGGACAAAAAAAAAAGACCTGTCATCTATATCTTGAAAAAGAGAATGGGGATTAAAAAACTATCCATGCGGGAGGAGCCCGCTTGAGAGAGCCAAGTTAAAGTTTTCTTTTTTTTAACATATTATAAAAAATTAAAACGTAAAATGAAATCACAATCTACTCACACTTACCTCTAGATCTACTGGCAAGGAAGATAGTGTACTAATAAAGGGCAATAAAATAATTGGTGGGCAAATGTAAAAGTATCTTGATAGCAAATTATTCAACGGATAGGAATACGTGAAAAAACTACCCAGTACTCAAAACAGAATTACTGAACTAACAGTAAAAGCAGTGAAAAATATTTATTTATATGGCTGAGTGTAACTTAGAGCTGGATCCCTTAGTCTACTCCTATAAAGCTTTAATCAATGGCTCCGAGACAGAGCCTGAAGTCCAAAACTCCTAGATGCATTGACTAATCTAAGCCTGAACCAGATCTAAATTTAAAGCAGTAATGAGCTCAGCACTTCTGACACCATCTAGATCTATAGTGTTCTCACTGTAGATAATGTAACTAAATCTAGAGCTAAGTAAAATAGTAAAATATTCTCATTAGTCTGTAACTTGGCTATAAGTTGGCTGTTTTGAGTGTGGCAAGAGCAGTGGGAATTTTATGTCCACTGTCTGCCAAGATCCGAAACCAACACGCTGTTCCCAAGATTTGCAGTGTCCTTACCTCCTCTTTTGCCGTCGTCACGCCC
>JAWDGP010003999.1:22500-25000 GCA_033675545.1 Elysia crispata | reverse complement strand
GGATGCTAATCCAAACTCTGGAGGAGAACATTCGACATTTATGCGAACTATTGGCTTTAATTTATTTGATTAAAAGTCTATAAGAATATTCCGTTATAGTTTGATTTGTTAGTAAAACAGTCGATGAAGTTCTGACTTTGAGGCTATGCATTTTATATTGTTTTGCTCATTCTCATGGCTTGAGGTGCCCTGAAAACTGATATTAGATTGAGAAGTAGAAAGAGACCGAGTTTCATTCTTAAACCGGTAACGCGCTGTATTTTGTATATAGAATACAGGCATTAGATGGATAGATAGATAAAGAGAGAGAGAGAGAGAGAGAGAGAGAGAGAGAGAGAGAGAGAGAGAGAGAGAGAGAGAGAGAGAAACAAGTAAGAGACGGAAAAATAGTATATTCACTAACCTACTTACCAATTTACGTCCGCCTGTTTATCAGTGTATAATTCCATACATTAGTGGAGGAATGAGTCCTGTTATGTTGTATCAATATTATCCATTATGTTCCTTGCAGTAATTTGTTTCACTGAGTCGTATGGCATTTCTAAACATCACGAAGATAGTACAACTATGTCGCAACTGATTTCATTATCATGTGAATATGTTAAGAAACATTGCTTATGTCTGTGTTTAATGTTCATCTCAGGAGCCTTCCTTAGCCTTCCGGAGTCTTCTTGAGTCTTCTTGTACCTTCTTGAGTATTTGCCTTTAATGAACGAATGAATAAAACTATAGACACTGCTTCCTGCCTTCATTCTATGAGAGATGAGAAGATAGAGAGTGAAAGAACACGTTACCATAAAAAATAAGAACCCTAAGCTCTGTCGTTGAGCATTGAAAGCCACCGGGCCATCCTCGCCCCTCCCACAATAGCTTTCAGTAACGCATCGAAAAATAAAATTTGATGTGTCCAGCGAAGGCAAAACACTTATACCACTTATACCACTCACTCTTCAACCGCAAACTGTTTTTGTCCTGAGCAGGCATTATATCAAGCTTAAAAGTGGGGCAGGATATGAAAAGAGGGTCTCTTTACTGCACACTAAAAATGTTTCAGCACTTGGTGTACATGAATTCAAAGGCCATTGCCCAGAATTAAACATCATGTATGTGTGAGAACAAAACCCCAGCTGATTGAAAAAATAAAGGAAGAAGTTAAAGTAAAAAAGGCAGCAGATATTTATGATTCAATTGAAGACGTCTTAGAAGGCCCACCGAACAGACGCCAGGTTTACAATATCAAGGCTAGAACACAAAATAAAGGCCAAGTCATCCCGAAAGCCAACTTTGCGGACAAGGTAACAGCTCTGGAAGATCTTCAACATACAATGCTTTTTTGAGACTGATTGTTAGGCAGCACAAAAAGGTTTCATTAATTATTTTATACACAGATGTATAGATTTCTGATGTAAAGAGATTTTGCTGTGCCCCGGTGTCTTCGGAATCAAGAGTGCTTGGTTTCGACAAAACATTTAATTTGTCCACTTTCCGGATCACAGTTAGTGTTTATAAATGCCTTGCTGTGCCACAAATGATCATCCTATTTTTTGCCGTCCCTTACTACTACATGGTAATAGTGACAAGGACACGTTTTTCTCTTTTTTTTTTTTTTTTTTTTTGCACCATTTATTTGGACAAGTGATTGATTGTCCTCAGGTACCAGTTCTTGGGAGCGATGATGAAAAAGCTCTTAGAATGGCCATGACTCTAGCATTTCCTGCTGCTCCAAGACTGACTTGCACTAGACATTTAAAACAGAATTTCTCTCATGCTCTTGCTGACAAAGTTGTTTTGACAAAACAAGACGACAAAATATTGTTAGTAAGATTTTTGGTGTCAATGACATCATTGTACATGCTGCTGATCAGGTTGACATTGCTGACAGACTTCAGCACATGACTGAAAAGATAGAGAATGTTTCTGTGCAAAAATTAATAGAACACACGTTGTCCTTGTTGGTAGAAAATGCAAAAAGCTTTGAACGACCTGGACTACAGATGCATATCGACTCTGGACGAACAACAATTGTGAAAGCAAGCAGTGCCGTGGCGATCACTCAAGCTGGTCGATCTCGTTCAGAAAATTCACATTGTCAAGAGTCCACACATAGAAGTGCGACGAGCGATTTGTGGTGCAGGCGAGTTCATCCTCGTTGACGAATATCAGAGATGTTTTAGTATTCCTACTCTGAAAAACGACAAAAACGAATTCTGAGGAAATTTGCAGTCACTGCTAAGGAATGTTTGGTCCGTAGCACCAACTCGGAAAAGTTTGCAGTCGAACCGAGAGCGTGACAAAGAGGACAAAATTAGATTGGGGATGCATTTTTTTGTTTAATTAATTTCCTTACATTCTTAAATAATTGGGCTTACTAAGTTGATTGTGTCTAAATTTGACACGTCTCACCATTCAGAAAAGATTTATCTTTTTATACCGTTTTGATCCTTGCTCATTTGAATTTCTAAAGAATGCTTCAGTAAAAAAAAAATAAAATTAATGTCGC
>JAWDGP010003999.1:0-20000 GCA_033675545.1 Elysia crispata | reverse complement strand
AGAAGGTGTTCTTTTTCGAAAACGTCCTACTTAATTGAATCTAAATTCTCCATGTATGTTTTGCTACAAGTGATCTAATAATATATCATGCAAATGTTATCAAATGTACACAAATACACCCACCTAGGAGCTTTGAGAAGTATTGATGTTTCAAATATTGTATCATCTTTCTTTAGATAATTCAACCACATTTTACAATAATTAACAGCTAGCCTTCCCGAGATAGACTGTAAAATGATTTTTTAATGGAATCATAATAGTTTGATAAATTGCTCTGAAAAAATGTTTATTTGTAAGGCTTTATGATAATTGTAAATTGGTGGATATGATTAAAACAAAAAATAATTGCAATAATCATCATGTGTTGCAAAAGATACCAAAGCAAGAAATCATTATTATTTGCAAAAGATACCAAAGCAAGAAAAGGAAGAGTAAAGACACATATGATGTGCTTTAAAAAGTAATAAAAGCTATTTATGAAAGATCTAACTCACAAAAAATAGCTATGATTCATTGCAATCTAAGTATCATCTTTTAAATTTGCAATACATCTTTACTTCTGAATTATATTTTAAATATGTTTATTCATCTTACAAGTTACTACTCTTTCCTTCAAGTACAAATATCAATACGGTGTAACTGCTAATCAAATCGTTACTTCACGCACAAAATACATATACGCCATATAGTTAACAGTTTTCAAATCATTACTTCACGCAAATAAATCAACACGCCTTACAAAGGAATTTTTGTCAAATTGTTACTTCAATAACATAAATCAAAACACCTTACAAACAACTGTTGTTCTTTACTTAACGCACCCAAACCATTAAATCTCGCATATTTCGGATACTTGCTAAACGCATAGTAGTAATTGCTGTTCAAACCGCTACTTCACGCACATAAATCCAAACAACTTAAAAATACCTGTTTTTCTTTGCTAGTAGTAGTAGCAGTAGTAGCAGTAGTAGCAGTAGTAGCAGTAGTAGCAGTAGTAGCAGTAGTAGCAGTAGTAGCAGTAGTAGCAGTAGTAGCAGTCGTAGCAGTCGTAGTAGTCGTAGTCGTAGTCGTAGTCGTAGTCGTAGTCGTAGTCGTAGTCGTAGTCGTAGTCGTAGTCGTAGTCGTAGTCGTAGTAGTAGTAGTAGTAGTCGTAGTAGTCGTAGTAGTCGTAGTAGTCGTAGTAGTCGTAGTAGTCGTAGTAGTCGTAGTAGTCGTAGTCGTCGCAGTCGTCGTAGTCGTAGTAGTCAAAGTAGTCGTAGTAGTCGTAGTAGTCGTAGTAGTCGTAGTAGTCGTAGCAGTAGTTGTAGTAGTATTCGTAGTAGTAGTCGTCGTAGTACTCGTAGTAGTAGTCGTAGTAGTAGTCGTAGTAGGAGTCGTAGTAGTCGTAGTAGTAATATTTGTCGTAGTAGTCGTAGTAGCAGTAGCGTAGTAGTAGTCGTAGCAGCAGTAGTAGTCGTAGTAGCGTAGCAGCAGCAGCAGTCGTAGTAGCAGCAGGCAGCAGCAGCAGCAGCAGTAGCAGCAGCAGCAGCAGTAGCAGCAGCAGCAGCAGCAGCAGCAGTAGTAGTAGTAGTAGCAGCAGCAGTAGCAGCAGCAGTAGCAGTAGCAGCAGCAGCAGTAGTAGTAGTAGTAGTAGCAGTAAAAGTCGTAGCAGTCGTAGCAGTAGTAGCAGTAGTGCAGTAGTAGTAGGAGTAGTAGCAGTAGTAGCAGTAGTAGTAGTAGTAGCAGTAGTAGTAGTAGTAGCAGTAGTAGTAGTAGCAGTAGTAGTAGTAGTAGTAGTAGTAGTAGTAGTAGTAGTAGTAGTAGTAGTAGCAGTAGTAGCAGCAGTAGCAGTAGTAGTAGTAGTAGTAGTAGTAGTAGTAGTAGTAGTAGTAGTAGTAGTAGTAGTAGTAGTAGTTGTAGTAGTAGTAATCGTAGTAGTAGTAGTAGTAGTAGTAGTAGTAGTAGTAGCAGCAGCAGCAGCAGCAGCAGCAGCAGCAGCAGCAGCAGCAGTAGTAGTAGTAGTAGTAGTAGTAGTAGTAGTAGTAGTAGTAGTAGTAGTAGTAGTAGTAGTAGTAGTAGTAGTAGTAGTAGTAGTAGTAGTAGTAGACTTAGAAGAGAAGCTCATCACTGAGAAATGCCCACTGAAATTTTAGACTTTATTCATATGTTTTTGTTTTTGTTTTTTTTGTTTTGTTTTTTTCTGAGTGGGGAGAGTACTTTAGTACCTGACGATAGGAAGTTTAGGTGAACTCTTAATGTCAAGGAACCCAACAAATATGTTTTATCTAGTCAGTTTAACATGAATACACTTGATACGTGTCTAGAAGATGCGGAATAACTGATATACGACCAGTACAGATTTAAAAGATGCTTATTTTATGCATCCTATCCATGAACATAGCACAAAGTTTGAATTTCATGAAATCACATACACTTTTCATGCATTACCGCAAAGTTTGAAAGATTCATTAAGCGTTTCTATCAAAATCATGAAACCGGTCTTGGCTCAATTTAGGCATACATTTTAACATTTACATTGATGATATATACCTTCAGGGCGCCTCCTTTGATACATGCAAAAAACATGTAGGTACACTGGTTCGCTCATTAAATCTTTCGGATTCACATTTCAGACACATCCTCTCCTATTCCAAGCCAAACTTTACTCCGCTTGGGTTTGGTTTTAGACTCTGGGGCCATGATGGTGTCGTTGGGCAAAGCGGAAAAGAACATACTGGCGAGCCTCATCAATGACATGCCCATTAAACCGTCAAGACTAATTAGCTCACTGATAGCAGTTCTCTACGGTCAACTATTTCACAGGGATATGGAAATAACGAAAATGAAAGCCCTAAAACATCAGGCTTATAATTTTGATCAATGCATCACAAAGAATGTAAGACTGAAATGTGATGGTGGCTCACAGAGGGAATCAGTTCCATAAAACCAGGAAGCATGCCTAATCCTCATTTTTCCTTGACCACAGACTCCTGCACAATGGGATGTAGGGCACACCTAGGCAATTCCGACACAAGTAGGGATTTTTGGCACAAACTAAAAATTGCACAGTAATGCTTTAGAACTCAAAGCAGTTCTCATGGGATTGTAAAGTCTTTGCAGCCAGTTTTAAAACTGCCACATTCTTGTTCATATTCACAAAATTTCGGCAGTTTCTTACATAAACAACATGGGCCATTCTCATTCTCGGGTGTGTAACAGGATAGCTATAGACGGTATTCTATGGGCTAAGGAACGCCGCATTTGGCTTGCAGTGGCTCCTATAGTAGGCAAAGATCAGCGGACTTATTGTCACGACAGATTTATGTCAATCTAGAATGGACTTCAACTCAATATGCTTTGGATTTGTTATGCGCAGGTGAAAACACAAGAACACCTTCTATTGATCTTTTTGCATCTTGCCTAAATAATGAGTCGCTCAATTATGTGTCCCTTCACCCAGATGCAGCAGCGCAATTTATTAAAGCCTTTATTTTCAAGTGGAAAGAATTTCTTTACTTATTTCCCACATTTAACCTGATAGGTGGAGGTCTTAGCTGAAATGAGACATGTCAATGTCCATAGAGTACTCATTGTAATCCCAAAGTGGGAAACCCCAGCCGTGGTATCCTTCTCTTCGGACCATGCTAATCGGCTCAGCTTTCATGTTAAACTCTCCTCTCTTTGATTCACCCCAGGTAGCCCACTGAGAGACACCAGATAGAGGACAGACTACACATGATGACTTGTCTCATTTCAGGCAGAGATTAGCCAAGGATGGAGTAGAGCAAAAAGTGTTACACCATTATGCCAGCCTGGGGAAAGTCTACCCAATAACAATATAAAAGTTATTTCATAACATTTGTCATCTCAGAAAAAAGGGATTCAGAATCAATGGACGCAAAGTTAATGGTGTACTTTCTGCAATAAATGATAGGTAAAAGATATAAGCTATAGTGGTATAAATTCTGCTAAGTCACCAGTGTCCCTCTTAGTTGACATTGTCTGGAAAAGTAGACAAATAATATTGAAATTCTTTATGAAAGGTACGTTTCAACCCTCCCCCACCCAATACCTAAAATATAAAAGCATTTTTGGATGTTTCTGTAGTTCTGAGTGACATTAAATCCATACTGGTGATGATATCGATTTACCTTACCGTAGACTCTGTCTCAAACCGACCATGCTTATTGTCCTCACAACTGGGAACAACGGGAGCAAACCATCGCATCACTTTATTTAACTTCTTTGTCTGTACTAAGTAAGGGGCATCTCTTGTGTTAGATGATTTTTTAAAAACAACATCACTAAAGAATAGGAACGTTTTACTTGACGCGCACAGAAGATTGTCGTCAGTCTGATAAATATTTGGTGAGTGTAATCTCTCCACGTAAGACGGTTAGTCCCGAGACTATTAGTAGATGGTTCAAACAGCTCCTGGCACAGGCATGAATTGATACTCCGCACACAGTAGCCAGGCTGCTGTGGCCACAAAGACTGCGGTTAAATTAGATACCACCAATGTTTTACTTTCGGTTGGATGGAAGTCTTCGCAGATTTTTGAACGTTTTTTACCGCAAACCAAGGGAGTTGGAAATAACATAATGACGCGACTCAGGTAGCGGACTCAGCTTGTTTTGCTACAGCGGTTATGAGCAGTAATGGTCTTGAATAAACCATGACATTGTTAATAGTTGATGTGAATGGTGATGATACATTGATTTGAAAGATTAGATCATTGAATTTAAATTTCTACTAGATCATTAATTTACATTCATCCTGATATATCGATCTGATAGACTAAGCTCGTCAAATCCAAGTACAGTGGGCATCAACACAACACTGCTCTCTGTACTTTGCCTACTGCTGCCAAGCTAGCAAAGGGACAAGTACTGCTACTGTCACCTGCTTTGGACCAGGCTTGTGCCAGGGCTTTTCAGTAGAATTTTCTGGACATTCTGCAGGGCCTTGTCATGCGCTTTGACAGCTGAGGATATTTGTTTGTAGATTTCCGGTTTTCATTCCAACACTTATATCCGCTCAAAGTTGGAGAGAATTCTGACATCAGCCTCCAACTTTGCTCTCATCTCTTTATCAAGTCGGTGGGCCAGGACTTTCTTGATATTTTCTGCTACATGATGATTGATTTCAATCTGACCCACTTTGAACACAAAGCGGATAAGTTAAAAATGCAGCATTTCTGATTGAGGCATCGACGGGCCCACTTGGGGGCGCGTGTCGTCTGCTGCCTTAAGATGAGGTGTGGGACAGGAATGTTGGGGCTCGACGAGGGTTGCAGTCTCCTGCGGTGCGTTTTGAGGAAAATAATTATGCATAAGTCTGTGTCTGCAGTCCCCTGGTCACATTTTTCATTGGCATCAAATGATTCTATTAATTATGCAGCCACATGTAATATTTTCGTTACAAGGGACAAGTGCTCCTCGATTCTTTGCAGCTGCTGATGCAAATCCACCATGATGAAGACCAGAAAGCTCAATTCGTTATGACAATAATAATAATAATAATAACAACAACAATAAAACAGAGCAAGTATATAAAATATAGAGAACTATAATTATACTGAAGAGAACAGCTGAATCACTCATAGTTCTTTATCCTAGCACAACACAAAAGTAACGTGTTTATTTATTCATCGAACCCCGGACAGACAAAAAGCTTTATTAGGACGTGATAACATTAGAATTATTAACACAGGACTGTTATTGCTGACGGTCTGCCTTTGTATAATCTCCATATCTGAAAATTACGACAAAGAATTTTATGTCAGAGGACAATGATTGAATTCTATGTTATTAATCGAAGCAGATAGGCTGGAGCATTCGGAAACGGTATAAACAATTGATTGAATTGCATGGTATTATCTGAAGCACAGGAGCCGTAGCAATCGGAAGTAAATTATACAACTGATTCAATAGCATGTTTCTAATCGAAGCACGTAAGCCGCAGCATTCGAAAACAATTTATACCAATGATTGAATTACATTGTGTTTATCCAAAGCACAGAAGACGTAGCATGCGGACGTAATTTATACAACTGACTGACTAACATGGTTTTATCCGAAGCACATAAGCTGCAGCAATAGGAAGTAGGTTAAACAATTGGTTGATTTTTTTTAAAATTCGGAAGCAGTTTAAACAACTGATTGTCATGCATGTTTTAGGTCCGAAGCACATAAGTTGTAGCATTCGGGGCAGTTTAGACAACTGGTGCATTTTCTTTCTTTCACTCTTTATGTTCCGAAGCACAGAAGATGTAGCATTCGAAAGCAGTTTAGACAACTGAGTGAATTGCACATTTTTTCCCGAAGCACATAAGTTGCAGCGTTCGGGGCAGTTTAGACAACTGGTGCACTTTTTTTTAAATATTGCGAAGCACAGAAGATGTAGCATTCGAAAGCAGTCTAGACAACTAAGTGCATTGCATATTTTTTCCCGAAGCACATAAGCTGTAGCATTCGGGGCAGTTTAGACAACTGGTGCATTAAATCGGTTGTAATAATATGAAATTGTCTCTTGTAGTCATACCGTGAATAAGCATATCAAGGGTTGTAAACAAATACATAGACTTATTAAGTTTACAAGATGCAGCTCTTAATCAGTTGAAACATTGAGGGAGAGAGAGAAAAAGACAGGTCCAATAGTGTCGTTAGTTTAAACAAGAAAGATATCAAGGCCAAGTGACACCCTATGGGGCTTTTATCAAACTTTTTTCTTTTCGCTCTCCTCTCTCTCTCTCTCTCTCTCTCTCTCTCTCTCTCTCTCTCTCTCTCTCTTTGCTGAGGTTGTTCTTCCAACCAATAAACCTATTTCTTTATTTCTGCTTGATGTCACATCTTTATACACTTCTACTCCCCATACCGATGGTCTTAGAGCTGTTAAAAATTCCCTGAATACGCGCATTTCCCCTTCCATCAGCACTGACCTCTTGTTCGACTAACGGAATTGGTTCTTACCTTAAATTCTTTTGAACTTGCTGGTGAGTTCTTTGACCAAAATAGCGGGGTGGTTATGGAAACAAAGATGGGTCCTAGCTATGCGTGACTTTTCATGGGTTCTCTTGAAACGCAAATTCAAAATACTTCTCAAGGTCCTCAGCCGGAACATTATTACCGTTATATTGATGACAGTATTGGTATTAATACGTTGTCAATATAAGAACTGAACAGCTATTAAAATTTCCATCCTTCTATTTCCTTTACCTCCGAAATATCCGCCACTTCGGTGAACTTTTTGGACATCTAGATCACTCTCAGGGACATTACATTCCTCTGTCTACTACAAGCCCACGGACAGCCACTCATATTTAACATACACCTCTTCTCATCCTCAGTCAAAAAAAAGGTCTATCCCATACTCTCAGATGCTTCGCCTGCGTCGTCTTTGCCAAGACGGTTGAGACTTTCAGTCTGAATGTGCACGGATGAGAGATTTTTTCTCCGCATGATAGACACTTTGGAGGTCGCTTGGAGAAGGGTGTCAAAGGTAAGTAGGGCAGTCATTATTACCCAAGGCTGCAACATCCACTGACCGTACCAAGCTCATCGTAACGTACCATCCGCAGAAAGTGGTCGCTCAGATCATTTTCCAGAATCTGGATATTCTTAAGGCTGACACTAAGGCTTGTAGGGTTTGTGTTGAGCCTCCCCTTGTTGTGTTTCGGAGAGCCAAAGACATGCGGGATCTGTTGGTTTGCAGTCGAGTCACCACTGAGAACCGCTCGGGAACTCACGCCTGTAATAGACACAGGTGCAAGACTTGTCGTTTTGTATCACAATCTTGTGAGGTGAAAATGTCCCGAGGTACCTTCAGGATGACTGACTCATTCACTTGTACTAGTTGAAACCATTTATATGCGATAGTGTGCAAGCGTTGTGACTTAGTTTACATAGCTGAAATGGGTAGGACACTTTCTACTCGCTTTTGCGAACATTAAAAGGATGTAGCCGTAGGAGCTCCAAAGCCTGTACCCCAGCATTTTTGTTCACCGGGTCATCAAGATATTTCTGATATGGAGATTCTTGGTTTACGCCTATGGAGAGGTGACGCTAGGTCCCGTTTTAACTTCGAACAGAGGCTTATCTTCGAAATGGGTAATTTGTACCCAGAGGGAATAAATGTCCAACACATCTTTTCTCAAATCTATCAGGTTTGAGGATCCGTCATATCTTTTATACAGCGATCTTTTTCGTTCATAGGGCTGCTCTTGGACTCGGTTATCATGTACGCCACTTCCGAAGGTGGGAATTTGTGGATCTTTTTTATTCATCGCTCCATTTGCATTCGATGGCACCTTTTCATTGCTGAAGTGCGAAGCTAACTTTTGTTACCAAGACGCTTTTCGAAACTACATCATTGTTCAGATAAGTTTTTTAAAATATACTTCAATACTTTCTTCATTACATATTCCTACCTACTGTTATTAAATTTTTTGATTAATGTAAACATTTTTTCAGAACATTTGGTCTACAGATTTCCTTTAAGCTATTGGCCTTGATTTTTATTCATCCCCCCCTAATTCCCCTACCCACTTCCTCTGTCTCTCTCTCTGTCTCTCTGTCTCTCTGTCTCTCTCTCTGTCTCTCTGTCTCTCTGTCTCTCTCTCTCTTTCTCTCTCTCTATCTCTTTATCTATCTATCTATCTATCTATCTATCTATCTGTCTATCTATCTATCTGTCTGTCTATCTATCTATCTTTCTATCTATCTATCTATCTGTCTGTCTGTCTGTCTGTCTGTCTGTCTGTCTATCTTTCTATCTATCTATCTATCTATGTCAAGTTTCGAACAATGTCTTTTGACTGTTTTTGAAATATCTCCCCTTGAGGTTCACAATAAGTGATGTAGAGAAATGTCGAACGATAAGCGGCGTCTAAGCGGCTTAAAAAAAATGAAGATTGATGTACGAGGATCAAATTATAACTAAAAAATGAATAACTTTTAAGGACTATGAAGGTGTCTGTAAAATATTCCTCTTGTGCTAAAGTATCTTCTATCTTCTATCTATACATGTCCCCTCTAATGTACTCACTATATTATAATTAATAGGGATATATAATTTTACTCTAATTTATAAAATTTGATTATAATTCCTTGCAAAGGACTCAAATTCTATAAAACAAATTATTTGTACTTAAGATAAATTAATTACAATCCATAATAAACTTTCTTTTAACTATGTTACAAACATATATATATATATATATATATAGACTTATGTGACAAAATAAAAACCAACAATATTTTAGATTTCTAATATTTATTCTAATGAATTCCCCCCTTCTACATAATACAAAACAAAACAATAATCTTAATAAACTAAAAAAATATATCTATAAAAGAAAATTATAAATTAAATCTATTCTATTAATTCTTATATAATTCTATCTTATCAATTACATTTTTCTTTTTCTTTCCTTGTATTCCACGTCTTGCTTCCAACTACCAGATCTTTGTTCACACACCAGTCCTTGTCCTCTCACACACACACCAATCCTTGATTATTTAACTCACACCTGTTCTTGTTGAAATAGTCCCTTTTCTTGACTTGTCTTTCTTTACACAAAATTGTCTTTTCAGAATATAATAGTTTCTCTTCTTATATATATATATATATATATATATATATATATATATATATATATATATATATATAATTTCTCTGTTTATAACTCAGTTCATGAGTTCCGTTTTCTTTATGAGATATCAGAATAAGTATAATTTTTTTTTTTTTGCTCGTCACTTAGGACACAATTTCTTTCTTTTCTTTTATTGACGAAGCAACAATTTGTCCTTTCACTTTTGCCAATAATAATTTCATATGTTGAAACTTAGGTGATTTGATAATTTTATTTTGTTAATTTGTTTCTTTTTAGTTTCTTCTGTTCGGGGCTAAATTTTTAATAATTTTTCCTGCAATAAAATAGGAAAACAGTTTTTAATTTAGCATCAGCTATTCAATCATTAATTCATATCAACAAAATCAACAATATCATGATTTACTAGACATCATTTAACAAAACTTCTGAAAGTAAATTAATTATTTCTTTAAATCTCTAAATCTTCTTATTATTTTACTATTTACGTTAATATTAATTAAAATCAAAATCTTGATCCAGATCTTATAATTTCTCACCTCTCCCGATTTAGTTTTACAGATGTAAAATCTCCTGTCTTTCTCAACAAAAATGCTATGTGCAAAGAGGGCGAACCCTCGTGTTCGTCGTCTTTTATAGCTCCAAGGCTAAATCTAAGGCTAAGGCTAAGGCACATACATACTCGCTTTTCATTCCCCCACTGCTTATGAACTTCACTCACAGTGTCTATACCATACAATATGAGGAATAAGTAATAAAACCCTCCGATATATATATATATATATATATATATATATATATATATATATATATATATATAAGTCTATTCAGGTGTCTATAAGATAAACGTTATAAAGAAAAGGTTACAACCAATTTAAGTCTATCCAGGAATTCTGTAAAATACAGTATGGAATAAAAGTTATAAACAAAAGTCTACAACTATGGAAGTCCATTCATGAGTCTATAAGATACAGGACGAGCTAAAAGTTATAAAAGGTCTCCAACTATCTAAGTCTTTCCAGGAGTCTGTAGTATACTGTATTGGGTAAAAGTTGTAATCAAAGTCTACAACTAAGTCGGTGCATGAATCTGCAAAATACATTACGGCATACAATTAATACCTGAAATTTTTATAATTGATAACGGAGACAATAATAATTCATAAAGTAAGCTATAATTATTTTAGCTTAAAATCAATAATATCATTCGAAAAACATAAGAAGATGCTGAATGCTAATTAGTGTTCGAAGAAAAGAATCGCTTTGACAACATCAATATATCTCCCTCCCCCCGAAAAAAAAAAAGCAAAGAAAAGAAGAAGGAATTCAAAGATTTACCGTCTTTTCAGCTCAGTATCCTTACTGCGGTATCGATTAATTTGATAATCAAGTTTAAAAAAAAACAGTGCTATTTTGAGCTTTACCCATGAATTTTAAAGAAATGAAACAGAATTCATAGGATTAATGAAAGCAATCCAACAAAGAATTAAAAATCTCTACTAGCTGTGAACGATATTAATTTTCTTTATGTGAAAAATGTTTGTAGATTATTGAACTTAAACTCATTATGATAAATCAAATAGTTTAATTATTTCTAAACATTTTATAAGACTATGAATTTTCTCTTCACGGTTCACTTCCTTGCAGACATTCAAACATTTTCAATGATGAATTATGATAGGAGCGGTTAATATATTTTGGATTTTTATAAATAAACTTATCTAACTTTTTCTCTTTAAGTTTAATTCTATGTAAATTTATACATGATTAAACAATAACAGGCCCATGGTCAGGATTTCGCCGCAACTCACTCCTTCATCATGTCAGAGTGTGATTTGAACTATACAGGGTTGGTATTAGGTTGATAATGACAGCGTAAGGTTCAAAATTTACATGAGAAACTTGGGAACATTTTTGAAAGCTGATGATAATAACAGCTCTGACCTTGTTGAGGTTAGGATTTAATATATCAACATCAGACTAGATTAACCCCATTGAAGCTACCTAGGTCGTTTTTTAATGTCAGTTTTTATTATGATAGCCTTACAAAATCTTAGGATGTTGTATCTCTGTTCAAAAATGTGAAATAGTTATAATCTGTCCTTAGATTTTCTGTAAACTGTTTCTCCCACGTCACTATCGCCCGGCTGGGTTATAATTTCATGATGCCAATGTGATCCTTTGCTTTCAAAATTTTTTGAATATATTTTACAAAGGTATTTTTAACAAATTTTCAAAAACATTTTTCAGGGACTGTAGAAAAGGGGTCTTTCATGCATTGCAACGACACGTATAACATGCTAAATTTTACCAAAAAAAAAAAAGTATTGAGCTGTAGCCCCGTAGACCTAGAAAGTAACCGACTTAACCTGGTATCGTCATCTGTATCGAACATGACCTTCGCCAGGTGATAAATTGCTTACAGGGCTAGTAAATTTTTGTTTGTTTATTTTGATACTTTTTTTTAAAGACTTGGCAAAGCCAAATTCATTTCCAGTTTATTTTTATAATTAAAAAAGTACATTGATTTGTGATATTTGTAATACCTGAGAGATATAAAAGACAAATCAGACAACACAATCCAATTTGTGTAAGGGAACAACATTGCTGACCTTTCTCTATCTGTCTGACTGCCTGCCTGCCTCTCTTTTTCTCTATTTATTTTGCTGATACCATCTACCACTAGCACTCTCTCCTTCCATCTTTTCCCCTTCTTTATCCCTGTTCTCTGTTCACCCTTCGTCCCAGTCTATGTTTCTCTTTATATTTTTTCCTGTACACGTTTTTGTCTCTGTCAATCTCCAACTGATTTCAAAGTTTTGCTTTTTCCATTTTACTCTGCCCTAACCTTCTATAATAACAAAAAGTCACTTTTTACAGCTTTGAATGACTGTTGCGCACGCAATTTAATATTACCTTAGTCATTTGACTGTTAGCAACTTTGTTGCATTCCTCGTAATAATCTGAAAATGACTGCACTGGTTTACTAGAGTGGGCAATAGAGAGGAATGTCTTGGAGATCCGAATGCGTCTACACGCAAGAGTAATGTTATTGATACCATGTTTTGCACGCTAGAACGATGCGGCCTTGGGTATGGCTTTATTATGCAAATGAGATGCGTAGGTTTTTCGGGGATACCCCGGCTTTGGATGTTTTTAAGATGTATGACGTCAGGTTGTTTTGGTAGAAAGTTTTGCGTATGATTCCTTATACGGAAATCTCTATTTTTAAGTTAGTAATTTCGCACGAAATGTTGTTTCTGCATGCCCTTAAATGGATTGTTTATATCCAGTGAGAGAGCATTTGGTATTTGTATGGGTTGTTTGTATGGAGATTGTTAAGATTATCTATGGTACAAAAGGAGCATGTTTCGAGAGAGACGAGAGAGACTGCGATTTTAGTCCTGAGCTGAGGCTAGGAGCATCGATATGCAGAATGAGAGACGCTGTTGTGACGAAGCGTTACTTTGACTTATCATCCTGTGCGCGCTGATATTGTGTTGTTGGTACTTCTCAGATTAATTAAAGTATACTAGTTCAATATCGGCAGGCTTGTGATTTCTTTGACTCGAGTTGGATTGAAAAACCCGTGGCACTATAACTGTTAACGTGAGCAACCTGGACTGAAGCATAACATTAAGTGTTTTGACCGGCTAAGAATAATTCCACACGTAACAATGACTCATCTATGAAAAACGTGCAACGTTCAGTTGTCAATATCAGATCGTTTGCAATGAGTTAGCTTTATGGAGAGTGACGGTGAGAATTATTGATGTAAACTTCTCGTATTTACTACTCCTATAGCACATGCAGCGAGTTAAACACAAAGTTCAAAAACCAATGTTACAGTTTTCCTCAAACAAACTACACCTTTAATATAAATAGATTGTGATCGTTGTACGTATTAAAATATTTGATTTGAAAATAAAATGGACCTCATACAATTTTTTTCTTAGTTTATTTATTTTTTGGTGGGTTTGGATATGGCGGGAGGTTGCGTTTGTTACCAATCATTACAAACGATCATCAAAAAAAAAAAATAATAAAATAAAATACCCCTTATAACCTTCGTAAAAAAAAACTTGTCTACCAGTATTGTGTTGAAATGAATTTTTCTTCACTTTTGTCTTTCTTGAAAATGAGTTAGAGTGTGCGCTTTCAAATCAGCCATATTTTTTCTCTATATCTAAAACCTCTTAAATATATCTGTGACAGTTCCTAAAAAACATCAAAAGAAGCTGGTTTAAGGCGTTCACACCATCCTTTCTTCTTTTAGGATTAATCTCAAAAAATGAACTCAGACCATGCGTTAGCAATTTGGGTTTCGAACCACTAATGGCAGAATTGGGCCTGACCTCTAACCCCGTAGCCAGTTTTAATCGCTTAAATAGGACAGTTCGTAAAAGAGAACCCTCGGTTGAACAAATTGTTTTTTTTCTGTCATAAAACATTAATGGGTTCGGAAGATTTTCACTGCGTTGAGCTTTTAACCTCTATAGCATGTTTTCATCGGTATAATATATCTGTGGAGAGATGTAATTTTTTTTTTATCATAGATTATGCTCCAAAAAACAAAGATTTACACATAGGCCTACTTTATCATCATCAAAACCACTGCGCTATGTGGCGACATCTGATCAAGATGGACTGCTTAGAAGTAGTCAGTAACCTCCTTTAATTTTTTTTTTTTTTAAATTTTGAGGAAGCCGTGGCGCCTACTAAGAATTTCCCTCGAACTGAGATTATTATCCATTCAGCCCCTAGGCTTGATGCCCAACCTCACTGAATTTTTATCAGTCTTTCACGTAGATAGAATAATACGTATGTAGTGATAGTGACTATCATGTTTTATTTTTTAAATAATTATTATTTATGAACGTATACCTGTTGTTGTTTTTTTTTTGTATGAAAATAACATTATTTTATTGTTCCAATAATATTTTATGAATATAAGCCTTATTTCTTGCATACAAAGTACAACTTGAAAAGCCTTATTTCTTGGAAAAAATGAGTCTTCTGAAAAAATGAGTGTGTCTATAGCAAGAAGCATAAAATCTTGAAACCTGTATCCTGTATATGTGTGTGTATATATATAGATGGATATATAGATATATGTGTGTGTGTGTGTGTGTGTGAACATTTAACAATACACAAATCTTGTTTCTTGTTTGTTGATACACTAATATAGCGAAAGGACACTTTTTTCTTCTTCTTTTTTTGTAAAATTTCATACGACTACATTTAAGGCCAAGACTGAAAAAGTCCTACAGCTCCTGACACACAGGCACGGGATCGCACCGGTATCGCGGGCATCTGGTACTGCGCCGCTGGATTCTCTGTAACAACATGTCATTGAAACATTCTGGTGGAGGCGCTGGGCAGGGCGGGTAAATCATCCGACATGTCTTCCCAGGAGGGCAACCGCCACAGCGGTCCGGGAACGGAAAAATTGAGGGCGGCACGCAGGTGAAGGCTGCGCACGGTGCCCGCACGCACACGATATCTGGGGCAAACCGACAGGTCCATCCAGTTGGGCAGGGCCCGCAGCGGCCGAGGCCTGGGTACATAAGGAAAGGGGTCGTGGGGAGGGGGTGTAATTGAGCAATGAAAGGGGAAAAAATGTCGTGGAATTATGTGTGAAGAAAGAGAGGGAAAGGGTATAAAGATACAAAGAAGAGGTGGGAAGGAGAAATAAAGGGGATGTTGAAGACAACAGTAAGTGAGAAAGAGAGAGAGGGAAAGAGAGAGAGATAGAGAGAGAGAGAGAGAGAGAGAGAGAGAGAGAGAGAGAGAGAGACAGACAGACAGACAGACAGACAGACAGACAGACAGAGAGATCCAAATAAAAAAGCAAAAACACCACACCTGGATGACAACTTGGTAATCATAAAGGATCCAAAAAGGACGCCGTGTGTCTGTAAAAAGTGCGAAACAAGATCTAAGAAGAGACAGGCACACAACTTTATAACCACGGGACGAAAAAAGAAACAACACAGGTATAGATTTAACATACAAACGTTTCGCCTTTATTGTGGTTCATCAAATTGTATGTTGGAAAAAATGACTTTAACAAGTAATACAAAGCATTGGGAGAGCTGGGCTCAGACGGGACAAATGATTTGGTTTGGGGAGGGGCAGTGCGCAGAATGCTTCAAGGTTCAGTGGATTGGCTAGGGATGGTAATGGCAGAGGGCGTGACCAGCTCTCCCGATGTTTTATATAAATTGTTAAAGTCATTTTTTTCTTCACACAATCTGATGAAGCCACCATAAAGGAGAGAGAGAGAGAGAGAGAGAGAGAGAGAGAGAGAGAGAGAGAGAGAGAGAGAGAGAGAGAGAGAGAGAGAGAGAGGAGGAAGAGGAGGAAACAAAGAGACAGGCAGAACAAAAAAAAAACCAAAACAAAACAAAAAGAGTGGTTATACAAAGATAGACAGACAGTAAGAGAGGGAGAAGAGGGAGACCTAGATTGCGGTTACGCTATGCACAATGGGAAGCGCCGATGGTTTTGTGGTTACGCTATGCACAATGGGAAGCGCCGATGGTTTTGTGGTTACGCTGTGCACAATGGGAAGCGCCGGTGGTTGTGTGGTTATGCTGTGCACAATGGAAAGCGCCGGTGTTTGAGCAATAACAGCATCCGCCCTTGTCATTAGAGTATCGACATTCAGCTTCTGCCCTGACTGACGGGGGCTAGAGTTTGATATTTGAGAACGCTTGACATCAAGAAAATTATTGTATCAGACAATTAACAAAGAACAGAAATAAACGAATGGAAAGGAGCGAACTGTAATTTCCTATTAGGAAAACACACCAAGGGACGAAAACCAAGCTCCTGGACTCACCTGTTCTGACCTCGCACCTTCGGCCGGTGTACCCAGAGGGACACACACACCTGGGTAAATCCGCAGGAGCTATACAGCTGCCTCCATTTAGACACAGAAAATTCCTACACGGATCACGTGAGACGGTAAGCCCATCGGGCGCTGCTATAAATAAATGGTAAAGGGAAGAAATGTCTAGAAAAACTCTGCATGATGTGATGTGATGAAACTTATTTCCCTTCAATCTTTTTAAGTGCCATGATTTTACTTTGAACTGGGGTGTGTGCTATACAACATGATTGTGAAAAGATGCAGCATCGATTAAAAAAAAAAATCTTTAATATAGCGAGGTGCAAATATTTTTTTTTTGGAATTTGCAGTTGATGGTTTTAAATAACATGCTTATTAATTTAACGTTGAAAAATTACAATGTTTTAAAGGTTATGGAAACGGAAACAAATAAAAAATTATTTTCCCCCTCAAAATATTTTATAATACTTCTCCATGAACGGAAAGTAAAAAAAAAAATGAAAGTATATATTATAAAATTAAACGGTTTGCATAGAAACTGCGCGGCCAAGATTTCCCGCAAGGCAGGCGCTATATGCACTTAATGCTAAAATTAGAAGCATTGTGTAAGCACTCAAAATTATCTTACAGAATGGGTCGGTTTCCGAATTGGTCCGTGACTTTCAAGTGGGCAAAAGAGATCTTTCCGACTTTATTCATGTTATGGACACTTTTATTTTATTCGTTACTTCAGCTCTAGCCACTTTCTTTCACATTACATTTCAAGCTTTGTCTGTCTTTCTGCCCTCCCATTTGTCTGTCTGTCTGTCTGACTGTCTCACTCTTAATCTGTTTCTCTTTCTTTGCTTTCGCCATTCTTCTCCCCCTCTCTCATTTGTGAGCTCGTCTTTCAAATCTAAATTTATTTTTGCCCACCTTTTTTACTCTCTTGTTCAAATAATCTTCTCCCTCCTCCCCCACCCCCCACCCTTTTCGCCATCTATTTCCAAAATCACCCCTCCCCCCTTTTCCACACACACATTTCCTATTTTTTTCTTTCTCTTATTTAAACCCATTAAAAGCTCTAACCATCATAACCTAACGAGCTGAGAGTTGTCTCAAAGAAAAGTAGAAAAAAATAAAACAAAACAAAACAACAAAAAAAAAAAAACCACACACACACAAAAAAAACACTCACCTATTCTCGCCTGCGATTGAAGAGGAAAAAAAAAGACAAAATGAGGTCAATATTCGAACCATCCAACGCAGTTTGCTCTAAAGGAAGTGTAAGTTCTTTAATTATATCGACAGATACTAAGAGTGCGACTAAAAGGATAAATGTCATCTATTTATCAAAGAGATGGTACTAAACAGATTCATCTTCTTAGGTCATAGTGTATTATCATTCACTTAAAATGTAAAAACAAATTTTACTGTTGTGCTCTTAAAAAGAATGACATTTTCAAAATATTTTTCTTAAGTTTTGGTAAAGGAAGGCATTTCATAAGCTTATTAGTTTAAAAATGTACGGAGAGAAGGCTTATATATCATGTTTCAAAAATGAAACACGATTTCATGGTTTTAAGTTAAGGCCACCTTTAACTGAAATCCGACTAAAACAAAATTAAAAAAGGCATTTTCATATTCACTTGTTCAAAGTAGTTTAAAGAGAAATACATTTTTACTGCTTTTTCTTTTCTTTTCTTTTTTTTTTTTACTAATTTAAACTTATGAATGGGTTAAGTGCTAGGAGATAACAGCACTTCCATGTGAGCATGATTTGAAAAATTGCGTGAGGAGTAAAGACACTTTAAACTGTTTCAAATGAAGGGCATTTTATGCGTTTGAATAATTGAAAACTGCTGAGGAAAGCTCATTTGTTTATGACTTAATTAAATTAGTGAAGGTGCTGGAGGAAAACATGAGGATTATTTATAAATCAAAAACCTGCATGATAAAGTATTTTGAAAAGGTTCTTTAAATAGATAAGGATTTGGCAAAATTAACTGATTATTCTAAACCTAATTCAATTAAAGTTACAAAAAAAAAATCAACAACCAACAACAACAAGAACAAAAAACAAATTTATCATACCTGTACGAGTGAGACGCCAATGCACACGATGAGGAAACTCTGTTCAATTAAGTAGAAATCACAAACAAAAATTATTTCTTTCTCTGTTTCTTTTTTTTTCTGATTTAAGAGGATGTAAACTTTGTTTTACTGATACAAAACTGACCTGATTTCTTTTCTTTCTATTTTTTTTATTATCTAGATCTTCACACAAAGTCTTACAAGTATCATCTGGTTCGAAATGATCCCAGGAAATTGATCAGTTGAGATTCGTTAGATCACCAAATTTTATTTTTCGATATATTCTTTACTAGTCACCTTCAAGTTTCAACCATACTAGACACTTTTAACCACAAGACAACTCATAGCTCTTAATCAGAAACACGAATGATGCTAAGATAAAAGATAATTCTATGCTATATAAAGATTTTTATACATGATAAATACCAACCTTCTTTTTACACACAGAGCTAAGACATACTCGAAAAAGAAACAAAAACAAAAACAAAACAAAAACAAAAACAAAAAAAAAACCCAGATCTAGCGAGTTATTTCTGAAATTTGCTTAAAAGTCCTTTAAAATAGTTAAAATACATGAAAAAGAACGCTGACTTTCCTTAAAGTTTTTAATTCTATACTGTCTACCAATGCTGTTTTTTTTAAGTCCCTGAACTGATATATCAAAATAAATACTGAGATGAAATAAGAATTTCGAAATGTAACGAAAAGTTTAATTTTTTTTTTTGTATAATCAAGTGAAGCTATTCTGCTTTTGCACTAACTCTTTATATTACCGTGCTTTGGTCAAGTTATATTAAGTAGCGCACACTTACCATAGTCTGCATGTGTTCCTTTGTCTTGGCCATCTCGGACTTCCTTCGCTTGTAAAACCGATAAAAAAGGAACCTTCGTGTCGCGATCAACTTCTTCTAAGCTTTGCTGTTGAGTTAAAATGAAGACAGAAACTTCCGACACATGGACGGACGGATTATATATAAAACAGAAACAGGATATTAACTCAGCACTTTTGTTTTATTTTTTCTTTCATTTTGAATAAAACGCCTGAAAGGCGGATTTCCATGGCCGGATCCGAAGCGAGCTGAAGATCCTGTTCAAAGATGTCAACACTTAACAACTCTTGTTGAGGTTGTTGAGGTCACTTCCTCCCGGATGTTATTTTTATCGACACCTTTGTTCGCTCTTATTCTTTAACGCTTACTTTATAACTTTCTCTCCCTGTGTAACTTCTGCGTCTCTTTACCTCGACTGAAGATATGGGAACTTTACGCGTAGTAAATTCTTTAAAGTTGAAAATAAGAGCGACAGATTTTTTTTTTACCGAAAAGAAAGAGACAAGAACCCACTTTTCTAATTCATCCATATACATGAGTATCTGAGTCTTGTTTTGTACACCAACTCTGTATTCCATTTCATATTTTTACTCTTGCTTTGTCTTAAATTGTATGAAGTCTAAAACTAATTGTGTTATATGATGTGAACTTGATTT
>JAWDGP010003998.1:12500-15671 GCA_033675545.1 Elysia crispata | reverse complement strand
CTCTTTTGAAGTCTTTTCTTTTCGATGCCTTCCTTATTTACTTATTATCTACTCACCCAGAGACGGTTGAGCAAATTGCGTGCTGCTGGTCCAGGGATAGAGCACTCAACCCTGACCTTCGGCACGGAGCAGTATAGTAATAAACCTACGCTTTCAGTGGAGTCCAGAATGAGCTTGTTCAGATCGCTTCCTTGTGAATGAGTCGCGTTACACAGTCAAGAAAAAGGGCAAATTGAAAAAAAACAAAAACGAACAATATTAATGATAAATTAATAATTAGAAAAAGACAGCTGTGTGAGTTGAACCTCGCCGAAGAGGTGTTAAAAAGTTTCCAGGTCTAATGGGAAAGCAAACTGACCCGCTGGGAGATCTAATAATATTGTGTGAGAGCTAACGTCTTCCGATGCGTTGTCCCTCCTATCAGCCCCCCCCCCAGGAGACCTGTGTCAGCATATCGAAGGCTTGTGTTTCTCTCATCTCCCGGATATCTCGCTCAGTGAGCATGAGCTGATGGAGTTATTTTTTCTCTCAGCTTCCCATGGCATGCCGACATGTATATCAACTGTTGTTCAGTGAGAGAGAGACGGGAAGAAAAGGACAGAGAGTATAAAGTTATAAGGAAAGGAAATAAATATTGGAAACGCTGATCTGATCAGGCTAGAATCATGTCTTTCAGCGCTTTTAAATTTAAAAAAAAAAAAATTTTTATTCTGTTTCTTTTTTTATTTTCAAACTTGATTTTGTTCTTTTTTTACGTTTTGTGCTTTGTTTTGTAGATTGTATTTTCCCCCCTTTGAAATACAACTCTAAGAGTGTCACTTTCAATGCATCGGCGGTTTATATTGTTTTTGATTTTTTTTTTTTCTCAAATGCGATCCCGCGTTTTTCTCCTCGCCCACCACTCATATATATTATTCGTCTCCCTCCCTCTCTTCTCTCTCTCTCTCTCTCTCTCTCTCTCTCTCTCTCTCTGTCTGTCTGTCTGTCTGTCTGTCTCTCTCTCTGTTTGTCTCTCCCTCTCTGCTCTCTCTTTCTCTCTCTATATATATATAATATATATTTCGAAACATCTGTAATTGTTGGGGATTCAAATTTCCTTATGAATTTAAAGAAGCAATGGGAGTGATCGAACGCCAAACAGATGCCCAGTCAGATGGTATGTCTTACGGGTTGAAGATACACTTTCTTGTTTATAGCCTGGGACCTAGGTAGCTGCAGTTTTACTAAAACATTCCAACCATTTGAGTCTTCTTCATTAGCAATTTCTTGTCAATGGGTGGTTTTTCCTAATCTCATTCGTTTGATTCGTTTCTTAATCTGATCATCGCGGGTGGTATTGATTACTGCCGTAAGTGACATTTTGCAAATTTTACAGGAGGACCAAAAAACTTCCCCATTTCGTTAATTTTTCACCGATTTTAATGCGCATTGGAAACAAAGCTGTCTTTCTCATTACGGATTATTGTATGTGTTCATTTTTCTGTTACCGTATTGGCTTTTTGAGATAGTGGACATACAACACTTGCAATGTTTAAAATAGTTTTTGATTACTACTGTAAGTGCACTTACGGTGGGAGTAAGTGAAAGTATCGTCATTGATTACAGCCGTAAGAGCACATACGGTTGTATTAAATCAGCTTGAGCTATACTTTCGCCGACTTTTGTACTAAGTTGTTAAACACTTACGGTTGTATGCAATCAGTTTGGGTTTTAGTTTTCAGTTGACTGTTGGTTTTTGCTTTATTCTCATTGTCGACTTATTTGTTCTGATGCTATACATTTTATTGCGATATAAATGCTATTAAAAAGATCCTAAATAATACTGAATATATCTTTCTTGTATAACTGAAGTTTGCGGAGTGCACAGATATAATCAGTTCATCAATCAAATTAACAGATCTTGCAAACTATAATAACTTAAATTATTGCATGTAAAAATGAAGCATCTGAAATGCTTAAAAGCCAGCTAAATACCAACCATTTAAAGACACTCTCACGTGTAAAGAGGGAAACACTCCTAGAAGAAAAACTTCAACTGTAGCGAAGAAATAACTTTTATAAAAATAACGAAATAGTACTTTGCATCAACATAACAAATGTCAGTATATATAAAAAAGGACTCTCTCTCTCTCTCTCTCTCTCTCTCTCTCTCTCTCTATCTATCTATCTATCTATCTATCTATCAATCTATCTATCTATCTATCTATCTGTCTCTCTCTCTCTCTCTCTCTCTCTCTCTCTCTCTCTCTCTCTCTCTCTCTCTTACTCCCCCCACTCCCCTTGTTAACGCTCAGAACATTACAAATTAAGTAAAATGCAATTTTATCATCTTGATATTATAACAAAGAACACACTTATTGAAGTTGTACTGCTTCATCAACTATTTTTCCTCGAGCCATGAGAATGTTAAACATTTACACAAGAAAAAAATGCACACACTTTCCATCGTTTGGTAATAAAATTCACTTCATTTCACTGTCACACACACTGTCTTTTCAGAGGCATGGCAAATGTAGATATGATACTTAATGCAGTGCTTTAAAGAACGCATGGTGCACATGAGGTACAAGATTTTTATTACACCGATCATCAAGATCCGCTTTTGCTCATCAAGTTGTATGTATTCATATACATACTGGCTTTAAATCAATTGCTCTAGCATAGGATACTACCAGGTTCTTTCTTCCTTTCCGCCAAAGTCTAATTTAAACCAGCTGTCTTCAGACTCACCATAGTCATGTGACATGTCGATCACATTAGGGCTTTCACTCCTTATTCGGATCTTTTGAGCTTAAGGTAATGAATTCTCTATCAGAGCTAATATTTGTATGACATTTAAATCTGCAAACTTCCCCGCACCCTGGTTTTATGGCTCTTGCTCTAACTGGTTTACCTTTCTTGGTTTTATACAGCTCACCAAGATTCCATTTGTGTTTAACAAAATTGAACCCCCAATAAGTTGTCAGTCTGCCTCTGTTGTCTCCAGTGACGTGGTTGTGTCACAAGGGGCAGAGGTCTGGACATGGGATGGTGATTCCACAATAGAGCCTGCAGCCTACAAAGGACTTGGTGTAATGAGAGAACTGTCCCCAATGTAACTGTCGCCGAAAGATATCGTGGTGCTATTTGCAGCATCTCTAGGTCCTAGCTGCAGAATTAGTATTGGCCTGG
>JAWDGP010003998.1:0-2500 GCA_033675545.1 Elysia crispata | reverse complement strand
GCTGATTGTGTACCTCCCTGTACTGCTCATCCTGTAACTTGTACCTCACTGTACTGCTCATCCTGTAACTTGTACCTCACTGTACTGCTCATCCTGTAACTTGTACCTCACTGTACTGCTCATCCTGTAACTTGTACCTCACTGTACTGCTCATCCTGTAACTTGTACCTCACTGTACTGCTCATCCTGTAACTTGTACCTCACTGTACTGCTCATCCTGTAACTTGTACCTCACTGTAATGATCATCCTGTAACTTGTACCTCACTGTAATGATCATCCTGTAACTTGTACCTCACTGTAATGATCATCCTGTAACTTGTACCTCACTGTACTGCTCATCCTGTAACTTGTACCTCACTGTAATGATCATCCTGTAACTTGTACCTCACTGTACTGATCATCCTGTAACATGTACCTCACTGTAATGATCATCCTGTAACTTGTACCTCGCTGTACTGCTCATCCTGTAACTTGTACCTCACTGTACTGCTCATCCTGTAACATGTACCTCACTGTACTGCTCATCCTGTAACATGTACCTCTCTGTACTGATCATCCTGTAACATGTACCTCACTGCAATGATCATCCTGTAACATGTACCTCACTGTACTGCTCATCCTGTAACATGTACCTCACTGTACTGCTCATCCTGTAACATGTACCTCTCTGTACTGATCATCCTGTAACATGTACCTCACTGCAATGATCATCCTGTAACATGTACCTCACTGTACTGCTCATACTGCAATTTGTAACTCACATCATTATCACGCCCTGTCAAGGATTTGTTGGCTTGCTGGCAGATTACCTCCCTTCTCTAGATCTTTCTCTCCAGGCGCGTGGGTTCAGTATGATGAACGTAAGGAGCCGGAGAATACTGTCTCAACCTGCCTTCTCTAGATCTTTCTCTCCAGGCGCGTGGGTTCAGTATGATGAACGTAAGGAGCCGGAGAATACTGTCTCAACCTGCCTTCTCTAGATCTTTCTCTCCAGGCGCGTGGGTTCAGGTATGATGAACGTAAGGAGCCGGAGAATACTGTCTCAACCTGCCTTCTCTAGATCTTTCTCTCCAGGCGCGTGGGTTCAGGTATGATGAACGTAAGGAGCCGGAGAATACTATCTCAACCTGACTTCTGTATATCTTTCTCTCCAGGCGCGTGGGTTCAGTATGATGAACGTAAGGAGCCGGAGAATACTGTCTCAACCTGCCTTCTCTAGATCTTTCTCTCCAGGCGCGTGGGTTCAGTATGATGAACGTAAGGAGCCGGAGAATACTGTCTCAACCTGCCTTCTCTAGATCTTTCTCTCCAGGCGCGTGGGTTCAGGTATGATGAACGTAAGGAGCCGGAGAATACTATCTCAACCTGACTTCTGTATATCTTTCTCTCCAGGCGCGTGGGTTCAGTATGATGAACGTAAGGAGCCGGAGAATACAATATCTCAACCTGCCTTCTCTAGATCTTTCTCTCCAGGCGCGTGGGTTCAGTATGATGAACATAAGGAGCCGGAGAATACACTATCTCAACCTCCCTTCTCTAGATCTTTCTCTCCAGGCGCGTGGGTTCAGTATGATGAACGTAAGGAGCCGGAGAATACTATGTCAACCTGCCTTCTCTAGATCTTTCTCTCCAGGCGCGTGGGTTCAGTATGATGAACGTAAGGAGCCGGAGAATACTCTAGCTCAACCTGCCTTCTCTAGATCTTTCTCTCCAGGCGCGTGTGTTCAGTATGATGAACATAAGGAGCCGGAGAATACTATGTCAACCTGCCTTCTCTAGATCTTTCTCTCCAGGCGCGTGGGTTCAGTATGATGAACATAAGGAGCCGGAGAATACACTATCTCAACCTCCCTTCTCTAGATCTTTCTCTCCAGGCGCGTGGGTTCAGTATGATGAACGTAAGGAGCCGGAGAATACTGTCTCAACCTGCCTTCTCTAGATCTTTCTCTCCAGGCGCGTGGGTTCAGGTATGATGAACGTAAGGAGCCGGAGAATACTGTCTCAACCTGCCTTCTCTAGATCTTTCTCTCCAGGCGCGTGGGTTCAGTATGATGAACGTAAGGAGCCGGAGAATACTGTCTCAACCTGCCTTCTCTAGATCTTTCTCTCCAGGTGCATGAGTTCAGTATGATGGAGACACGTAAGAGCCCGGAGAATACACTGTCTCAAACCCTCCCTTCTCTAGATCTTTCTCTCCAGGCACGTGGGTTCAGTATGATGACATACGTAAAGAGCCGGAGAATACTGTCTCAACCTGCCTTCTACAGATCTTCTATCCCAGGCGCAAGGGTTCAGATATGATGAACGTAAAGAGCCTTAGAATACTGTCTCAAACTGCCTTTATAGATCGCATTCTCCAGGCTGGTGTGGGTTCAGGTATGATGAACGTAAGGAGCCGGAGAATACACTGTCTCAACCTGACTTCTGTAGATCTTTCTCCTCCAGGCTCGTGGGTTCAGATATGATGAACGGGGGTGGTCGGAGAATACTGTCTCAAAC
>JAWDGP010003996.1:597500-620673 GCA_033675545.1 Elysia crispata | reverse complement strand
TTAATATTGATTTTTTTAAAGTATTGAATTTCTTGCTTTGGTTAGCTGCACACGGGGTTAATGCTCCGTTGGCTCTCAATTGAAAAGTTATTGATTTTTTACTGCCTTAACCTCAAACACTTTTTCCAGGTCCCTATTTTTAAATTTTTTTTTATTTATTGAGGGGGGGGGGTACTAGGGTGTAATTTTTTAATTTAAAAAAAAGGGGAGGTGGGCCAAACTCGCATTTTTGCCATACTACTTATAGCTGTCTAAAAAATACAATGTCAAATCGGTATAGCTTTGTTTTTACTCGAAAACATATACTTAAGTCTACTATGGCAACAAATTTGAAAAAAAAAGGAAGAGCAGAAATCATGTTTAGTTCAATATATATTTATCAGCTATGTTCACGCTAATCAGATGAAAGTACAGATTTTATCAGGATGGTGCGGCTGTAGATACCGTCAAACTCTTGTAATATCACAAGTGTGTCAGTAAAGTATCAACATTTACAGCATAAACAAGTTCCAGCTTGACCAGTGTCCAGTTGTTGTGTTCATGTGATTGCATGTGACGCCGCCCCCTGCATGAGGGTGTGACAGAGGTCAGCAGGCTGATATTGACTTCGACCTTTCTAGATTACTCTGGTCACTTTCCCATCTGTCTACACTGGAGAGAAAAGCTCAGAGCCCACCTGTCAGGTTCTCCCAAGAAGCAAAACCGTCAGAACAGTAACAGCCGGTAAGAAGTTCGTCTATTCACTTTTATAGCTTCTCTATTTTAATTGTCTATTGATATTACAATGAGTATTAAGTCCATTTATCATATTATCAAAAAGGGAAGATCGAATTTGAAGCAGAAGAATACCGATTAGAAATAAAAAAAAAAAGTCAGCTATTGATCCTTGTAGAGAATCAATACTCAGGGTGGACTGGGCCTGTGCAAAATTTCATTCATTCAAACAAATAACTTATCAAAATATCGGTCTATCTGTTTATTTCTGCCTCTCAGTTTGTCTATCTGTCTCTCTCTTTCTCTCTCTCCCCCCCCCCCCTCTCTCTCTCTCTCTGTCTCTCTTCCCCATTGACATTTCTTTCGATTCACAATTTTGATCAACCTTTTCCAACACGGGGCTCATGTCATTTGGTTTGTTATTCATTTTTGCATATCGGTTCTGAAAACTCAAATCACATATATAATCATATTTTCATCTAATAATTACTAGCCAAGAAAATTTTTTACGATCTCATTCTGTAACCGCATTTCGAATTTGAAGCTTTTACTACATGAATGACATTAATTAATCCATTTCGATTAAAAGCAATTTCCGTACAGTAAAATAAAACTTGAAATGAAACAATTCTTTAGTCAAAGTCCCTATGCCAAAAACGTATGACCTAAAAATTGTAAAAATACTTTAATTTTTTTAACATTTTGTGGTGCAAATCTATCGTAAAAATATTCCTTATTTATTTGTGTGCGTGATGGTAAATTCGTGATCCGCTGTCCGTGGTTGTGGTCTTAATTAGAAAGCTTGTTTTAGGTAGTGCTCAGCAATGATTAGGATATGACTTCAAGTAAGAACGATCTATTCATAGATGCTTTGGCACCATCGCCTTGCCACTCAAAGAGAACATAGCTTATACCAATACGCCACGACGCTCCCTAAAAAGAGAGGTTCATGGCGAAGGTAGTTACTGAGCCTCCCTGAGTGAGTTTTGACTTTGTACATATCAATGCCTCTGGTTTTTACCTTTATGATAGAGAACATATAGATTGTGACAACGCATTGTGATATATTGTCGCAGACTTGAACCCTCGTATATTTCTCACTGATTTTTACCTCTATGATAGAGAACATATTGATTGTGACAACGCATTGTGATCTATTGTCGCAGACTTGAACCCTCGAAGATTTCTCACTGATTTTTACTGATGTGAAACATTACTTCTTGCAACTTTTACAAGAAATTCATATTTACTTCACCAGTTCGGAACTTCACCTCCTTAGGGACATAAGATGGGGCTCCTCCCAGTTGCATCTCTGCTTTTTGTCTTCGGCTCAAGTTTGGCCGCATCGGTCATCAAGTGAGTTATTTAGTTTACACAGACTAATTTGCTTTGAAAAATTTAGTTTTGGTTGAGGACTTTTGGCAAGAAATTGTAACTTTTTTTCTCTTATTTTAAAAAATAAGGGCAGAATGTTCAAATGAGGCATTCCATGCAAATGTTTAAATTTCAATCGCAGAAAAAAGAGGTTATCTTAGGGTAAAGGGAAGAAAATAAGAAGAAAAAAAAAGGGTAAAAAGAAGAAGAGGCCAACAGGATCCGGATTATTTGATGTAAAGGAGGAATCTGTTCCTCAGAGTTCCACTGTACCACGCCCAGTCGCCCAGAGAGAGAGATATGCCACCCTAGGGCTTCAAGTAATGGCCTTGAAACACAAGTACAAAGTGGAGGTCTCAGCGGCTCCAGAGCCTCTCACGAATTACCTGGATATAAGTTCTTGTTTCTTTGATTAGCTAAAGTTTTTTTTCATTTGAATCATGAACATTAACCTAAGTCTAAATTTACAAAGCCTAAGGAATGATTGAAAAATTTTAAAATTAAAATTAAAGAGAAAAGATTTGGAAAAAACTGGTTTGTTACAGCATTGATTGAATTTGATGAAACGTATAAAACTCGTGTTTTAATAAAATTAAACGTCTTCCGTTTCTTTTAGCTCTTGAACTCCTTCTTGGAATCATAATTATGGTTAGCAGTGGAAGGAAAGGAACAATAAGGATGCCATAGATGAACTAATAATCTAAACCAGCGCAATGCCTTGCGGGCCTCGTTCTCTTGTTCAGGCGATAACCCACTTTATTTTCAGGTCCATTTTTAGTCTTGGCAGGCAGTATATGGTCAAAATCTATCTTTAATTTTTTTTTGCTTATGCACCAAGTTTTACTCAGAAAATTTTTTTCTGCACTGGTACTAGTCTTCATATTGTGGGCTGTGGTGCTGAGAGACTTGGATAAATCTATCAAGTTTGCTTTGGTTCTGTATAATGTGTGGGTATGTTGAGAATATCTAGCGCGCACTTATCAAAGCTTGAAGTCCACGAGTCTCCGCGGTCCTCAGACTGAACTGGAGTAACTGTAACAAATACCCTTTCTCTTTCCTCTACAAGTTGCGACATTCGCCGATTATGCAGTCAATAGATAATAGTAGTTTTGGATCCTTGTTAAACAGTCACATTCAGGATTTTTTTATAATTGAGATGAGATAAAATGTTCGAAACTACTCAATTTCACAGTTAATATAATTTTCACGGTAATGTTGTTTCAAAACTAAAAAAAAGCTTTTAAAATTGCAATAATAAATGACCATAATGATAGGGTTCTAGCTTAAAGCTCAACTAGGACGTCATGCTACTGAGTCACCTTGGACGTGTACAGTAGATGACGTTGAGAATGAGCAAAGGTGCGGTGATTACATTCGGTGCATTCTTGTACAATAATATATGTGGTTTCATATTCATGCGAAACTTTAAACAAAATTGAATAACTTTTGCTCACGTTAAGAGATATCGTTTTTGAATTCCTTTACATTATGCTATATGACTTCTTCTATATTTGACAGGCTCAATACTACGGCCCTATCACCATCGGTACCCCAGGCCAACCGTTTAACGTCGTGTTTGACACAGGCTCGTCCAACTTGTGGGTCCCGTCTGTACATTGCCATATCACTGACATCGCTTGTCGTGAGTCAAGTGCATGTTTGAATCCTTGATTTACTACTCACTCGTTGATGATGAGCGTGCCGATGTTTGTTTGTTTTTTAATCAGGTTTAGGGTGGTAGATGTTGGTCTTAGTATTGCTGGCATATCCTTGTTGTCGTATCTCTAATGTTTTTGTTTTGTTTTGTTCATTGTCCTAAATTTTTAATGCATATTTTTGTTGCCATATAATTATGATTTGGTTATTGCTTGTTACCGTTCGCATAAAATAGTAAGTTAGCAAAAAAAAAAAAACAAAAACAAAAAACAAAAAACAAAAGAAACATAGGAATGGCAGTGTAAGGAAACAGAATAAGATTTTAAAAAAGTTATTTTGGATGTGATATTTTCTTTCTAAGCGACAACAGGTTTCAAAGATTCAAAGCAATTCTTATTCCTTGATAAAAAGGTCACATTTCTATATCGCTCCTTGGTTGCTCGCAACCAATATCACCCGACCAAGTTACACTTCTGGGATCTGGGCATAACCACTCACCATTCATCTCTTTCGAGTTGTAAAATTCCGTTAATTCACTAAAATTATCCCTTCAAATGAACATGTTCGGAAGACAAATTATACACTGAAGAAGAGTCATACCACTATATGAACATAAAAAATTACAACGATAACTCTCGACAGCCATATAACTACATAAACTGATAAAGAAAAAAATGGAAAAAGAAAAGAAAATTTTCCAACAAATACAAACTAAATCCAGAACCACAGAGCTACATAAAAAAGATATAAAAAATAAGTTTTTTTTCAATAATAGTTTAAGAGGATTGTCTCCTCCATAGCCACTCATCATACGGTTTTGAAATATATTGAAATATAATAGAACCTTACAACATTGGAATTCTTCTTACAATGACATGACGTTTTTCTTTAAATGAACTTTTATGAAGCAAATATCTAAAGCCAAAATGTAAACTAAATCTGGGTGCAATCGTTTAAGCAGTCCTAGTTTTAGTTTTTCTCTCCACAGAAACATACATGTATGTGGTGCTGAAATGACACACAGCAGATACAGTGTAAGCTGTTTCAAACTACCATATTGAAGAAAAGTGAACCACAACAATAACATTTATATCTCCAGATCCCAACAAATACAGTGTAATGTGTTCCAAAATTACCATATTGAAGAAAAGTGAACAATATTCACAACAAAAACAGTTAACATCTCCTCCAGAGCCATATCACTTCATGAACAAAAAATAGAATAACTCTCAAAGCCATACAACTACACACAGAAAAAAAATAGTAAAAGAAAACAAACAAACCGACAAAAAATTATTTTAAACAATTCGGACTTCCAGAGCCAGAGAACTAGATGAAAATTTAAAAAAAAAGTTATTTTTTCCATAATAAATGTATGGAAAAGAATTATAAGAACCATGAAACATTGGAATTCTTCTCATGTTTTATTAAAGACCTTCTTTTAATGAAGTAAAGATCTCAAGCAAAAAAGTAAACTAAAAATGGATGCAATTGTTTAAGGAGCCCTTGTTTTCGTTTATATCTCCACTGAGACCGTATGTGGTCCTGATTTGACCCACTACAGATAAAGAGTAATGTATTTCACACACATATGGGGAAAAAAACTGGTACACAGTTTTCGAATTATAGAACTTTGAAACATTGTCATGAAGAGATTCTTTATATGAAGCAAAGTTCTCAAGCAAAAAAGTAAACCAAGTCTGAGTATAATCTTTTAAGCAGCCCTAGTTTTAGTTTATCTCTCCACAGAAAACATGTGGTGCTGAACTGACACACAGCAGATACAGTGTAATGTGTTCCAAACTACCATAATGAAGAAAAGTGAATCACAACCGCAAAAATAACAGTTATAACTCCTTCGGAGCCATACCATTAGGCCTACATGAAATAAAACACAACAATAACTCCATAAACCATACAACTACATTAAAAAAATGGTAAAAGAAAAGAAAAAAATTACAACAACATTACAACAAATACAGACTTATCTCCAGAAAAACAGAACCCTGTAAAGAAAAAAAAATTCAATAATGTAAAAGAATTGTAAGAACCCTGAAATATTGGAACTCTTCTCATGTTCAAATGAAAACTTTCTTTACATGAAATAAAGATCTCAAGCAAAAAAGTAAACTTAAAGTGGATGCACTTGTTTAAGCAGCCCTGGTTTTAGTTTATATCTCCACTGAGACCATAATTTTATGTGGTGCTGATTTAACCCACTAATGATAAAGAGTAATTTACCCCAAACTTATATATGGTGAAAAACTGGTACAGTTTTCGAATTATAGAACTTTGAAACATTGGAAATCTTCTAATGTTGTCATCTACAGATTCTTTAAATGAAGCAAAGGTCTCAAGCAAAAAGTAAACTAAGTCTGGGTGCAATCGTTTAAGCAGCCCTTGTTTTAGTTTATCTCTTCACCAAAAACCATAGTATGTGGTGCTGAGGTGGCACACAACAGATACCATGTTATTTGTTCCATGCAAATCTCCAGGAAAAAGGGTCCCAAATAAAAAGAAAAAAAAATACAAAACAAAAACAACCCAAAGGTGGATGCTTTTTTTTTTTCATATACAGACTTAAAAATGAATAATCAAAAATCCTGTCAAGATTTTTTTTTAAATTTTCACATTGTAATGGAAAATTGATCAGATTTTCATGACTACATGCTCTTCCTCCATCATCACGAAGACTGTTAACATCTGAAGTGTCGTTTCCTCCATCGTCACCTCTCATACTCTTAGATCTATAATCAGATCTGTTTCTGCTGGGCTTGTGGTGTTAAAGCCCCCAGTCCAAATACTTTTCTCCTCTTCGGATAGATAATCCTGTCTTGATTTTCAAAAACTTTTACACAATGTAAAATAGCAATAGATTTTCATAAATTTGTCAATAGGAGTAATAAAAACTTATTGCATCCAAAAAGTTTTTTAAAACTTTTTCACGATAGAAAACAAAAAACAAAAAACTCCAAACACATTCGGTGAAAAACTGGTACAGTTTTTGCATAAAACAGAATTTTGAAACATTGGATTTCTTCTCACAATGAACCACTCATATCACGGTGTGGAAAATGTTATTGGAATTCATTGTGTAGATATTTCTAAATAAAGTTTGCATTGACAAGCAAACAATTGATGAAATCTTGCAATCAATATTAAATCGCAGAGCGTTGAAAACATTCTGTTTCACAGGCCAGCCATTGAGAGAAAGAGAGCGCGGAAGTAACCAATGATATAGAGGAAGCTTTTGTCAATTCTATAGAAGAAATTTGTCACAAAAAAGTATAAAAAAAATAAAGGTCTTGAAAAATTTTTTCTGCATCTACATAAAGTTTGTCGAAATGATAAATTGTGTGCAGATTTTCTTTTTACAGATCATAAAATGCAAAAATAACAAGTTCAATACTACAGTTTCTAAATGATCATCCTTATTTTAAATTATCCTTTATTTAAATCTATTTGACCTCATAAACTTAAATTGATTTGTCTTCTAATGTAGTGCTTATGACTCTAAAGAAATGATTATTTGATGCAAGCTTTAAAAAAAGAATTGGTTATTTGTTCTGATGAAAATTGCTTTTTATTGCTTAATTTTTTCCACATGCACTGTAGTTTTTTTCTTCAGTCAAATGCATTTCACCTATTATAAAATCTGGATGTCGAGCCCAACCTTGAATTTTCAGAGAATTTGTCATGAGTGTTGGCAGTAAGTCTGGGTTTATCTTGTAACAAGCACCAAAATATTACACTTTGCTGTTTTTAGAATAATCCTTACCTGTGTGTTAACCAATTTTGATATTGACGCCATCCCCATTCCGATTATCAGGTTCAGGACTGGCTTGGGAAGCTAAAACCTGACTTGACGGAGCCATTATTAGGAAGATGCCGTGAAACTGTGGAGGCTACCTATAAGGAGTACCTGAAGCAGGCAGAGGAAACTGTCAACATATACCTTGACTCATCTGTTGACTTGGATTTAATCTCGGAGTACCTGAACAGAATTGGTGTCACTCGTACGACATTCCTGAGACCTGAGCAGTTTGTGCTAGATCAAACAAAAAAAGACCTTAAGGTGACCAACAGACTCGTTGTGGAACTTGTAAAGAGCTTGTAAAGCCACAAAAGCTTCTACAGGACTGTTTCTCCAATGGATATCTTTATTTCTTGGCTGTAAGATTTCTGCTAAAATGGAAAGGTGTGTCGATAAGACAGTGAAAGCCCATGAAAAGTTATATAATAACAAAAGTTCTAAATCTGATATGCTGGACTGTTTCTATGAGACACTTTTTATTTTACCAAGAGACAAGAATGTGAATTTTGATTCGCTTTATACTTGTTAACGCTGTGTGTGTAACTAAACTTCTATCTTCTTCTCAAACTCCAAAATCTGTTTGTAGTGTGCCTGTTAAAGCCACAGTATGTCCCAAGTGTGAAACTAATATAGCAGAAAAAATGTCTTTAAAAGAATTAATTCTTGACCTGCAAGGTGAGAAAGCAGAACTAAATAATATAATACAAGATTTAAAACATCAACTTTTAAAATAGTCAGAAAAGTACGTAAAAGCTCTAAAAAAACATCAATGTAAAATAAATGCATCAGAAGAAACAGTAACTAAATTGAAATCTGATTTTAAAAATTTAAATGAAAAGAAAAACAGACTTGTTAAAGAACTCCAATCAGAAATTACAGATTTGGAACAAAAAGTCAAGCAAGACAGTATTAAGAAAAAGGATATGAAGCAGACTATAAAGCAGTTGAATCAAGATGTGCTTGACTTGAACAAAAAATTGTATGAAAAATGTGATGTTGAAGTTAATATCAAGGGAGACAAATATAATGTATATAGTGATGATATTAGAAAAACTGCCATAGGTTTAGTTTCTGGTGCTGGTGTTTCAGCTGCAAATGTCAGAAAAGCTATTGAGATTGTTGCTCAAAATGTTTTCAAATATGTTTTTAAAGATAACTTGCCATCCATGCAAACAGTTCTAAACATGGTCGACGAAGGTTATGTACTTTCTCAAGTTCAGGTTATGGAAGGTGTTCTTAACTCAAAAAAATGTAACTTTGCATAGTGACGGTACAAGTAGAGATCAAAAGAAAATTGTAGTTCCATCTCCACCATTCCAGAATGGGATGGCCCAAACGAGATGTCACGTGTCCCCAGTTTACGTTGTCTTCTTGTGTGCTTGTCGTGGATTTTCACTCTCTCGGATTTACTTATGTTTTCTGTGTTATCCTCATTCTTTTCTTCGGATTATTAACAGTTTTATTTTTTTTTTACCTTTTTGTCATTTCTGGCACATACACCAATGGTGGTCCTACTGCAATAAATGCAGGGGATTCAATTGTCATACCTCGCAGAGGGTGACCTCACTGCCATATCTCGCTGAGAGTGGCTTATCTGCCATACCTCGCTGAGGGAGGTTCACTAGTCATACCTCGCTGAGGGTCACCTTTAATCTTTTGGCTATTCTTTATTATTCATTTTGTTTTATTATTTCATTATTTCATTTTCGTATTATCACAAAGTGCCACAAAAAGCATGTCTCATGAATCTGTGACACCAGTGCCAATCGTAGATTCGGCACAAACTGTAAGTGTGAGCCCTGCGGAGACACACAACAAAGGCAAGGGGGTAGGCAAAAGAACAATTAAAGGTGGCGAACAAAGGCCTCGAAGCAAGCCTTCCTCTTCATCCTCACATTCCTGGCCGCCTCAAGGCGAGTCCACTTTGTCCACCAAATCAGGGGACATAGGTTCATCTCAGTTTGAACAATTTGCTGAGCTGATGCTAAAGTTGTAGGAAACCCAATTCCAACACCTCAGCTCCGTCTCAGTTGTTTGAGGAGCATGTGAAGAGTGAGCTTGGTGAAAATGTCCTTGTACATTTTCTTCATTTTAATGCGCATTATTTGTTAGATATTGTGTCGTCCTGTGAGAAAGCCATCAGTGCTGTTGAGTATGAATTTATAAAAATTAATCATTCCCTGGGTAGGGATAAGGAAAGTAAGTTTTCTCATTTTGTTGATTGTAAAGAGACTGCCACTTTCTGCCTTTTGCGAACAACTTGCGATGTTTTAGGTCCAAATGGGGACCAGAAGAGTGGTTGTCGTATGGATTGGATTACTTTCTATGATAAATCTTTAATTCCTTCTTTTAAAAGCAATCGCTTTAATTGTCATTTTGAAGCATCTGCTGCCGTAATTTACCATGCTCATAAGATTAAAAAATTTTTTTAATCGGACATTCTTAAGGCACCTTATCTGAAACTTGAATCTGTATCTTGTGACGTGCAAGACAGTTCACTAATGACCATTGTTTGTGGTTTAGCTTTTTTCTATTTGAAAGTGACTGGACCTTTCTTGAAGCTGGTGAACAGCTCCGTGAAGTACACTGAGTTTCATATTTATGTTAAAATGATGAATGATGTTTTGAGCAGATGGTGCTCAAATCCAGAGCAGTTGTTAAGCCATAATTGTCGTACTATTTTTGAAAATTAGATGTGCATTCAGTCTGTTATGTTTGACGCTGTGCATGATTTTGCCAGTAAATGTGATCTTGCCTTTTTGATATCTATTTGTAAATCCTTATGTAAGGAAGTTCATATTGTCACTAGAAGACAGGTATTGATTTCTTTGATGATGGGTATTTTACAAACATGTTCTCTGATTCTCAAGAGCAGCTTCAACATTGTCCACTGACAATTTTATTGGTGAAAGTTCGTTTGGAGATTTTGATTTTGATATATCCAGACGAAAGAAATGCTACTTTACATAATCGATCTGCAGTTCATTGTATGAAACGAAACAGAACATCTGCATTTCTTGCTTGTAAAAGCAGAAGTCAAGCATCAAAATTACTAAAATTTGCTAGGAAAAGAGCGCCAGTATTGAGAAAAGAAAATAAGGAATTGGAGGAGAAGATGAAAAATGCTAAGAAAGAAAAGTTCATTGAAAATCAACAGCAAAAGATTATGAAAGAAATTAATGATGTAGAAAGACGATCAAATCTATCTGAAAATGTAAAGAAACATAGTGGGCCTTTCTATTCACAAGTGGAGCTAGATTTGTTTTTGAAAAGAAATAGAAAAAAGTCAAGAAAAGAATTAACTGAATGCATCAAGGATGAAATTAGATTTCATAAATTTGTAGTTGTAGTGGGGCAAAAAAATCTTAAATTAGGTTCATTGGAGGAAATGGTTAGTTTATTAAGAGATGTTCTGAAGAAAGAGCCAGCCTCCAAGAGGTTTTGCAGTGAATTAGATGACGACATAGACATTTAAGTTTTGATGCTGTGCTTTGGTTTATTTTGTTAGTGTTTCTCGCATTTCCTGTATTCTAAAATTCTTCTGCACATTTTGTTATGGTGTCTATATTATTATCAATATGATGAAATAATGGATGATATTGATAATGTAATTTTATAATAAAGATGCTTAGAAATGACATAAATTTTAATATGTATATTTACTCTCCATACTTAATTTTGTACCTTTCCAGAGGACAAGTTTTCATTCACTTATCAAGAATTATTTAGGTTGTTGTATTTCTATTTTTACTAACTTTAACAGCAAGGTGCTGAAATGATGAATAATAATGTCATTCCATGATATAGATGGTTTGAAATTACATTTAAAATGTTACTTCAATCTCAAAGCTTAAATTTGCACTTTTCAATAGGACAAGTTTTCATTTATTTATCATAAATTATTGACCTTAAGTTATTTACTTTTTTGACACTGAAATGTGTTCAAATAATGGAAAATATTGTCAATTTATGATACAAATGTTTTGAAATGACTTATAAGAATTTCAAATTGTATCTTTAGGGGGTAAGTTACTACTATTTAAGTTAGGAAATTTATTCAAAATTTCATTTTTCTTTGCCTTCAGCTTGTATTTCATAGCATTAATTATTTAGGGAAGACTATTTTGTTCTAATATTGTTATAGAGCTTGTTGTGCGGGAAAAAATGATGTGCTTCCTTTTTTGTGGGCCTTTTGGTTTATTTTTTATGAATTTTTTAAATTGGGTGAAATTCGCAATTTTTGTCCCCCTTGTTGAAAAGTGTCAAAAATGGATTTTTCGGTATTTCGTGACAGTTAAAAGTGTATTTTCTGTTTTAGAAATCACCTAAAAAAATTGAGCGTGTTCCTTGTATATTAAAGAGTGTGTGATTGCAAAAAGGCTTTCTCAAGTGATTAGTTTTCAAATTATGTTCCCTCAAAAGTGGGGTTTCGCACAAGTGCCAAAATTGCGCCTTTTTTCGAAATTTCAAAATTAGGGACCATTCTTTAATGACATCAGCTTTCTTCAGCCAATTTTTACCCTCTTCCCCCTGCTGTCAGCCTATAATCAGCTTTTGCTTGACACCCCCCCCCCCCCACACACCCAAGCAGAGGTCAGCTTTATAGATCAATAATATTTCTATCAATTGCACATTTGTTTCGTCAAAAATACCACCTAACACTACTAACAGTAAGAGTTAGCTATAGAGACAACACAACAAAATGAATAATGCTTAATAGTTGTTATTTATACTTGTAGTGTTTAACTTTATTATTAAAAGATGAGATCATTGTATCTTGTATGGTGGTAATGATGTTTCAAACGTGTCACAAAATAGAAAAGCTGACATTGGAAAAAACTAATACCTAATATCCTCACATTGAAGAAATATGTTCAAAAATGTTGCGGTCAGCCAAACCTATTAATTTATGTACTTACATGTTTTAGGGGATTTAAAAAAATCCAGCCCACATTGTCAGTTTGTTGGAATGGTGTTTTGCTGCCATGGCCTTCCACTCATGAATCTTCTGCTTCACCATCTGTGGGTCATGTTTCATTTCATTCCAAGCTACTTGTGCTTTATGAAATACTGGTGCCTTGCCCAGCATAGGGTGAGCGTTTTTACATGCCTCAACAAACGATTTGTACAGCTCTGCCTTTCCTGACTTGCACATGATGACAAATCCTTCATAGATTTAGATCTCTTCTCATGCAAAATAAAAACAAGCTGATGACAGTCAGTCAAATCTCAAGATGTAAGTTCCATGGTAGACTCAGCAGTTGTAAATTAGATCATGGCTGCCAGATAGAGTAAAATCTCTTCTGGCCAAATTTTAATCAGGATGTGGCAAAACTTAAAAAAAAAGATATTTTTTATTTCTAAAAGAGGACAGTCCATTATATTTTTCAAAGCTGATATCAGCTTTTCCTTTACCCCCCCCCCCCCCACCTCCCCCTTTTCTGGAATCAGCTCAGGGTCAGCTGGCCCAAGGACCCCCCCCACCCCCCCACCCCCCATAATAGGCTGGCGCCATCAAAGAACGGTCCCTTACGTAACTTTTGTGAAAATCGACCCATAGGGTTAAATTTGGTATCACTTTTCTCAGAATTAAAAGATCTTTCCAGAAAAGTAATGAGAATAAACCATCTTAAAATTTCAAAATTCAGTTTGGAGTAGCTACTACTATACTAAGCTTACTTACTTTCCTTCTCTGATTGATCGAAGAATGTTCTCAGAGCTTTGAACATTTTCAGATTTATCTAGATTAGGCAAGCCATTGAGAGAGAAAGTCAATTAGAGTGCCATTACCGAAAGTAAACACGTAATATGATGCTTTTGTCTCAACCTGCAAGAGGTCAAATTTCGTTTAAATTTAATTTTCTTTTAGTTTTTCACTCCTTTGAAAATAAAAACATGTTTTTACAACACATTTATGTTTAGAAAATAATGATGGATTGTTTAAATAGAGTTATATAAATCAATAATTCGAAAACACTGAAAAAGTTGTTTTATATGTTAATTGGTTCTTTATAGCGAATTGGGCAATTAAAATTGAGGAATTCATTAGATAAAAATTTAATGAACTTTGAATTCATTTTTTAGCCTAAATTTAAACCTTGTTAACATTATTTTTTTTCACCGTGACAAATACTTAACTTGGTAGATCATAAATCAGTTGACTTCATCACTGTATGTTGTGTGGATTCGGAGGAGATAGGGAACAAACAAATCAAAGTTGCATTTTATAATGTAGATAGGATACTTGTAGGAGATAAAAGTGATTTATACTTGACAGACAAGTTCCTGTATCATATAATGTCAAATGATCGTGGGATATGCTCGAGAAAGCCAAACTGTTCTTAATTTTCTTTCTCTCTTTTTTCATTTTAAATAGTGTTTCACACACTTCTCTACGGTAGTACTCGAGTTCTTTGTTTTTGGATGACAAATCAATCAAGATGGGTTAGGTATCTGGGAAATTCAAGCATCAAGTGCTTTGTTCCTCTAATCAGTCTGGTGCTCGGTGATAAGGATAAATTTGTATTGCGTGGAAGCAGAAATATTTAATTGTTCATTATTTAGAAACTTCTAATTATCAAATTAAAAAATACAAGAAAGTAATTGACAAATTAAACATAATTATCTTAGTATGTTGAACAAAAAGAAAATTATTTATTGTAAGCATTCGGTAAATGCAATGTTTATTGACATAACACTTATCACAGCCAAGGGCCGTTAATTGGATCTAAGAATGATTTGAGAAAAGTATTCGATTAAACCTATGTCTATTGACATGTCGATTATCACAGCCTACAGATGTTAATTGCATCTCCAATGACTAAAGGGAATAGCCTCCCTTGGCGCTCCTAAAATATTACTCCGCGGTTGATATGACAAACGACTTTTTTGCACCAAGCGTAAAATTGATTATCACTTATTTAGAGCGGCTGTCTAAACTGCAGCTACTGACAAACACAGGTAACAACAAGCCTGTGGACCACAGTTAGCTCATGAAGTCTTAAATTAGTCAGCCGTCGTCAATTTGAAGTCTGCGAATTATTATACTTGGTTACATGATTGTGCTGGTCCTTTTGATCCGGCTCTTCGCAATTGCACTCGCCATTAATCGATGAAACCATTTGTTTCAAGTCAACAGCTTTAAGATTTAAAGGCAACGTTGCCAGATTGTATACTGCCTCTGTTTCAAGTTGTGTTTGAAAATGCTTGTTATTTTTATATGCACATTTTAAAACCCCGTTCGCAATCAAGGTTTACAGTTTAGAACTGTGTTCCTATTCAGAATCTTCGAAAGTCGAAGAGAAAAAAAAAGGTAAAACAAGGTCAAAACGGTTTAATCTTTTGACTAAGTTATTGTTTGTAAATGTAATTAGGACAGCGCTTCTTTTAAATCAGCGCAATTACGTTCTGAAATATATTACATATTGTTTGTGTTTTTCTAACCGAACCATGATTCCTGGCAACCACAGCTATTTTTTCTACACAACAATTCCAAAATTTTAGAAATGAAATAGAACCGTCGAGCCTATCAAATTAGGATTAATAAAATAATGATCTATTATAATTTTCTTTATACTTATTACTGTTTAACCCATAATAGTTCTTGGACTCAAAAGACTTCTGTTTGGCAGACTTGACAAATTCTGCTCCGTCTAATTTCTTCCTTTCCCAATTTTACAGACTTATTTCCATCTACCTCTTTTTATTGCTTCACCAGCCTCAGATGTAAGCTTACCGTTTAAATTCTAGTTACATCATCGTATTGCTTCACCAGCCTCAGATGTAAACTTACCGTTTAAATTCTAGTTACATCATCGTATTGCTTCATCAGCCTTTTTTTTATTTTTTTTTTTTACTGTGTTGGCCAATCTTACTGAAATTATCCAACGCCGAAAAGTTGTGAAACCATAAATGTGACAGTTGGCGTGTGTTTTGCAATATTGTGCATTTCTGGTCCTTTTGGATACCATACAAAATGTTGAAATATTGGAAAAGAAAGCTGTTGCATGTCGGTATATGCGGAATGTTACTGAGAAAAAAAACCCACCCAAAGTTGATGTTAACCTCTTATCAAAGTTTTGGAGAATGGTGACCTGGTTATTGTTTTAACGTAACACACTTTTGATTCTTTCTTCGACACAGACCGCCGATACATATTTTGAAAGAACTTCAATGACTTTGAACGTTGACCAACCTTCTCTGGAGCTGCACAATGTGTCAAGTTCATCAACAGGCAGAGATTTTATAACTGCAGCTCAGCTCTACTTCATCCTGCTGTCGATGAGTGCTTTAACTCAGGTTATCAGCTTAGGTGGAGTGATCACAAACGTAATCAACATAGCTGTGTTTGTGAAGCTCGGCTTCAATGAGACCTCGAACATCAGCCTGCTAACTCTCGCGTTGAGCGACCTACTCACAACCATCTTGACCATATGGGGAACACTCTGTATCACCCCGGGCTTCACTGACGCCGAGTTACCGTTCCTGCCGACAGAAATAGCCCAGCTGACTGGCGCAGGCCTGTCAGTGTTCATCATCCGGTGTTCGGCGTGGGTAACCGCATTTATCAGTTTCGAGAGGTGTCTGTGTATCTTGATACCTTTGAAGGTCAAGAAATGGGTCACTCCGAAGACGACTACTGCAGTTTTGGTGGCCATCTGTATCACAACCATCGGGCCTTACATCGGAGTTTACTGGCGATGGAAATTCGTGTGGAAGTTTCTGCCGGATCGGAAGGCCACAGTCCTGGGCGTGACCATAGTGGACAAACCTGCTGTGGTTCTCTTGGACACGGTTTTCAACATCATCTTCGGCACCATTCAACCGATTATCGCTTTCTTAACGGTTCTCGTCTGCACTGTGTTCCTTGTCGTCTACCTTAAACGAAGCTCTCAATGGCGAAAATCAATGGCGTCTGCCGGTGGAAAGGCAGCAGGGGGAGATAATTCTTCACGGTTTGAGCTGAAGCAAAATATTTCCCGCAAAGAAGAGAAGGTAGTAAGACTGGTCACCTCTATAGCAACTATATTCATCGTGTGCTATACTCCCAACACTCTCATGTTTTTAAACATGGCCATATTTCCATCGTTTTCGTTATTTGGCCAACACAGAAATTTTTTCATTTTGGTCTATTTAGTTTCAGTCTTGGCCAACTCAGTTAGCGCAAGTGTTAATATCTTTATTTACTATAACATGGGAACCAGATATAGGAATGCGCTTCGCCTTATTTTTCATTTAAAAGATTCTGCAGTGTAGCAGAATGAAAGCTTACCTGCACTTCATACGCTAGACCTTGTTTTCTCTTCACAAGACTTGCAACCATATTTCAATGCAATGTATACACTAGAGTGTCTTATAGCGTAAATATTTTTTTTTACAGATTAAAATAAAATTGGTTGTTTTCAGGACTAATGTTTCACTACTTGAGTAGTTATTTATCTATTTTTCTTCAGCTGTGATTCTAAATCCGGCAATGTTTGTTAATGAAGGCAGTAATCATGGCATAGAGATTCATTTTGTCCAGAATAAATTAAGGTTGTGGTAAAAAATGATTATCGAGTAAATAGCTGTTTTGACTAATGCAGCTAGGAAATCCAAAAGATGTTTACATTCAATCAATTGTTTTAAATTGCTAAACTTCAACCATATTTTACAAGTTGGTTATATTCACGTCTGGGTTTGTGTTCTGATTTCCCACTAAAGGGCAATGAGCTGCTACAGTCAGATTTTGCCGTTTTTTTTTTCAACCACTGACAATCATCACCCGACTAACTATATATATATATTTCCTTTTTTTTTTGGCAAACTACGTTAATCCCAGCCTAAAATTATTCAAAACAGAAATTTAAAACCGCAAAAAACCACAAAAGCATTTTGAATCATTTAGTTCTTAACGTTTGATAAAATTGGAAACCCATACAGTAAAATTGACAAAGGCATTTTCTTACAGATCAAAATATAATGCTGAAATTTCATTAAAAAGTAAAATGTTCGCTGATGCGAAAAAAAATAATTTAAAAAGTCAAATGCATCACGTCCAACTTTTATTTTAATAAGAAAACCATCAAATTAAGATCAATTACGACAGACAAACGCTTAAAGTTATATTTAAACGAGGTAAAAAATTGATTTAAAAGACATTCAAATTGTGATTGATGGAAGGCTAAATTAGCTCTGATCTAAAGCTAGACTATGTGAGATACAACACAGTTGGTGGTGATAAGAGGCTGAGCTAGCTCTGATCTAAATTCAGACTCTGTCAGATAACATACAGCTGATGGCAATGGCAGGTTGAAGTAGCTCTGATCTACAGATAAACTCTGTGAGACACCACATAGCTGATGTCCATATGGCTGACCTAGCTCTGATCTAAATTCAGACTCTGTCAGATAACATACAGCTGATGGCAATGGCACGTTGAAGTAAATCTGATCTACAGATAGACTCTGTGAGACACCACATAGCTGATGTCGATGAGGCTGACCTAGCTCTGATCTAAAGCTATATTCTTTGAGAAACCACACAAATGAAGTCGATGTCAGGCTAAACTAGCTTTAATCTAAACCTAGACTCTATGAGATATCACGCAGCTGGGGGTGATAAGAGGCTGATCTAGCTCTGAACTAAATTGAAACTCTGTGAGATAAAATACAGATGATAGCAAGGGCAGGTTGAAGTAGCTCTGATCTACAGATAGACTCTGTGAGACACCACATAGTAATGTCGATGAGGCTGACCTAGCTCTGATCTAAAGCTATATTCTTTGAGAAACCACACAACTGAAGTCGATGTCAGAATGAATTAGCTCTAATCTAAAGCTAGACTCTGTGAGATATCACGCAGCTGGGGGTAATAAGAGGCTGATCTAGCTCTGATCTTAATCCAGACTCTGTGAGATAACATACAGAAGATGTCGATGGCAGGCTGAACTAGCTCTGATCTAAAGCCAGACTTTGTGAGAAACCAAACCACTGAAGGCGATGTCAGTCTGAACCAGCTCTGATCTAAAACCAGACTCTGTGAGATAGCACGCAGCTTATGTGATGACACGCTGAACTAGCTCTGATCTAAAGCCAGACTCTGAGAGATAGCACAAAGCTGGGGGTTATAAGAAGCTGATCTATCTCTGATCTTAATCCAGACTCTGTGATATACTAACATCAGGTGTCGATGACAGGCTGAACTAGCTCTGATCTAAAGCCAGACTCTGAGAGATATCACTACGATGGGGGTTATAAGAAGCTGATCTATCTCTGATCTTAATCCAGACTCTGTGATATACTAACATCAGGTGTCGATGACAGGCTGAACTAGCTCTGATCTAAAGCCAGACTCTGTGAAATAGCACGCAGCTTATGTGATGACACGCTGAACTAGCTCTGATCTAAAGCCAGACTCTGAGAGATAGCACAAAGCTGGGGGTTATAAGAAGCTGATCTATCTCTGATCTTAATCCAGACTCTGTGATATACTAACATCAGGTGTCGATGACAGGCTGAACTAGCTCTGATCTAAAGCCAGACTCTGAGAGATATCACTACGATGGGGGTTATAAGAAGCTGATCTATCTCTGATCTTAATCCAGACTCTGTGATATACTAACATCAGGTGTCGATGACAGGCTGAACTAGCTCTGATCTAAAGCCAGACTCTGTGAAATAGCACGCAGCTTATGTGATGACACGCTGAACTAGCTCTGCTCTAAAGCTAGACTCTGAAAGATAGCACAAAGCTGGGGGTTATAAGAAGCTGATCTATCTTTGATCTTAATCCAGACTCTGTGATATACTAACATCAGGTGTCGATGACAGGCTGAACTAGCTCTGATCTAAAGCCAGACTCTGTGAAATAGCACGCAGCTTATGTGATGACACGCTGAACTAGCTCTGATCTGAAGCCAGACTCTGATAGATAGCACTAAGATGGGGGTTATAAGAAGCTGATCTATCTTTGATCTTAATCCAGACTCTGTGATATACCACCATCATCTGTCGATGACAGGCTGAACTAGCTCTGATCTAAAGCCAGACTCTGAGAGATAGCACTAAGATGGGGGTTATAAGAAGCTGATCTATCTCTGATCTTAATCCAGACTCTGTGATATACTAACATCAGGTGTCGATGACAGGCTGAACTAGCTCTGATCTAAAGCCAGACTCTGAGAGATATCACTACGATGGGGGTTATAAGAAGCTGATCTATCTCTGATCTTAATCCAGACTCTGTGATATAATAACATCAGGTGTCGATGACAGACTAAACTAGCTCTGATCTAAAGACAGACTCTGTGAGAAACCAAACCACTGCAGGCGATGTCAGGCTGAACCAGCTCTGATCTAAAGCCAGACTCTTTGAGACAGCACGCAGCTTATGGGATGCCACGCTGAACTAGCTCTGATCTAAAGGCAGACTCTGTGAGATAGCATGCAGCTGATGTGATGACACGCTGAACTAGCTCTGATCTAAAAAGAGACTCGATGAGGTAGCACGAAGCTGGTCTGATGACAGGTTGACAAGCTCTGATCTAAAGTTATACTCTTTGAGACATTACACAGCTGATGGCTAGTCTTAGAGGGGGAGAACAACTTGACGAAGCTAACAATGACCTGCACATTTGCAGAACTAGATCCACTTTACAGTTTAACTGACCATGGAAAATTTAATAATATTATTATTATCGCTTGTAGTAAGCCGAGACTTGTCTTTATCTATAATTTTGTTTTTCTCTCTCCTCCTTCTCTCTCTTTCTCTCTTCTCCTTCTCTCTCTCTCTCTCTCTCTTTCTCTATCTCTCTCTCTCTCTCTCTCTCTCCCTCTCTCTGTCTGTGTCTCACACACACAGAAATACACCCCTAAGAGAAATATTCAATCATCTTTCTTCTGAAACTTTATTTATCTTCAGGTAATGTTGTCAGACACTTTTCACAGCAGTTGCCTCGATAAACTCAATCGTAATGGCTAAGTCTTTCATATTACATATTAGCTTTTGGGTTAGGAAAGTGTCATGATGCTAGAGAAAAAAAGTATTGTATGAGATTATGTTAACACAAGCATTACAACTTATGGAAACGATACAGTAATACCGTTAAAAGCAAGATCACAGTAATAACCAAGTGGTGTTCATAACACCATACAGTGCACTGGAGTCTCAAGGGATATTTTTCATTGTGACCTGGGCACAATGAAATATGCACTCGTCTCTTTAAAGCTAGTGTTTCTTATATCACCTCTGGATTAGACTATGAAGTCACGCAGCCAACATATGCAAACTAAGGTGCTCGTGTACAGAACAATCATGCCGACATCGCAGGCATTGGGTTGCGAGGCCTGGACTCCATAAATGCGCTTTAGAAAGGAACTGGACACATTCAATCAGCTCAGGATAAAGAGTATCTAGAGACAAAGTAGGATGACCAATTAACGGAGGCAAAATATGGCAAATCTACCAGACTTGGATTTTTGTTGACCAAAGCTGAGTTGAGATGGACCAGGCATCTGAAGATAATTAATAATGGCCGTATGCCTAAACAATGTTAACTTTCTAAATTTCCTTTTTTTCTGTGCGCTCGCAGTCTAGGGTTCTCTTAAAAAAGCTTGAAAAAATAAGCAGACAACATTCCTCTTAAAGTCCGCAACCTTTAGGTCTGTGGATGGCATTCCATGCCGGAAATCTTCACACAATAATGATTTTGGTCCAAAAAAGAAAGGGCCAAACCTTCCAGACTAAAACATGTTGATAGTTTTGCTAGTGAAAAAATTGATGTAAATGAGATTCATATAAGCATTATATAAGAGGAGCATGTAAGGAATATTTATTAACGCTAAGCGTTTGCCATTAAGTTCAATAAGCTATTGTTTATATTTTCCTTGAACATTTTAGTTGCATTCCACTTTTATTAGAAATAAAAAAACTGGACACTGGTTCCCCTTGCGTGTCTTTCTCTTAAGAAAACGTTGACCTGGATTGTCGAGGAATATAGAATTTTAATTTCTACTATTTAGTTGATCGGAAAACTTTTAGTGCCGTAGCCTCCATTTGTTTGGTTTCCACTTTAGCGATAAAATGATCTGAATCGGAAAACCGTTTACCTATGATGGCGGACAGTTATTTTCTTTTTTTTTATCTTTATTTGATAAGATTGCATTACTTGAAGTGATAAAAAAGAAATACCAAGAAAAAAAATGTTTACACATATACACAAGAACCTAAAAAATACATAAATATATACTTATCTCTCATTGCCGGCATCTACTTTACTCTCTTGGGAAAAACTGAGGATGTAACCTACTCAGAAGAGAGAAACATCTTATAAACCTCAGATCCACAACACAAATCAACAAGACCAAGATACACAGTATAACTAGTCAAACTTCTATCAGTATCATGAGCTGTACAAATACAGACATGGCAGACTCAGAGGGCATTGAATAAGACGAATGCCCGGATGTACTGCTGCAGAGAAACAGTCTATGAAGTAAGGGACGATGGGTATAGAGGATATTGTGCAGAGTTGTATCGGCTGTGTGATGCATGCAGAGCCTCTCTCCCTCTCTTTCGCTCTCTCTCTCTCTCTCTCTCTCTCTCTCTCTCTCTCTCTCTCTCTCTCTCTCTCTCAAATACAGACATGGCAGACTCAGAGGGCATTGAATAAGACGAATGCCCGGATGTACTGCTGCAGAGAAACAGTCTATGGAGTAAGGGACGATGGGTATAGAGAATATTGTGCAGAGTTGTATGTGTGATGCATGCAGAGCCTCTTTCCCTCTCTTTCGCTCTCTCTCTCTCTCTCTCTCTCTCTCTCTCTCTCTCTCTCTCTCTCTCTATATATATATATATATATATATATATATATATATATATATATATATATATATATTGTACGATCGAAAGGCGATCTTTATTGCTTGCTATGATCGACCGTTGATCAAAACAACTCTCATAGGTCCGATACAATGTCTATAGGAAACCAAAAGTCAGAAAAGTTTTTTTCCATAAGTATTATTTTTCTCTTTTATCTGCTGCAGTTTACGTTTTAAGCAGAATAAAGAAAGATTAAAACCGTGTAAGCATTTTTTATTTGTTAATTTTGATTAGTTGATATATCCCTTCCACTAAAAGATGATCTTCATAATGCTAATCTAGGGCTCGGAATTACGACCTTTACTGTCCAAGCTTGAAGCAGAAGAGAAACAGTACCAGAATTGGTTATTTCCCATTTCGTCGAGTTTGATAATAACATTATGCAAAACAAATAATACACCATCCTGTAAAATCCATATCTTTTTTTAACTCTTGAAGTGATAATTAAACCGTACCCATACATACATACACACACACACAAACTAAATAAATGTATCAATAAAAGAATGTGTAAATCAAAATAACCGGATATCTCGCTCTTCAGCAACTAACAGCTGAGTTCCTCTGTTCACCATATAACACAATGGTTGTGATTGAAATAGCTTGATTCCAGGCACGATTCAGTTGCCTCCTAAGTTGCCGATGAATCTATCAAAATAAGTATATGTGGGGTTAGTTGTCATGCGCACTGACACCATACAGTGGTGTAATAGGAGTAATAGTGGTTCCGCTCTTTGTTCTTGTGGGCGTGGTCTT
>JAWDGP010003996.1:580000-592500 GCA_033675545.1 Elysia crispata | reverse complement strand
GTACTGGCAAGCGAAAGTAGATTAGCTGCCTTTGCTTTTGCCTCGTTCTTGTGACAATCAAACGATTTATTATGGTGATATTTGGAACCAATTATTTTTAAGTTGATGTCAGTTTCCTCAGCGTATTAGATTCTTTCTGAGACTACGATGGTGCGAGATAAGAATCGGGGGTTGCTCTTTGTAGTCTCCCTGTCCTGTCTAATAATTATTTTGTCCTTGCCTTAGCTTTTAGGGCTATGGAGGCTAGTACTTGCCTTACGTGATCGCCTCCCTTTAGTAAAGTCGACAGCATGATTAAGTTTTCAAAATTATCCTCAGATTGTTTTGCTGGTCCCTTGCCAGAGAAAATTATCTGCGGATTCCGAATTTGTCAGGTTTGATCAGTTTTTTGTGTCTTTTACTGGAAACTCTACACTTCCTACAACTACACCATCTATGTTAGCTATATCTTGGTTGTTGTTTTTTTCACTCAAATTCAGTTAAGATTGTCTTCTGAACCTAATGATCTTTATCAATTTATTTTCATATCTTTTATTTTTAAATTCTCCTTCGCGATCTTCCCTTCCTCGATATGTTGTTTCGAATCTAACTAATGTTTCACGGAAAAAGGATTTGATGTGTAAAGTGCGATAACATGCAATTCTAGAAAATACTTTTTTCTCTCTGTAGTCATCTTGTAGTTTTCACGCTAGCAGCAAAACACGGAGAATATTTTTGTTTTTTTTTTAATTTTCATGCCACAATGTTGTGTCCAGTCCAGAGAATGATATCGGTAGAGCAAGCACTGCACTGAGGAAAATAAGTTCTCGCGTTTGAAGCATGCTTAGATCATCCTATGGTGGGCTCTGGTCTTATCAGCACTGCCGTGTCTTGGCGGAGAGCCACCTTCTCTGTAATGTATTCCCCCAGAAAATTATGGGACGTAAAGTTGATTAAAGAAACCTTAATTGCAGAGAAATTGGACAGATGAGTCAAGAGAAGGTAATGTTCACTGCACTGAGTTCTCTGTTCACCAAAAAGTTTATCATGGTCTCTCATAAAGTTTCTTATGCTGTGCTTTTAATTTTAATTTAAAAAAAGAGGCTACTTGTAGGAAATCAATTTGATGTATACTTGACGGACAATTTCCAGTATCACATAATGTCAAATGATCATAATAGATGCTCACGGAAGTTTGACTGTTATTTTCTTTCTCTCTGCTTCGTTTTTTATTTATTTTTTTTTTTAATTTCAATAGTGTTTTACAAACGCCTCTATGATATTGCGTGAGTTCTTTATGATAAAATCAATCAAGATGGGTAGGTATCTGGGGCACTGAAGCTTAAGTTCTTTGTTCCTGTAATTAGTCTGGTGCTCGGTGATAAGGATAAATTTGCGTTGCCTCAAAGCAGAAAAGTTTTGGTTGTCATCTTGTAGAAACTTGTAATTATTAAAGTAAAAAGTACAAGAAAGTAATTGACAAATTAAACACACCTTCATATGATGAACAAAAAGAAAATTATTTATTGTAAGTATTCGGTACATGCAATGTTTATTGACATGCCAATTATCATAGACAACGGCCGTTAATTGGATCTCTCAATCATTCGAGAGAAGTACTCGGTTAAACCTATTTCTATCGACATCCCAATTATACCAGCCTGCGGCTGTTAACTGGATCTTCCAATCACTAAAGAGAATTGCTTCCCTTGGCGCTCTTAAAATATCACTCTGCAGTTAATATGCGCACTATTTTCCTGCACCAAGCGTAAAATTGATTATCCCTTGATTAGATCGGCTGTCTAAACTGCGCCTACTGTCAGACAAAATACAGGTACCAACAAGCCTGTAGACCACACGGAGACAGATGCTGATTTTTAAGTTAGTTTATGAATTTATAAAAAATTAACAGTTGTCAGTTTGAAGACGTGACCTGCGAACTAATATAGTGGGTTACATGCACCTGACCATTTGATTGGGTTCCTCGCAATCACACTCGCCAGAAGTCGCTAAACCATTCGTTTCAAAACTCGACAACTTCAAGGTTTAAAGGCGGTGGAACAAAACAACCAGATTTGCCAGATTACATACCCGCTCTGCTTCGAGCAGAGTTTGAAAATGCTTGTTCTAATTACATGCACATTTTAAAATACCGCTCGTAATCAAGGTTTAAAGATTAGTACTCTGCTCTGATTGAGAATCTTCTCAAGTCGAAGAGAAAAAAAGGTAAAACCAAGATCAAAGCGGTTAAATATTTTGATGAAGTTATTGTTTGTACATTTAATCTAGACAGCACTTTTTTATCTCTGCAGTTACGATAACAATAAAATTGAATCAAAGACATTGAATAGTACGTATTAAAATTTGTACTCAATTTGTCAATATTACAATATTATAACTTGTGCTGAAATATAATGTCACTTGCTGATGTAAGCAAAAAATAGCAGCTCAGAAGGCGTAAAACTGACCAAAGGATTTAAGCATAATTATCCTTTCTCAAAGATGTTTTCAATCTCATTGGTGCATAAATCATAATATCATTCGAACCTAATCAAAAGATTTTTCCAAAATGATTCAATTTATCGTTTTATTGCTAACCTCGACCTTAAAATTAACTCTACTTGAAGATAACTAATGAAAACTAAATCTACTATAATAATTTTTAAGTTGCACACCATTATCTAGATAGGGATTCTTTTAGCTGTTTACGTTTTTAGGCGAATACATTACAGCAAAATTCCTGAGAATCACAGGTATTTTGTTTTCTGCACAATAATTCCAAAATTTTAGAAATAAAAAAGAACCGTCGGGCCTATCAAAAGAGCATAAAAAATAATGAGCTTTTAAATCTCGTTTATACTTATTACTGGTTCACCAATAATAATTCGTTGATTCATAAGATTCTGATTAGCAGACTTGACAAGTTCAACTCTATCTAAACCTGATCTTTTTTCTGCTGCATAAATGGATAATAAATTTCCTGTTTTCCCAAGTTATATTCCACCTATCTCGTATTAATGCTTCATTAGCTTTAGATGTAGGCTTACTTGACTAATTTCAGCAATTTCGTCTATTTGCTTTACTAGTCTCAGTAAAGTTGTCAACTTTCTCTCTAGCTACCTCGTCTTGTTGCGTTATCAGCATAACTTGTAAGCTTACTTTCCAGCTACCTCGTCTTGTTGCTTTACCAGCCTCAGATGTAAGTTTACTTTTCAGATACGTCTTCTTTTTGCTTTAACAGCATGAGTTGAAAGCTTACGTTCCAGGTATCTCGCCTTGTTGCTTTAGCAGCCTCAGTTGTAAATTTACTTTCCAGATACGTCTTCTTTTTGCTTTAACAGCATGAGTTGAAAGCTTACGTTCCAGGTACCTACCTTGCTGCTTTACCGGCGTCTGTTGTAAGCTGATCTTTAAGCTACCTTGCTGAACAGAGGAACTCAGCTGTTAGTTGCTGAAGAGCGAGATACCCGGTTATTTTGATTTACACATTCTTTTATTGATACATTTATTTAGTTTGTGTGTGTGTGTATGGGTACGGTTTAATTATCACTTCAAGAGTTAAAAAAAGATATGGATTTTACAGGATGGTGTATTATTTGTTTTGCATAATGTTATTATCAAACTTGACGAAATGGGAAATAACTAATTCTGGTACTGTTTCTCTTCTGCTTCAAGCTTGGACAGTAAAGGTCGTAATTCCGAGCCCTAGATTAGCATTATGAAGATCATCTTTTAGTGGAAGGGACATACCAACTAATCAAAATTAACAAATAAAAAATGCTTACACGGTTTTAATCTTTCTTTATTCTGCTTAAAACGTAAACTGCAGCAGATAAAAGAGAAAAATAATACTTATGGAAAAAAACTTTTCTGACTTTTGGTTTCCTATAGACATTGTATCGGACCTATGAGAGTTGTTTTGATCAACGGTCGATCATAGCAAGCAATAAAAAATGAGCCTAAACTCTTCTTCGTCGAATATTTAAATAGAGTCGCCATTCGATTGTACAAAACTAACAGCTTTTTGGCGGTGCTTGCGAGGCCATGGTGATTTGAATAAAAATAGAGAGAGAGAGAGAGAGAGAGAGAGAGAGAGAGCGAAAGAGAGGGAGAGAGGCTCTGCATGCATCACACAGCCGATACAACTCTGCACAATATTCTCTATACCTATCGTCCCTTACTTCATAGACTGTTTCTCTGCAGCAGTACATCCGGGCATTCGTCTTATTCAATGCCCTCTGAGTCTGCCATGTCTGTATTTGTACAGCTCATGATACTGATAGAAGTTTGACTAGTTTACTGTGTATCTTGGTCTTGTTGCTTTGTGTTGTGGATCTGAGGTTTATAAGATGTTTCTCTCTTCTGAGTAGGTTACATCCTCAGTTTTTCCCAAGAGAGTAAAGTAGATGCCGGCAATGAGAGATAAGTATATATTTATGTATTTTTTAGGTTCTTGTGTATATGTGTAAACCTTTTTTTTCTTGGTATTTCTTTTTTATCACTTCAAGTAATGCAATCTTATCAACTAAAGGTAAAAAAAAAAAAAACTGTCCGCCATCATAGGTAAACGGTTTTCCGATTCAGATCATTTTATCGCTAAAGTGGAAACCAAACAAATGGAGGCTACGACACTAAAAGTTTTCCGATCAACTAAATAGTAGAAATTAAAATTCTATATTCCTCGACAATCCACGTCAACGTTTTATTAAGAGAAAGACACGCAAGGAGAACCAGTGTCCAGTTTTTTTTATTTCTAATAAAAGTGGAATGCAACTAAAAATGTTCAAGGAAAATATAAACTATAGCTTATTGAACTTAATGGCAAACGCTTAGCGTTAATAAACATTCCTTACATGCTCCTCTCATATAATGCTTATATGAATCTCACTTACACCAATTTTTTCACTAGCAAAACTATCAGCACGTTTCAGTCTGGAAGGTTTGGCCCTTTTTTGGACCAAAATCATTATTGTGTGAAGATTTCCGGCATGGAATGTCATCCACAGACCTAAAGGTTGCGGACTTTAAGAGGAATGTTGTCTGCTTATTTTTTCAAGCTTTTTTAAGAGAACCCTAGACTGCGAGCGCACAGAAAAATAGGAAATTTAGAAAGTTAACATTGTTTAGGCATACGGCCATTATTAATTATCTTCAGATGCCTGGTCCATCTCAACTCAGCTTTGGTCAACAAAAATCCAAGTCTGGTAGATTTGCCATATTTTGCCTCTGTTAATTGGTCATCCTACTTTGCCTCTAGATACCCTTTATCCTGAGCTGATTTTGAATGTGTCCAGTTCCTTTCTAAAGCGCATTTATGGAGTCCAGGCCTCTCAACCCAATGCCTGCGATGTCGGCATGATTGTTCTGTACACGAGCACCTTAGTTTGCATATGTTGGCTGCGTTGACTTCATAGTCTAATCCAAAGGTGATATGAGAAACACTAGCTTTAAAGAGACGATTGCATATTTCATTGTGCCCAGGCCACAATGAAAAATATCCCTTGAGACTCCAGTGCACTGTATGGTGTTATGAACACCATTTGGTTATTACTGTGATCTTGCTTTTAACGGTATTACTGTATCGTTTCCATAAGTTGTAATGCTTGTGTTAACATAATCTCATACAATACTTTTTTCTCTAGCATCATGACACTTTCCTAACCCAAAAGCTAATATGTAATATGAAAGACTTGGCCATTACGATTGAGCTTATCGAAGCAACTGCTCTGAAAAATGTCTGACAACATTACCTGAAGATAAATAAAGTTTCAGAAGAAAGGTGATTGAATATTTCACTTAGGAGTGTATTTCTGTGTGTGTGAGACACAGAGAGAGAGAGAAAGAGAGAGAGAGAGAGAGAGAGAGAGAGAGAGAGAGAGAGAAAGAGAGAGAGAGAGAGAGAAGGAGGAGGAGAGAGAAAAAAAATTATAGATAAAGAAAAGTCTCGGCTTACTACAAGCGATAATAATATTATTAAATTTTCCATGGTCAGTTAAACTGTAAAGTGGATCTAGTTCTGCAAATGATAATAATATTATTAAATTTTCCATGGTCAGTTAAACTGTAAAGTGGATCTAGTTCTGCAAATGATAATAATATTATTAAATTTTCCATGGTCAGTTAAACTGTAAAGTGGATCTAGTTCTGCAAATGATAATAATATTATTAAATTTTCCATGGTCAGTTAAACTGTAAAGTGATCTAGTTCTGCAAATGTGCAGGTCATTGCTAGCTTCGTCAAGTTGTTCTCCCCCTCTAAGACTAGCCATCAGCTGTGTAATGTCTCAAAGAGTATAACTTTAGATCAGAGCTTGTCAACCTGTCATCAGACCAGCTTCGTGCTACCTCACAGAGTCTGGCTTTAGATCAGAGCTAGTTCAGCGCGTCATCACATCAGCTGCGTGCTGTCTCACAGAGTCTGGCTTTAGATCAGAGCTGGTTCAGACTGACATCGCCTTCAGTTGTGTGGTTTCTCACAGAGTCTGGCTTTAGATCAGAGCTGGTTCAGACTGACATCGCCTTCAGTTGTGTGGTTTCTCACAGAGTCTGGCTTTAGATCAGAGCTGGTTCAGACTGACATCGCCTTCAGTTCTGTGGTTTCTCACAGAGTCTGGCTTTAGATCAGAGCTGGTTCAGACGGACATCGCCTTCAGTTCTGTGGTTTCTCACAGAGTCTGGCTTTAGATCAGAGCTGGTTCAGCCTGACATCGCCTTCAGTTGTGTGGTTTCTCACAAAGCCTGGCTTTAGATCAGAGCTAGTTCAGCCTGTCATCGACATCTGCTGTATGTTATCTCACAGAGTCTGGATTAAGATCAGAGCTAGTTCAGCCTGTCATTGACATCTGCTGTATGTTATCTCACAGAGTCTGGATTAAGATCAGAGCTAGTTCAGCCTGTCATTGACATCAGCTATGTGGTGTCTCACAGAGTCTATCTGTAGATCAGAGCTACTTCAACCTGCCATTGCCATCAGCTGTATGTTATCTGACAGAGTCTGAATTTAGATCAGAGCTAGCTCAGCCTCTTATCACCACCAACTGTGTTGTATCTCACATAGTCTAGCTTTAGATCAGAGCTAATTTAGCCTTCCATCAATCACAATTTGAATGTCTTTTAAATCTTACATCCATGGAGAATTCTTCAATTTTTTGCCTCGTTTAAATATAACTTTAAGCGTTTGTCTGTCGTAGTTGATCTTAATTTGATGGTTTTCTTATTAAAATAAAAGCTGGGCGTGATGCGTTTAGCTTTTTAAATTATTTTTTTTTTGCATCAGCGAACATTTTACTTTTTAATGAAATTTCAGCACTATATTTTGATCTGTATGAAAATGCCTTTTGTCAATTTTACTGTATGGGTTTCCAATTTTATTAAACGTTAAGAACTAAATGATTCAAAATGCTTTTGTGGTTTTTTGAGGTTTCAAATTTCCCTTTTGAATAATTTTAGGCTGGGATTAACGTAGTTTGCCAAAAAAAAGGAAATATCTATATATATATATATAGTTAGTCGGGTGATGATTGTCAGTTGTTTGCCGACGTATGGTGCAACTATCTCCATCTTCAACAAAACTCCTTCCCGTTTTACCCAATCCTTGACTGTTCGAACGCACTTTCTTATTATCAGCATAATCATGTTGTTGTCAGAGCCACCAATTTATATGTATTCTTATGCTGCAGTTGTCATTTTGTTTATCGCCTTGATATGCCACACTTTTGATCCTTTCTTCGAAACAGACTTAAAATCTCCACCGCCGAAACATATTTTGAAAGAACTACAATGACTTTGAACGTTACCCAACCTTCTCTGGAGCTGCGCAATGTGTCAAGTTCATTAACAGGCAGAGATTTTATAACTGGAGCTCAGCTCTACTTCATCCTGCTGTCGATGAGTGCTTTAACTCAGGTTATCAGCTTAGGTGGAGTGATCACAAACGTAATCAACATAGCTGTGTTTGTGAAGCCCGGCTTCAATGAGACCTCGAACATCAGCCTGCTAACTCTCGCGTTGAGCGACCTACTCACAACCATCTTGACCATATGGGGAACACTCTGTTTCACCCCGGGCTTCAGTGACGCCGAGTTACCGTTCCTGCCGGCGGAAATATCCCAGCTGACCGGCTCAGGATTGTCAAATCTCATCTTTCGGTGCACGGCGTGGGTCACCGCATTTATCAGCTTCGAGAGGTGTCAGTGTATCTTGATACCTTTGAAGGTCAAGAAATGGATCACTGCGAAGACGACCAGTGCGGTTGTAGTGGCCATCTCTATTTCAACCATCGGGCCCTACATCGGAGCTTTCACGAGAAGGAAATTCGTATGGAAGTTTATGCCGGGGAGAAACACCACTGTCTTGGGAGGGACCGTAGTGGACACTCCGTTCGAGATTCTCAAAGAAAAAATTGAAAACATCGTCCTCGGCCTCATTCAACCGATTGTCGCTTTCGTCACTGTTCTCGTCTGCACTGTGTTCCTTGTCGTCTACCTCAGACGAAGCTCTCAATGGCGGAAATCAATGGCGTCTGCCGTTGGAGAGACCTCAGGGGGAGATAATTCTTCTGGGTCTGAGCCTAAACAAAATATTTCTAGAAAAGAAGAGAAGCTGGTGCGACTAGTCATCTCCATAGCAACTATTTTCATCGTATGTTATACTCCCAACACACTCATGTTTCTACACATGGCCATATTTCCATCGTTTTGGTTATATGGAGAACACAGAAATACTTTCCTTACAGTCTATAGACTTTCAATTTTAGCCACTTCAGTTAGCGCAAGTGTTAATATATTTATCTACTATAACATGGGAACCAGATATAGGAATGCGCTTCGCCTTATGTTTCATTTGAAAGATTCTGTAAAGTAGCAAAATGAAAGCTAGATGCTGTTCATATACGAGACCTTGTTTTCTCTTTCACCAAGCGTGAAGCCATCTTTCAATGCAGTGAAAACACTTTCGGGTCTTGTATTGGGTTCATAGTTTGCGTCACACAATGAAAGAAGATTGTTTGTCTCCAGGACCCATGAAGATTGTTTGTCTCCAGGACCCATGAAGATTGTTTGTCTCCAGGACCCATGAAGATTGTTTGTCTCCAGGACCCATGAAGATTGTTTGTCTCCAGGACCCATGAAGATTGTTTGTCTCCAGCACCCATGTTCTATAGATCTTTAAGCAGAAATGATTTATGTTTGAGGTTTTTTATGGTAATGGTGAATGGTGCAGTCACTTCAAATTTCTGTTTAATAGATGTTAAGAGTAGACGCGTGCTGTTAGGAAATCTAAATTTTTTTTACAAATGATCAATTGTTTTAAATTGTAAAAATTGAACCATTTGTTACAAGTTTTGTTATCTTCATCTCTGGGTTTGTGTTCTGATTTCCCACTAAAGAACACAGAACTGCTACAGTCTGATTTTGCCGTGACCTGTAACTGAACAGCCAATAGAAGGACAGAGCTTTGTCTCAGATCAAAACATGCGCACCTGAAATTTGTGTTTCTTGCTTCATTCTAGATCGATTCTTTCATATATTTTTTCTAAATCAGTTTCAATTGAAAACCGGATTCGTTTTACGTGAGAATTCCTAATCTTAAGCACAAAATAAATCGTGATTCACAAAAAACAATATTTTTATCACATTTACATTTGCCTGAGTGTGATATTTATTTTGACACATTTAGGGTCTGTCTCCCTCTCTAATGACGAAGAATTTTCTGAATGACTTCCTCAGACAGTGAAGAAAAATAAACACAGATACTTTTTTTTTCCAAACTGCTTTAAGTCTCTGCCAGTATTTTTTCAAACGAGACACTTAAGAATCGAAAAACCACAAGACTATTTTGAATGATTTGGTTCAATAAAGTTTAATAAAAATTTGCAGCCTATTTAGTAAAATTGAAAAAAAAGGACTTTTTCTTGCAGATCAAGGTAAATAGGAAAAGTGAAAAAAAATTTTTTTTAAAGTAACACATCTCGTCCATATAACAATACAATAAGAAAAAAAGATCAGTTAGTACAGACAACTATTCACTAAAACTCCGTATATCTTCTGAGATCTCTCATCAATGTTGTAAGTTAACTTTCAAGCCAGTTGCCACGTGAAACTTAGCCGTCAGAGTCAGATGTTCAGTATTACAGATGATCATTTGGATAGGGAAGGAGTCATAATGCCAGAACAAAGTTATTGTATGAACTTATGATAACACTGACATTACCACGTTTGGAAATGATAAAGTATTACCGCCAAGGAATAACTCCAGCCAATCGCTGCAGAAACGCGAAAAGAGCCAAGTATGATACGGCACTGATGTCGTAATCAATCAACTATTCATAATACCATAAAGTGCACTGGAGTTTCGAGGGATCTTTGTCATTGTGAACTGGGTACATTCTTTATAGCCTGAACAATGAGATAGCCAATCGTCTCTTTAAAGCTAGTGTTTTTATATCTCCTCTGGACTAGACTATGAAGTCAGCGCAGCCAACATCTGCAAACTAAGGTGCTCTTATATATATATAAAAGTGATATTCAGGTTGGAATCATTTGAAAGAATCCAGTTTGTTTTATCTATTAGCGTTAAAACCTCGCCATCAAGTTAATTAAGAATGGACACTCTCATCACTGGTTCCATTGCGAGTCTTTCTCTTTAGAAAAGTTTTCAGGTATTTTCGAGGAATGTGGGATTTGAATGTCAACTATCTAGTTGATCGGACTTTACATAAAAAAAATTTAGTGGCGTAGCCTCCATTTGATTGTTTTCCAAGTTAGCGATAAAATGAGACATCCATTTAACCCTGATGGCGGAAATTTTTTTCAACATTTAGTTGATCACAATGAATTACTTGAAGTGCTGGTAAAAGAAATACAAGCAAACGAAAAATGTTTACACAGATAGGCCCACACAAGAACCTAAAAAATACAAAAAAATCTAATACTTATCTCACACGGCAGCTCTTTGTTGCCGGTATTAGCCTTACTCGCTTGGTAAAAAATGAGATTGTGATCTTCTCAGAAAAGAAAAACATCATAAAAGCTTCACAAAATATAGCAACAAGACCAAGATACAGAGTATAACTAGTCAAACTTTTATCAGTATCTTGAGCTGTACCAATACAGACATGGCAGACTCAGAACGCACTGAAAAGACGAATGTCCGGATGTACTGCTGCAGAGAAACAGTCTATGGAGCAAGGGACTATGGGTTGAGAGATTATTGTGCAGGGAGTTAAACTTGTTATGTGACTCTCACAGATCCAGCCTCTCTTTACTCAAAACTACATGGCCTCGCAAGCACCACTAAAGAGCTGCTAGTTTTACACCATCAAATGGCGCTCACACTCATTTGTTTTTGCTTGCAATGAAAGCGACAGATCGACGGTAGGACAAGACAACCTTCACAGCATCAGGTCCGATGCAATGTTTCTAGGAAACCGACACGCAAAAACGATTTTTCATAAGTATTATTTTTCTCTCTTAATTTGATTTAGTCAACGTTTTAAGCAGAATCATGAAAGATTAAAAGAAAGTAAGCATTTTTCTTATTTGTTCCCTTTGATTGTTGATTTGACCCCTCCACTAAAAGATAACCCTAGATTTTATCGAAATCAAGAATCTCGTCATAATGTAACTTTAGGGCTCGAAATTACGACCTTTGCTATCCTCAGCTTGTACCAGAAGGAAACCAGAATCAGCATAGGTTATTTTTCTCGAGTTTGATAACCTATGCAGAGACCATTAGTACACCAACCTGCAAAATCTCTATCTATCTTTTAACCTGGAAGTGATGAAACCAAGCCCACCCTCCTCCTACACACACACACAACAAAATAAATAAATGGTTGAATGAATCAATCAAAATAACCGGGTATCTCGCTCTTCCACAACTCGCAGCTCAGTTCCTCTCACCACTAAATAACACAATGGTTGTGATTAAAATAACTTGATTCCAGGCACAATTCAGTTGCCTCCTAAGTTACCGACGAATCTGTCACAATGAGTATCTGTGTTGTTAGCTTTCATTTGCACAACCGTCCTTATTAAGAGTAGGAGTGGTTCCGCTCTTTGTCCTTGTGGGCGTGGTCTTTGTGACGACACACCATCACAGGGCAGTGGGCATGGTGCAGGATGTAGTCCGAGACGGAGCCAATCAGAGCACGTTTTACAGTGCCCAGCCCACGACTTCCGGTCACAATACACGTCACACTGTGGTCTACGCCTGCGTGGACAATGGCCGGACCTGGTTCACCCGTCAGGCGGAGTAACTTGCCCCTGACCTGGTAAAATAAATGTATACAATTGTTTCAGAGAGCTATCAGCAAAAAACAATAATCGTCAGAGGGAAAATTTAACAAATCATTTTCCCATTACTTTGTTAGCAGGCCTGCCAAAACAACAATTGCAACGACTACAAAATCTTCAAAACAATGCTGCTAGATTAATTACCTTAAGGCGTAAGAGAGATCATGTTACGCCAATGTTGATAGAGCTGCACTGGTTGAACATAAATGATCGTATCTGCTACAAGAT
>JAWDGP010003996.1:555000-575000 GCA_033675545.1 Elysia crispata | reverse complement strand
TTGGTCGAAACTGATTTATTTCAGTCGAGTTTTGCTCCTTGTGTATATAATCTCCATCATCTGACATCCACTGCTCACTGATCTTAAGGTTGCTCCATGCTCCTCGGAGAATTTTGTGTAACCGCTTTAGAACTTTTGGACATCTTTTATACAGAAGACAAGGCACGCCATTGGGGCCTGGAGCTGACTTGGCTCTTGCTTTTTGCACTACTGCATTGATTTCTTTCAAGCTTGTGGTTTGCTATTGAATTCTTCTCCGGGAGCAGCTGGTCACACCAGACCTGCAGGTTCACTTAGAAGTATTTCTTTATTTGGGTAAGAATAATTATGTTTTCCTCAGGTGGGTCTCCAGCTGTTCTCTCTGTACTGAAATGAAACCTGATCTTGGTTGCTGGAAGAGTTGTCTTGCAAACTGAAATGGATCTTTGTAGAAGCGTTCCTGGTTCCTCTTCTTTTGACTTCGTCTCTTCCTAGCGGTTTTTGCTCTTCTGAGTTTTTCGCCTTCAAACCACGTCAAAGTTCCTGCAGCCCATTTTTCTCTTCTTCAATCGCTGATTTCATTTGTTTCCTTAATTTTTTTTCTGCTTTGCAGGGTTTCCATCTCACATTGCCTTCTACTCTTCTTAGGTTCTTTTGTGGCTTGATATTGTTTTAGCCCCTCAGGTGTTAAGACATGTCCGGTAGATAATGTCAACAAAAGTGGTAAGTTTGTGCTCAAAAGTGCTCTTCCCGATGAGCTTGTGCAGTTCTAGGACTATTTTGCTATCCAGAGCTTACCATTGTTCTTTTGTGCTGCTGGTGGGAAATTGATCTTCTGGCGTTTAGCGTCTCTCTTTATTATGTCTTGTAGCGACTGTTTTAGAGACCAAGGGGTTGCTAGCCCGCGAGGCCTCTAATCTAGTATCTCCTAACGTCACCTGTCACCGGAAGTCAATGGCCATGCTAGCGGAGTTAGATAGCAGGGAGTCTTCAGAGAAGAAATTATTATTATTACTATTATTATTACTATTATTATTATTATTATTATTATTATTATTATTATTATTATTATTATTATTATTATTATTATTATTATTATTATCATCATCATCATATACAATTTTTTAAATTAAATATCGACTATAGTTTCCTGAAAGTCGATGTAACTCAGACAAGGGTTGGGGAGTAATTTTTTTTTTTTTTTTACTCTTAAGTTAAGTTAATCTTCATAATTGAGCTCAACGTTAGGATTAGAAAAAGCAACTCGTGTACACAGCCTTCCAGCAAGGAGATCTGAAACAACTTGACAACCCCCCCCCTCTCCCCTCTCCTATACACACACACACACATAAACTATCCACAGGTCTAATAAACCAGCCTAGCGTCTTGGCGGCTTTAATTTTCGGTTGAACGCGCCAGTCATCCAGCCATTCAAATCGTTCTGCCTTTCAAGGGTAAGTTATTCTTTCCATGAAGAGATTCAAGCTTTTTTTTAAAATTCAAGTCAAAGTTTTCGTTGGAGTGAAATCAAGAAAATGAATAAAGACACTGCAACAAATAGTATTTGCCCAGGTATATCAACTAATCATGCTTCTGGTGAAGTAATTCTAATTCAATAGTTTCGGGATAAAACAAAGATTCTAATACCGACTTGGGTTCACAATTAAGAATAATTCCATTCAGTTTTCTTATTGAAAAGTGTTATATTCCAAGAAGTGTCCCTACAGACAGACAAGAGAGAAACGATGTATCTATTAAACGGAGCCAACCTTAAAGTTTGTAATATTACTCCATGGAGATATTGTCTGGGCACGTTGATTAATTCAGCGGTAAAAAATTTTTACGGTAGCATCTCCGTCTTAATTAAATCTACAAACTAGTAAACCATGAACGCACGGAGCTGCAGCTCAACAAATTGCTATACTTAGTACTCACTCCTGCTTGGGTAAGCCGGCCTTTTATTTGTGTAACAATCCTGTCCACTTCCTCCTCCTCCTGCTGCTCCGCTCGAGACATGGCCATAGAGTCTCTTCCGGCTAGGGGGAGGTAATGCGGCAGACGGGAATGAACGGTTGATTAAAATATGGCAGACATCGGTTATTGATTGGGAGAAGGTAGTGGTAGGAGAGCAGTTTGTGAGATGGACACTATTATAAATGACTAGTTTAAAAAAAAGACGTTAATATCAAGAGAGCGTAGCTGTCGAGAGATAAGTATGGAGAGAGGCAAAAGGAAAAGAGGAATCAATATAAAAAGAAATAAAGGCGAATAAGAAATAAAAAATAGGAGTAAAAAACTAAGAAGAAAGAGAAAGAGAGACCGGGAGAGAGAGAGAGAGAGAGAGAGAGAGAGAGAGAGAGAGAGAGAAATATAAGAGAAGGAGCTAGAGGGGGAGACAGAGTGAGAGAGGGAGGGGGGAGAGGAGAGAGAGAAAAGAAAGAATTTGGATAGATGGAGAGTGAGAAGGACAAAGAAAATATGGAAAAAAAGAGGGGAATGCTTAAGGTTCTGAGACAGAGAGGAAGTGTTAAAATAAGAAAGAGAGAAAAAGGCAATTAATGCGAAAATAGGAGACAAGATGGAAGTCAAAGAGTTGGAAAAAGATAGAATGATATGAGGGTGAGGACAAGAGGGTGTAACGTAAAGTCTACTTTCAGGACTTTAGGATGTAACATAGGGTCTATTCACAGGCTATGGGGGTGTAACGTAAGGACTATTTACAAGATGTACGGGTGTGACATAGGGTCTTGTTACAGGACATGAGAGTGTGAATATATGTGTATTCACAGGACATGAGAGGATGGATATAGGTGTATTTACAGCACATGAGTGTGTGGATATAAGTGTGTTTACAGGACAAGAGTGTGTGGGTATAAGTGTATTTACAGCACATGAGTGTGTGGATATAGGTGTATTTACAGGTCATGAGAGTGTGGATATAAGTGTATTTTCAGGACATGAGAGTGTGGATATAGGTGTATTTGCAGGACATGAGTGTGGAGATATGAAGTCTACTTAGGAGCCATGAGGGTGTGAACATAAGGTCTACTTACAAGACATGAGAGTGTGAACATAGGATCTACTTACAGGACATGAGGGTATAGAAATAAGATCTGCCTACAGGACATGAGGGTGTGAACATGAGGTCTATTTACAGGACTTGAGGGTGTGGATATAAGTGTATTTCCAGGACATGAGAGTCTGGATGTAGGTGTATATACAGGACATGAGTATGTGGATATAAGTGTATTCACAGCACATGAGTGTGTGGATATAAGTGTATTTAGAGGACATGAGTGTGTGGATATAGATGTATTTGCAGGACATGAGTGTGTGGATATAAGGTCTACTTGGAAACCATGAGGGTGTGGACATAAGGTCTACTTACAAGACATGAGGGTGTGAACATAAGGTCTACTTACAAGACATGAGGGTGTGAACATAGGATCTACTTACAAGACATGAGGGTGTGAACATAGGATCTACTTACAAGACATGAGGGTGTGAACATAGGATCTACTCACAAGACATGAGGGTGTGAACATAGGATCTACTTACAAGACATGAGGGTGTGAACATAGGATCTACTTACAAGACATGAGGGTGTGAACATAGGATCTACTTACAAGACATGAGGGTGTGAACATAAGATCTACTCACAAGACATGAGGGTGTGAACATAGGATCTACTTACAAGACATGAGGGTGTGAACATAGGATCTACTTACAAGACATGAGGGTGTGAACATAGGATCTACTTACAAGACATGAGGGTGTGAACATAGGATCTACTTACAAGACATGAGGGTGTAGAAATAAGATCTGCCTACAGGACATGAGGGTGTGAATATAGGGTCTATTTACAGGACATAAGGGTGTGAACATAAGATCTATTTACAGGACATAAGGGTGTGAACATAAGATCTATTTACAGGACATGAAGGTGTGAACATAAGATCTATTTACAGGACATAAGGGTGTGAACATAAGATCTGCCTACAGGACATGAAGGTGTGAACATAAGATCTATTTACAGGACTTGAGGGTGTGAACATAAGATCTATTTACAGGACATAAGGGTGTGAACATAAGATCTATTTACAGGACATGAAGGTGTGAACATAAGATCTATTTACAGGACTTGAGGGTGTGGACATAAGATCTATTTTCAGGACTTGAGGGTATGGACATAAGATCTATTTTCAGGACTTGAGGGTGTGGACATAAGATCTACTCACAGGGTGTGACACAGGTTTTTGTCACAGGAGACTTGAATGTGGACATAAGGTCTACTTACAGGACATGAGGGTTTGGATATAGGATCTACTTACAGGACATGAGGGTGTGGACAGGAGGGAACGAGGCGTTGTGGCTACTGCTGTGGGCAACAATGACCTCTGTGTCTGGACTGTGAAGATTCGCCATGTACCCTGTGGAATCAGAGGAGGATAGAGAGAGGGGATGAACAGAAAACCGACGTTATTACTTATTTATTTGAGGCCTTTCAAACTCTACCGTTTAGAGCACGGGCCAGCATTTTGCCTTCTTAACATATCAACTGATAAAGTTTATATTGTAGATACAAATATCGTTCAAATACACAGTCATGAGCGAATAAAGTCACACAAAAGTTTATTATCAGTACCAGTTCTATTTATGTGGCTGTTGCTGTAGGAGATTCTGTTTCTGATAATCTTCAGCCAGGCCTACAACTGCCGCATTTTATCTCATGAGAAACATTGTTAGCTTCACCTTCATCGGTTCGCACAAACCTTTCATATTTACAAGTATATGCAAAAATACCTTCATTGCACAGACATCCATTGTGTTATAAATTCTATTTACTCTCTAAACTTTTAACAGTGGTTTAAATCGGAAACAATCGCTGACTCAGAGTTATAAATGATAAAATGTTTATACTCAAAGTCAAATAACAATCAGACACAAAAACACAAAACAAAACAAACAAACAAAATAGGAAACGCTTCCACGATCTGAAATAAACCATGGAACGCTAAATGCCTTGGCAGTACAGTTCGACATATTAGAAAGATTTTTCTGCTGTCTATTAAGTTATTGATTTTCTTTTCGAGCTCATTCCAAACCGTTCGTCGCAAGATCGTCAGTAATGGCTCTGAGGCGCTGCTTGGAACAGGAGCAGACGGGACTTGTGACATGCGCAGTGTGTGTCTCCCGCTCCGGCCGGCCTCCTGCTAAAGGTTTCTCTCTCTTCCTCTCTTTGCCTCTGTCTGTCTGTCTGTTCTCTCTCTCTCTCTCTCTCTCTCTCTCTCTCTCTCTCTCTCTCTCTCTCTCTCTCTCTCTCTCTCTCTCTCTCTCTCTCTCTCTCTCTCTCTCTCTCTTTCTCTCTCACTTTCTCACTCTCTTTCTCTCTCTCTTTACTTGAGCCCTTTCACCGACTAACATTGGTATCGAGTGTAAACAATCACAGAGATGTGTAGACCCGCTATCGTTCCCCAATTCCCCCATTTCGCGTCCAATCTGCGCGATGCAAATTGACCTTAATGGAGATTCAGTTCACGGAAGACGTTTCATCAATGATCATCAATCTAGTAGTTTTACCCTATGGGACCCCCAATCTAGTATCTTTACCCCGTGGAAATTCCCAACCTAGTCTCCTCACCCTGAGGGAATTACCATTACTTTGTTTTCCAGAAAGACTATCACCCTTTGACAGCTAGTGGTTGTATTTATAGTCTAGAACTTACCAGGTTGTCCCCCTCTTTCCACAAACTTGTCATTCAAGCTTAATTGTGTTGCAACATCGCCCAGTCATGTGACACGAGCATCCCACAACACTGATAGAATGTTCCGTTAGTTGTCACCCTATGGAATTTTCTTTGTCGCTGGTAACACAGATTTACACATATCATCATACTACGACAGAAGAATGTGTTGGTAAAGATATAATAAAATGTATACATCGTCAATCTGCAAGCAAACAAAGTCGCCTCCACTATTTTAAAGAACATGACTTCGAATTCAAATTTAGGCTCGCAGAAGTAAATAATTTTGGTTTTGCAAAGATAGAAAACTAAAATCCATACAGATATCGCAATATTTTGTCTCTTTCTCCGAATCTGAATCTTTGGAAAACTTACCACCATTTTCTCTGAATCTTAGAATATTCAGCGTTCCACCATTTTCTCTGAATCTTTTAAAAAATTAGTATACCATCTTTTTATCTGAATCTTTAAAAACTAAGTACCAGGTATATCATCATTTTATTTGAATCTTTGAAAATTCAGAACACCATAATTTTATCTGAATCTTTGGAAAAATTAGTTGATTTTATATTTTGAAAAACATTATTTGATTAATAAAGGCAATTGAAGAATGTGACGTATGTACTGGTTTCTTTTGATTCATAAAAAAAATTAGGCCATGGGAGAATACAGTCATTTCAATACTACCCCAGCCATTCAAATACCACTTCCTGTCTCCTGATCATATGTTAGCCCGGGTGTCGACTCGCGCAATACAGAGCATCAAAACCCGTTTACACCACGGTCAGTCCGATCATGCACAGAAATAAAATAAAGTAAGAGCAAAGTAAGAGAAAGAGGGTAGGAGGGGAGAAGAATACAAAGTGGAGGTGGAAGATGAAAGAAGATTAATGAAAAAGAGGAGTAAAGCATATCATGAAGAAGAAAAAAATCAAGGGCTCAGTGAAAAAGTGGGAGAGGAATAGATAAAGAGAGAGAGAGACAGACAGACAGACAGACAGACAGACAGACAGACAGACAGACAGATAGATAGACAGACAGACAGACAGAGAAAAACAACAGACAGATAGAGACACAGACAGAGATAGACTAATAGATAGACAGAGAGAAAGAGAGAGATCGAGAGAGAGAGCGAGAGAGAGAGAAAGAGAGAGAGAGAGAGAGAGAGAGAGAGAGAGAGAGAGAGAGAGAGAGAGAGAGAGAGAGAGAGAGAGAGACCTTCATATCCTACGGTAAAATTGTCGGGACAAGATGACATTGTCTTACTGCAACTTTCTTATTCCTCTTATTCTCTCTCTCTCTCTCTCTCTCTCTCTCTCTCTCTCTCTCTCTCTCTCTCTCTCTCTCTCTCTCTCTCTCTCTCTCTCTCTCTCTCTTTCAAACTTGTTCCTCCTTTCTCAAGCTTTCTTTAGCTACCTCAGGTAGAAGAAGAAGAACAAGTAGTATTAGTAGTAAGAAGAAAGAATAGAAGACGTAGGCGGCAAAGAAAGAGGAGAAAATTTAGGAAGGAAAGAAAAACGGTGATGAAGACAAAGCAGAGAAGAGAGATAAAAAAAAGAACCCCTAGTATGACAAGAAACAGCTTTAGACGATAAATTCAATATGAAAAAATTCAAATGGCTAAATATCAAAGATCACAGCCCTGTTTTTGGAAAAACTCTGAACAAAGTATTTCAACACATGTAGCGCGCGAAATAATTTGCTAAAAATGTTGTACATGAAAATCGTCAAGGATACGGGAGGGGCTACATACGGGTAACTTGAAGGAGGTTAGAGTGAACTCTTTCATAGTTGGGGATTTCCTGGTGTTTTGACTTCTTGGCCTCTTAGAAATAGAGCTATAAGCCTTTTTCTTATTCACAAGAGAGGCGATATTGACAAATGTATACATGTACATCATTTTTTTCCTCTGATACTCAACTTAGAATGCTCTTTGAAGCACAATGATTTTAAACAATCATTGCCAAATGTTCTTTGATTTGATTTTGATTTCATATAAAGCATTTCACCTGAATTTCACTTGCTTGATTGAAATTTTAACTTCTATTGCAGCCTTTGTTATCATCTTCATAATTTTTCCACAACTTTGAAACCTACCATGATTGTGTTGATGTAGATTTCCAAATCCTTGAAAGCATGTTTTATCTGCTATAGATTTGAAACAATTATTTTTATTTTCTCTATATCACAAACCAGGATAGTTATTTTAGCAAAATGTTAATAAAAAATGTAAAAGAAATCAAAGATTAGAACATGATTTGGCTGCTCTAGAAATCTTGTTCATCTCTGTTAAAATACGAATAGAGGTTAATGAAAGTTCTTGATCTCAAACAATCTTGAAAAATACGTTTTATACCATTGAGCGTTTAGAATGATCCTTAAAGAGATTGGAAAAGTATAGAATCAGTTTTCCCAGTATGTAGTGCTATTAGACTGAAAAAGACCTTTTTTTTTCAACCAGCCCAGGCGCTGCTTAACACTGTGAGGTTCAGCCAGTAACCTAAGGAAAAGACAAGAAAATGTAGGTTGAAATTTTGTAACGTTCTTGTGTTTTGTTGGTGACAAAAAAAAAATAGAAAAATATTCGTATGCAATTAAGATCGATCATTACCAACATTCATTCAATGACAAAAAACGTGAAAGAACACCTTGCCGTTATTCCATCGAAAAAAAAAATATCTTGAAAAATAAAAAAAAAATCTTGCACAATTTTACGCCCAAATTATCCAATTTGAAAACGAAATACCTTGGGACTTTTTTTTATTCGTCAGCTCTGAAAAAGATGTAAAGAACATTAAATAATTTGTGTTTTTTTTTTTCCTTTTTTATAATTATATATATATATATATATATATATATATATATATATATAAAAACGTACTTGGGAGGCTTTGTGCGCGAACTCCTTTATTCCCCAACCCACATCTTTTAAACTCTGCAGGCGTCTACAGCTTTCATTTGGATAGTTTCAAATTAATAAAAAAAAAACATCGCAAATTGCTTCCCTCGATTTCCCCAAAATGCTTCTTGTTTCGTCAACATAGGCTAACTTACGATCACCAATTTCGCGCGCCATTTTAACAACGGAGGTTTTTATCAATCAACTTGAGGGTTAGATCTAGGTTTGATAATTCCCGCAAAGCACTGTACTTTTATGCATTTACACACAAAAATTCACAGCTTCTATTGGAGCTAGACGGGAAATGAAGACCCCCTTACCGATCATTTAAAGACCTCTTAGAAAAATCAAATTTGGTATTAAGTCGTACATTGCCCTAAAGATTGAAGCAGTAATATTTTTTTCAGGAAAATAGTATTTTTCGAAAATCAAAGGCATAAATGTGATTATTACTTTTTTAAAAGAAAAAGACGAATGTGTGAACTATTTTCTGTAAGAACAGCTGGGCAGAGATCTATGTTAGATCTATGTGAAGAATCTAAAAAAAGTTGCTTCAACATAGGTTTTAGATCTAAGGCCTATATTTACAGCAGCTAGACTCAAATCAGAAGGTTAACATCTATAACTATATAAATAAATCTATATTTTACTTTAAGGCTTAGGATAAGAAAAGTATTTACAGATTTCTTTAAACATTCATTATCATGTAGATGTAGGTTTGAATATTTGTGTGGCTAAGAATTCCTTCAAGGCAGTGCACTTTTATGCACTTAACGCGAAAATTCACAGCTTTCTAATATGCATTTAAAGGGATCTAAAAACTGATTAGGAAAGTATAGAATAAGTCGATATCCTTTATACTAAAAGGAATTAATGTCTAGATCTAAATGTTGTGAATAAGAGTTATCCTGATATCTAGTTTCCAAGTAAAGATGGATAATGGAGGCATATAATTATCTGGATCATACAACTAAAAGGAGAGATATGAAGAGCATTGTAAGCCTCTTTAACGCACACGCGCCCAAGCCCCGGCAAATTGAGAGCAGGGCCCTGTTGTAGAACGGGGTTTACAGTTTGTTCTAATAATCGTTTAAAGGGATCTTGTAACAGATTGGGAAATAATAGACTATAACGCCGATTTCCTTTATTCCAAACGGAATTGAGTTTTATATCTAAATTTTGTGTTCAGAATTAGAATTAACGAGATATCTAGATTCTGATAAAGATTGATAGGTGAAGTCATATATCTAGAACATGTAAGTAAAAGGAGAGAAATCAAGATCATTTATTTTTTTAATGGAGAACAATTTTAGATGATGATAAATTCCAAAAACACGTTTATGATATTTTTTGGGGGGTAGGAAAGAGGTGGCAAATCTAGATCGATTTTTTCGATTGAGATAATGATTCAAAATGCAAATCTATTTAAAAAATTTTATCAGTACGATACAATAATTATCTGTGCATCTTTTGCGACAGCTTTTTAGAAAGTCTTGATCTGTTGAAAAATTTGAATGGGTTATTTTTCTCTTAGTTTCTTTTTTTTTCTTCTCTTTTCTTTTCTTTTTTTTTTTTTTTTTTTTTTGGGGGGGGGGGGGGGATGTTGTCTAGAAAAGCTTTTCAAACCTTATAAATTTCAAGAAAAACTTTTTAAAAACAAATTTCAAAATCTAGATCCAGAGAAGATTTTCGATTACGATAAATTTACTATTTGAACAATTTAGAAAAATCTCGAAGTAAAAGAAGATTTTACTACTCGACAAATGTTTCCCAAAATTAAGACAAGATAAACTTTTCATATTGCTTAGCCAAAATCTTTAACATTTTAATCTAGAGAAATAATTTTTTATTGTTACATATCCACGTTTTCAGAAAATCCAATCAAGATTTTTTTTTTTCCTATTACGATAGAATTTTTACATTCTTTTTGTGACCTTCTTCTTTAAAACCTAGAGCTACAGAATATTCTCTATTGCTTCATATTTTGAAATTTTTTTTTAAATTTTGATCTACAAACGGTTTTTTATTCCGATATAAATTATTTTTGACACTTCTTTTGAAATATCTGAAATAGCATCGGATTGCACTCGGCATCACCATTTTTTCCATGAAATGTTATAAGCAGCGCTAGCGTTAGCCAGAATTTGAAGCAATAAACCGGTATGGACATTGGTACCTGATCAGCAGACACGTAATGTGCTGTACCTATAAGCTTTGTCTAGAGATACATAAATCTGTCCAATTTTAACAGTTTTTTTTTTTAAATCAATCTATGTCCAAATTTCAGGCTGTTAATCAAAACTGTACACTCAGAAGCTTTCAATGAGCAAATTTAAACTGTGTGATTGTCAAACTTCAGTTTGAATTCTGTGTGGTTTTTAAGCTACGGTCATTTCTTTTTCGATTTTTGATTGAGCATATAACATTATGTTCCCTTATTGCATGCAATGAAAGCATTTCAACAAAATATCACAGCTTTTGTCACCAGTCTTTAAAAACAATCTAAGGTTAAAATTGTGCAACCAAAAGATTTCGAACAAGAAAAAAAATCATCTTCGAAACTTCATAATTTTCCGCCTCAGTTTTTATTCTGTTATTCAAATTTTCACCAGGTGAAAAAACAACATGACAATTTAAAGCCTGCTTTAAATTATTTCACCTAAAAAACAACAACACGCCCACAGAGTTTTGTTCCTAAATATATTTATGGACAAGCCTTTGTTTAAACTAAAAATTAGGGTAACAAGCATTGTATACCTAAAAAAATTGTGACTATAATTTCTACCTCAAATAAATAACTTTTGTTTTGAATTTAAGTCCATGTCCATGTATTTGGTCACTTTTCGAAATCTTCATTAATAATTACAAACATGCAGGCATGTTGCTTGCTTCAATGTAGATATCTTCTCTATCTGTTCGCTTGAAAGGGTAATCATGCTTCTGCTGTTATAAAAGGAAGCAAAAAAACTTCCTGTTGTATTGTTCTTAATTCAGGAAGGTAAGTTTTCCTGTAAATTTACGAAATCCGAATAATTTGAACATTGATGTGATCGTCCGTAAATTATTTCTGTCCTTGTGCCAGACGGAAACTTTTATCCGCAAGGTTCAACGTATGTGACATTCTACGGAAAAAAGAAATAACATATACTTCTACGAGTACGATATTTTTCCATCATCGAGTATCAACCTGTGCGAAGGTATACATCTGAGCGATATATTATATCGATATCGTGTATCTTTGATATTATTATTTATATTTTGAATTCCAATATCGAGATTTGCATTGTAGTTGAAATCATCCAAGATATCGGTGCCGTCAATGGAGGTATAGAACAAGTTCTTTATAGCTCCACGGTGCCTTCGATTTTACTTGATCATATATTCGTCTGAAAAAATTTGTTCTCTCCATCTTTACATCCAGACCTCACCGTTATTTCCAACAAAGTATCATTCGTATTTCTTTATCTGATAATAGATAATACGACTTTACAGGGGTTTTTTTTTGTTTAATACACATTACTTTAATCTAGTCGATTATTAAGATTGTTGTGAAATCTTAAGCAGAACTAGATTTAGATAAACTGGGTATAACATGACACGAGAATAGATTTTTAGAGGCTGATTTTCATTCCAAAGCAAATAATTAACTATCAATTTAGACCTAAATATTGAATTGTTATTTTTCTTTTCGCCCGGCCAGGTGGAGCTTACTTTTTAGAACTTCTAGACCTTATCGATATTGATCATATTTATTTCAAGAAAAGATAAAGATAAGGAGAGCAGTGTTCAATATGTAAGATAGAGCATAGATCTAGGCATTTTGGTATATTTTGAGGAAAAAACCTTAAAGGTTCCTCAGCTGAGGTAGTAAAATACAGAAAGCACTAACATGTGGGAGACAGCTATAGATGGCCTACAACAGGCCCTTCAGCATCTAAGTCTGAGTAAAGAAAAAAAAAATGAGCTAAATGAGTAAGATAAACAATTCTCCACAATCATGGTTCTGAGTACGACCAAATTGTGTTTAGATTTAGTGACAGGGTGAGTTGAGGAGAAGAGAGAATGCTCCTGCCTACGCCGCTCACATTGACCAAATTTAAAAGTTGAAGTAAAAATTTTGCGTGTCCACTTCTCATCCCAGTCAATTTTCTTTCCATGGCAGCTGGGGTGTACGGTACTGTCAGTCATACTCTACAAGGCGGTACAACATTCAGTGCTACCGCTGGACTCACTAACAAAGGAGCTTTAAAAGCAATAAATGAATGAGCTTGCAATAGCCTTGCCATAATGGCCAAGAGTTCTATTGGAATCTATGGTTGCTTCTTTGTGTGCGTATGTGTTTTTATCTCTCGGAAATACCATTCATAGAAGGTTCATGAATTTAAACCAATTACATGTTTAGATGTTGCCCAGAAGATGTTTTTCCACCCTAACATAGTTATGTTTTTTTTTCCTACAAATCTAAACTTTTTTTTTATATTTTGACTCTTCTAAAGAATGAAATCTTTTTTCTGTCTTATAGAAGCCAGGAAATTATGAAGACTTTCAAAGAAAATCTCGAAATTTAGCGATAAATCTTTTGGGCTGATTTCATGACTTGTGAAAAATTAACGATGATGTGAAATTTACAACAAAAACTTATGATGTAAATCAGTATTGTTTACAAAAAGGCGTTTGTAGAAAACATTTTATGCGTGTGCTTTTATTTCTTAGAATTTGTCTTAGAATTATCGTTTTTTCCGTTAAAAAAATGAATTTTGATATCAAAAGAAACATTTTTTCAGTAATCCCGAGGGACTCATTGTCTTAAAAATTAAGAATGAAAGCTTCCAATAAAATTGTTTGAAAAGGAAACTGTCTTGATCCTTGATTATTGATGGAATCAGTTTTGTCTTCTGTAGCTCCAAATAAGACAATTAGGTGAAAAAAAATGTTTTACAGAAAAAGCGGGGTTCAGTTGTGTGAGTGGTTTTCTGTTGAATATCCAATATTGAATTGGACAAAGACCATTGCTTGGTAGAAACATGCTAAGTAACATTTAACATCTCTGTGAAAAATATCCACTTTGCTTCCTTTTTGTTAAGCAGTCGTTTCACTTCAATACAGTAAGTTTTCACAGGCTAACCCAGAGCGGATAAATCTTTAATAATATAAATCAAAACTTCTGGTTGCTTCATGTCAGCGAGATACCGATGGTTGAATTGGTACAAGAATTCTCGAACTCTTGTCAGTAGGTAAGAAATCACTGAGCTCTTCCGTCAATCCAATACAAATTGGACTTTCTTCACAGAGAAAGGGGAATAACTGGAGAGGAGGCTGCCATCCCAGATCATAATAGGGCGACATTCAGTTTCCAAATCGATCCCTGAGTGAAGTGGCTAGAATTTCAAAGCACTATAGATCTAGATCTATATCCGAATGCAGAGCTAACAAAAATGTATCGCTGAAAAGTCCACTTCTAGACCTAAAGATCTCGACAATAATTCTTTATATTCCAGGCGTAAAATAAATTCCGTAAACATCACAGCTTTGGTCAAAATGGTAGATCGCCAACTAGATCCAGACTTGACACGACTGGATTTAGAATTGAATATGAAATACTGTTCTAGTGACCTCCCGGGGTCGGGAACTAATGTAAGGTCAAAATAATAAGAGGTTCTGGAGTACATTGTAAAAACAGAGCTGATAAGTTCTGTCTTCTCGATCAGATCATGTCAATTTGTGTCAACTCCAATCCTGTAGCCAAGATTAAGTTCAATATCAAAGAGAGGATACTTATTTGGAGAGAAACACTTGTTTGGGATTTTTTCCCCAGAGTTGGTTTTTGTTATTCGGACCCGGGTCCATACGGGTACCAATCAACTCCTTAGCGGATTCGGGTCTGAATGTCAACTGTCAAAATTACTGATTTAAGATTGAAGTTCCGCATTCCTTGTTTTTCCAAACCTGTGATTCTCATACTCAGTAATGTCTTCCTCACTATATAAACAAAAAAAAAAAAAGAAAAAAACGGATAAAAATAAAAAAAACTATTGCTCACTGTGTCAAAGGAGAGTACACAATCTCTTATAGCCCTTCAGTACCAATGTATGGTAGACGTATTATTTCTTAATATCTCAAAAACCATTCCAATATTTTACTCAATGCATACAGTTTTCACGTCGTCGGAATTCGAATCCCTTCCCCTGCGATTAATCCAAAGAAAACCCAAAACGTAGCGGTTTGTCCTGAAATCGATAAACGCGTGGAATGTAAGTATGAGAATGGTGGTTTTGATATAGCCCAGATGTATACTGGGACGGCTTTCACACGTACATACATACAAAAGTACAACGGATCTTCCAAATAATTCCTGAGCAAGAATTCTTTCCATCCTTTATATGAACTTGTTTTCTCCGAAGCATATTCTATGAAAAACTTAGTGTTGTGTCCCTTCATCTCCTTCAAGATTGAAACGAATATTATGATGATATCTTGCTCTTTGAATTGTTCAGGATTTCTCTGAAACCTCACAATATTACAGAGTCTAGTTATGGAACTTTCCGCTACTCATATCTTCGACATGGACGTATGGCTACTTCTTGTATACGAAATGCGATTTCACAAAGAGTTATGCCAATTTGTTTGAAATCATGAGTCATTTCAACAATCAGAAGTATTTCAAAGATCTAAGCAAGACTGTATGATTTTGTTTTTAATGTTTTCCCATTTGTCCGTTTAATGTGTTCTCTTATTTTAACTTGCGTTCTTGAATATGCTATTGCTTGACACGCTATAGGCAAATGAAAGCTGAGCTTATGACTGATTAGGTACCATAGCTCTTTGAGAGATAGCTTCCCTATGCAGGGAGACATCCCAACCCACTGGTGCATGTTGGGCGATGTCTATTCAATTGAAATATGTCTACATCCTGGTGGCTGCCGCGGGTAGAGTAAATTGTTGGAAGTTGGACGAGCGGAGTTTTTGTTAGGAACGATGTTGAGCATCGTAAACCGCCTGCCTTTAAATATAGAGAATCAATTATTTTGTACTTTGTTAATTTATGTAAAAATCGTTATAACCGCTCACTAGAAAGCATGAGTTCCATGGAAAAAAAGTGCTTTAAAGTGCAAAGTAGAAGTTCATACCTGGCTTTTTTCTAACCTATGAAAATGAATGCTTCCAAGGAACCCAATACACCCAATTATCTGGGTGCTTTCAGCTGAATCCTCAATTCACATTGATTCAGCGTCTCACATGAAATGGAGCTTTAATGTGTTTAAGTTTTAATTTGCTGAGGTTTTGCTTTATCTTGTTTCGTTTTTTTCCATTTAATTTTTCACTCATATCTTCTCTCCTTGCTGTTAATAATTTTTTTTTCTTTTCTTTGCTTGCTCGTTTGTTTGTTGCTTTGTTGTTGTTGTTGTTTTTTTTTTTTTTTCTTTTCTTTGTAAATTAAGATTTTACAACCTAGATAACTCGCAGAGTGTTAAATTTACAATGCGCTGCTTGTCATATTTTGCCCATCATTAAAGGTTTCCCTCTGCTCATTTTTTTTATACGCGCTAAGCTCACCTTTACCATCCACCACATCACGCCACAGACTTCCAACAATTAGATGACAATAAATATAGAGTTTTTCTCCTAACCTATACATCAGACTAGATCTATTTCCATTGAAAAGAACTAAATGGAGTCCATTTTCGCTTAGAATTAATAAACCAATACAATGTAAAGCATAAAATCTAAATATAGGTTTTTATATAGAGATCTTAAGTCAGCTTTACTAGACTAGACTTACAGCTTTATTATTAATTACATCAAGCCGGTGAACGCTTAATGATTAAGATTTCTTTATATATATCCCCTAAATTTCCAGGCCTAGATCTAATCTAATCTAAATCTGGCCCCACTGATCCATCTGGGTCTCCAAACGTAACGAAAATTGTTGTGTAATATTTCTTATTTCTAGAATCTAGGTATAGATTTGTATATCTTGAATGTAATTTAGTTCTACAAAATAGAAATAAATCTAGAGTTCAAGATCTAAAATGCAGAAATGTATATCTATGTTCTAGGGAGTCTACATTTTAAATCTATATCGATGTCTAGACTTGGCTAAAATCTGGATCTAGAAGCTTGATAGCATATATTATTGGGAAATGAATTGTAATGACTTTAACCTTCCGCATTTTTTTTCTTTTGCACTAAGTCCCCATTTTCCTGGAACTCGCAAGCAGTTTCTCAGAAAGAAAACCATGGTAAGCTTAGTATAAAATTTACAACTGGGGCCTCGGTAGGTGGCACGAGCAAAACAGCACTCAGCAAAAGGCTATTGATTCGGCCGAGCGAATGAGATGTCATGGAACCAACCCATGAAATAAAATGTACAAACTATATATATATATATATATATATATATATATATATATTATTTGTCCTTTTTGTCTGGTCCTAAAATTTCGCGCTATATAATTATATACAAACCTTTTAGGCTGATTTCATGTCTTTTGAAATATGAACGATGAATTGAGTTTTACAAAAAAAAAAAAAAGAAATTTTCATGCAAATCAATATCGTTTATAAATAGGCATTTGTAGAAAACATAACATGCGTGTGCTTTTATTTTTCAGACTTCTTTACCATAGGACTTATTACTCCATTCTTTCAAAACAAAAATTTTCATATCAAAAGAAACACTGTGTTCAGTAATCCCCGGCGAATCAGCATCACTTTCAAAAATCCCGCCAGTTAATGTAATAGGAAGAATGAAAGTTTCCAATAAAAGTGTTTCCCGACAGTTAATGTAATAGTAAGAATGAAAGTTTCCAATAAAAGTGTTTCCCGACAGTTAATGTAATAGTAAGAATGAAAGTTTCCAATAAAAGTGTTTCCCGACAGTTAATGTAATAGTAAGAATGAAAGTTTCCAATAAAAGTGTTTCCCGACAGTTAATGTAATAGTAAGAATGAAAGTTTCCAATAAAAGTATTTCCCGACAGTTAATGTAATAGTAAGAATGAAAGTTTCCAATAAAAGTGTTTCCCGACAGTTAATGTAATAGTAAGAATGAAAGTTTCCAATAAAAGTGTTTCCCGACAGTTAATGTAATAGTAAGAATGAAAGTTTCCAATAAAAGTGTTTCCCGACAGTTAATGTAATAGTAAGAATGAAAGTTTCCAATAAAAAGTGTTTCCCGACAGTTAATGTAATAGTAAGAATGAAAGTTTCCAATAAAAGTGTTTCCTGACAGTTAATGTAATAGTAAGAATGAAAGTTTCCAATAAAAGTGTTTCCCGACAGTTAATGTAATAGTAAGAATGAAAGTTTCCAATAAAAGTGTTTCCCGACAGTTAATGTAATAGTAAGAATGAAAGTTTCCAATAAAAGTGTTTCCCGACAGTTAATGTAATAGTAAGAATGAAAGGTTCCAATAAAAGTGTTTCCCGACAGTTAATGTAATAGTAAGAATGAAAGTTTCCAATAAAAGTGTTTCCCGACAGTTAATGTAATAGTAAGAATGAAAGTTTCCAATAAAAGTGTTTCCCGACAGTTAATGTAATAGTAAGAATGAAAGGTTCCAATAAAAGTGTTTCCCGACAGTTAATGTAATAGTAAGAATAAAAGTTTCCAATAAAAGTGTTTCTCGACAGTTAATGTAATAGTAAGAATGAAAGGTTCCAATAAAAGTGTTTCCCGACAGTTAATGTAATAGTAAGAATGAAAGTTTCCAATAAAAGTGTTTCCCGACAGTTAATGTAATAGTAAGAATGAAAGTTTCCAATAAAAGTGTTTCCCGACAGTTAATGTAATAGTAAGAATGAAAGTTTCCAATAAAAGTGTTTCTCGACAGTTAATGTATTAGTAAGAATGAAAGTTTCCAATAAAAGTGTTTCCCGACAGTTAATGTAATAGTAAGAATGAAAGTTTCCACTAAAAGTGTTTCCCGACAGTTAATGTAATAGTAAGAATGAAAGTTTCCAATAAAAGTGTTTCCCGACAGTTAATATAATAGTAAGAATGAAAGTTTCCAATAAAAGTGTTTGAAAACGAATCTATTGATGGAATCAGTTTTGTCTGTTGCAGCTACAAATAGTACAATTAGATACAAAAAATATGGAATATAAAAATCTTTCTCTGACTCTCTCTCTCTCTCTCTCTCTCTCTCTCTCTCTCTCTCTCTCTCTCTCTCTCTCTCTCTCTCTCTCTCTCTCTCTCTCTCTCTCTCTCTCTCTTTCTCTGTCTCTGTCTCTGTCTGTCTGTCTGTCTCTCTCTCACTCTCTCTCTCTCTCTCTCTCTCTCTCTCTCTCTCTCTCTCTCTCTCTCTCTCTCTCTCTCTCTCTCTTCTCTGTCTCTCTCTCCCTCTCTATCTAACTAACTTTCTATGTCTCCCACCCCCTCATCCCCTTTCCTATCTCTCACAAGGAGTTCATGACATTCTAAACCTATAACTAAATATTTCAACATTGCTTCACTCTGCCACCAGCAGGGAGATCCACTGATGTAGAACTAACAAGATTTAAGAATAATATTGTGTGGCATGCAAGACTCCGTCGCTTGACATTCTAAACCTATAACTAAATATTTCAACATTGCTTCACTCTGCCACCAGCAGGGAGATCCACTGATGTAGAACTAACAAGATTTAAGAATAATATTGTGTGGCATGCAAGACTCCGTCGCTTGACATTCTAAACCTATAACTAAATATTTCAACATTGCTTCACTCTGCCACCAGCAGGGAGATCCACTGATGTAGAACTAACAAGATTTAAGAATAATATTGTGTGGCATGCAAGACTCCGTCGCTTGACATTATTTCTTTCACACATGGTTTGTAGCTGAGTCACTAAGTATACATTCAATATGCAAGATTCTGCACAACACAACCGCAAAATGGCATTTGCTGTGCTTGTTATCACAGGAAAGATAATTACTTACATAAACAGCTCCACCCAATCGAGACATAGAAAATCAAGACCCACTCGAGATGTGATCGGTGAAGACCTGTTCCTTCTGGTGAGTGTCACGGTACACAGAGCATGGACAAGTCGCATTGATTTTTTACTGAACCTACCTGGGTCTCAACCACACGTGAACATGACTGTCCAGATCACATGGGGCTGATCTAAAGTTCAGGCCATATTTGGTCAGAGGAAAATATCGGAAGCAGGAGTGTGAGAGAGAGGAGAGCGAGAAGCATAAAGATAGAGAGAACGAGAGAGCGATGGGAAAGAGGAAGAGAAGGAGAGAAACAAAGAGGTTCAGGCAGATAGTCTGATAGGCATACAGGCAATGGATAGGTCGATAGATAGACAGACAGAGAAGGTGTGTAGATATAAAGACATCAAATTGACACAGAGATTCTTATAGCTAGAGGTAATTTACAGAGACCGCCAG
>JAWDGP010003996.1:397500-547500 GCA_033675545.1 Elysia crispata | reverse complement strand
CTACCAGTCAGTCTATCTGTTGTGAGTTTATCTACCTATCTATATATCTGTTGAGTGTCTATCTACCAGTCAGTCTATCTGTTGAGTGTCTATCTGCCAGTCTGTCTATCTGTTGTGTGTCTATCTACCCGTCTGTCTATCTGTTGTGTGTATATCTATCAGTCAGTCTATCTGTTGTGTGTCTATCTACCAGTCAGTCTATCTGTTGTGTGTCTATCTACCAGTCAGTCTATCTGTTGTGTGTCTATCTACCAGTCTGTCTATCTGTTGAGTGTCTATCTACCAGTCAGTCTATCTGTTGAGTGTCTATCTACCAGTCAGTCTATATGTTGTGTGTCTATCTACCCGTCTGTCTATATGTTGTGTGTCTATCTACCCGTCTGTCTATCTGTTGTGTGTCTATCTACCAATCTATATATCTGTTGAGTGTCTATGTACCAGTCAGTTTATCTGTTATGTGTATATCTACCAGTCAGTCTATCTGTTGTGTGTCTATCTACCCGTCTGTCTATCTGTTGTGTGTCTATCTACCCGTCTGTCTATCTGTTGTGTATCTATCTACCAATCTATATATCTGTTGAGTGTCTATGTACCAGTCAGTTTATCTGTTGTGTGTATATCTACCAGTCAGTCTATCTGTTGTGTGTCTATCTACCCGTCTGTCTATCTGTTGTGTGTCTATCTACCCGTCTGTCTATCTGTTGTGTGTCTATCTACCAATCTATATATCTGTTGAGTGTCTATGTACCAGTCAGTTTATCTGTTGTGTGTATATCTACCAGTCAGTTTATCTGTTGTGTGTATATCTACCAGTCAGTCTATCTGTTGTGTGTCTATCTACCCGTCTGTCTATCTGTTGTGTGTCTATCTACCAATCTATATATCTGTTGAGTGTCTATGTACCAGTCAGTTTATCTGTTGTGTGTATATCTACCAGTCAGTCTATCTGTTGTGTGTCTATCTACCAGTCTGTCTATCTGTTGAGTGTCTATCTACCAGTCAGTCTATCTGTTGAGTGTCTATCTACCAGTCTGTCTATCTGTTGAGTGTCTATCTACCAGTCTGTCTATCTGTTGTGTGTCTATCTACCAGTCAGTCTATCTGTTGAGTGTCTATCTACCAGTCTGTCTATCTGTTGAGTGTATATCTACCAGTCAGTCTATCTGTTGTGTGTCTATCTACCCGTCTGTCTATATGTTGTGTGTCTATCTACCCGTCTGTCTATCTGTTGTGTGTCTATCTACCAATCTATATATCTGTTGAGTGTCTATGTACCAGTCAGTCTATCTGTTGTGTGTCTATCTACCATTCTTTCTATCTGTTGTGTGTCTGTCTACCAGTCTGTCCATCTGCCTATCTATCCGCCGGTCTGCCTGACTTCTCTCTTTTATGAAAAGTGGCTAAGTGCATTCTGTAGAAAGAATATTAACGGGGACGGAATGTAATTTACAAATAAAACGTTAATGAGCCTTCGAATATTTATTACTGAACAAATATTCGAAGGAAGAAAAAAAGCTAAAAAACATATTCTAGCAAGTCGAACGTAGCGTTCAGATTTCTAAATAATTTAAGTTATGACAATCTGCTATTAGCTTACATAATGTAAATACATAATCATGTTACGAAACTGCTTTTTTACTGCACACAATTAAAACGGAGCTTATATTTTACACTCAGAGGATAGGAGATAAAAAGCAAAGTGTCTCCAGAGTCTCTAGAACAAAAGGCAACTCTCTCTCTCTCTCTCTCTCTCTCTCTCTCTCTCTCTCTCTCTCTCTCTCTCGCTCTCTCACTCTCTCTATTTTCTCTCTCTTTCTCTCTCCCTATCGACCATCTCCTTCTCCCTGCCCTCCTCTCTCTCTCTTCTTCGATCCTTTGTCTCCCTTACCCCAGACTGTCTCTCTCGCTTTCTTTCTCTCTCTCTCTCTCTCTCTCTCTCTCTCTCTCTCTCTCTCTCTCTCTCTCTCTCTCTCTCTCTCTCGCTCCATCGATTTACTCTCTCTCTCACTCTCTCTCTCTCTCCACCATCTCTACCCCCTCTCTCTTCCTCTATCCTCTCTCTTCTTATCTCCGCCTCTCTCTCTCTCTCTCTCTCTCTCTCTCTCTCTCTCTCTCTCTCTCTCTCTCTCTCTCTCTCTCTCTCTCTCTCTCTCTCTCTCTCCCCCCCCCCCCCTTTCCCTCCACTCCCCTATCTCTCTTTTCTCCACCTTTTTATGTCAAATGTTCTCACCCAGACTAAAACCGATCTACGTCATGTTTTTTTAACTAGATCTGATTTCGATAGGAGCAATAAATAAGGTGTCCTTCCAACTGGACATGGAACTGCTGGTAAAAGACCATCTCTTAAGTTGTCCCTGAGGATATCTTTCAGGCGTCATCTTTCACCTGCCTCAAACAATACTATGTGTTGAGTTTTAGCTGGTCCACCTACCATCTTCTCTGTTATAGTAATTTCCAAAGATGGATTAATTGATTGGTTTGTACAGGCTTCACCACCGTGATAGATCTCTGATTTTGGTAGAACCAACTTCAAATTTAATCTTTATTTTACTAACATGGATCTTTTTCTCTGGAACTCCCGAATTTCCTCTTCTTCTTCGCGGTCGCTAAAACTCGCGAATTTCTTCTCCTTCTTCGCGGTCGCTAGAACTCCCGAATTTCTTCTTCTTCTTCGCGGTCGCTAAAACTCGCGAATTTCTTCTCCTTCTTCGCGGTCGCTAAAACTCGCGAATTTCTTCTCCTTCTTCGCGGTCGCTAAAACTCGCGAATTTCTTCTCCTTCTTCGCGGTCGCTAAAACTCGCGAATTTCTTCTCCTTCTTCGCGGTCGCTAAAACTCGCGAATTTCTTCTCCTTCTTCGCGGTCGCTAAAACTCGCGAATTTCTTCTGCTTCTTCGCGGTCGCTAAAATTCGCGAATTTCTTCTCCTTCTTCGCAGTCGCTAAAACTCGCGAATTTCTTCTCCTTCTTCGTGGTCGCTAAAACTCGCGAATTTCTTCTCCTTCTTCGCGGTCGCTAAAACTCGCGAATTTCTTCTTCTTCTTCGCGGTCGCTAGAACTCCCGAATTTCTTCTTCTTCTTCGCGGTCGCTAAAACTCCCGAATTCCTTCTCCTTCTTTGCGGTCGCTAAAACTCGCGAATTTCTTCTCTTTCTTCGCGGTCGCTAAAACTCGCGAATTTCTTCTCCTTCTTCGCGGTCGCTAAAACTCCCGAACTTCTTCTTCTTCGTGGTCGTTAAAACTCCCGAACTTTTTCTTCTTCGCGGTCACTAAAACTCACGAATATAAAATCATAAGTTTTTAAATATTAACTTAAATTAAATTTTCGATATTGATGAGCTTTTAACTTTGCATCCCTCTGTCAAATTCATCGGAACTTGTTTGTTTCCTATTATTCCATAAACAGTTTGTTGTCTTCTTTTATGATGTATTTCTGACCAACACATTCATCGTCATCATCATCATCATCATCATCATCATCATCACCGTCATAAACATGATCAACGTCATCATCATCATTATCATCATCATCATCATCACCGTCATAACCATCATCATCATCATCATCATCATCATCATTATTGTCGTCATCATCATCATCATCATCATTATCTTCATCATCAACATCACCATCACCATCATCATACTCATCATCCTCATCTTTGCTACAAAATCAACAAGTCTTCTTTCATGGGCCATCCGCTATTGCAAATTTAATATAAAAGGCCAAATTTAAAGTGTCCATATGGGGATGCGGTTTACATAGTCATGTAAACATTTTGTTCATTTGGCATTAAATTCTCTACATCCAAAAAAAGAACAAACCCATAATATGAATTTATTCTATTTTGTGTGTGTGAATATTAGACTTAAATCAATTCAATTTGCTCCTTTCTATCCCTCCCGATTCCTATTATTGCAATAAAGGTGTTCTTTCATTTTATTGCCAATTTCTTATTCTTAACATCTCTCTCTCTCTCTCTCTCTCTCTCTCTCTCTCTCTCTCTCTCTCTCTCTCTCTCTCTCTCTCTCTCTCTCTCTCTCTCTCTCTCTCTCTCTCTCTCTCTCTCTCTCTCTCTCTCTCTCTCTCTCTCTCTCTCTCTCTCTCTCTCTCTCCTTCCCGCTTTGCCTTTTCTCTCAACAAGTGCTCGATTGTTACCAATCCATCCATGCCAGATCAGCTCAACAAAAAATGTCTTTGTCCATATCACTGAATCTTGTAGAGAATCCCTGGAACCGGATTATGTGAATTTGCACATTTTGCCAAAACGGTTGGAATATTTTCCTGTGGAGGCAACGAACCGTTTCTGTCTGTATTAGACATTTAATATCTGCAAACACATACTTTCGGTTGCAAGAAACAGTAAAAAATATACATCAATTGCTTGTGGGTATATATTATATATATTATACTCCTCTTCCTCTCTCTCTCTCTCTCTCTCTCTCTCTCTCTCTCTCTCTCTCTCTCTCTCTCTCTCTCTCTCTCTCTCCCTCTCTCTCTCTCTTTCTTTTTCTTTCTCTTCATTACTCCAAAGCAAAACAAACATCATAATATTTGCAGTGCACATGTAAAAATAACACCATTCATTCCCATCTTTGTAAAAATTACATCAGAAGCAACAACACCACACACCTACAATAACAAAATACAACAAAATAAAAAAGCAGCAGATATTAAGTCGCAGAGGAACTCAACTGGTTACACATGTTCTTTCATTTGCATAACTTAAAACTTTGGGCAATAAATAAAAGAAAATAATCAAGCACAGTTTTTCATCTTAAGACAAATTTAACTTTAAGTGCTCAAAACATAATTTCAAAACTGTTTAGCCTTAACTTTTTTGGTCTCTTGCCCGATCTTACATCATTCTCGTCTGTTCTCGTTGTCCCAGTGGTCTAGCCTAGCACCAGTCTGGGTCCCGGCCAGGAACTGAATCCATTCCATTGCATGAATGGCGCCAACCGCTCGATCGCGAAAGTCTAATGTCGGAAAATCTAATTATCGCAGATCCACATAGCCGACATGTTTGCCGGAAATACTTTCGAGGCTTCATCGGAAAACAAAACAAACCAAAAATCAGTTAATAAAAAAAATAAATTAAAGGCAAAGCTAGCATTGGTTCCCTTTCCCGAGACAATGGTCCGGTGGAATTCTGTTTACAAAGAGATCGGGCTTTAATCAATTCTGCAATCTCTCTCTGCACACACATATAGTCAACGACACACATACACTCACACACTGTTAATTGCTCTAGCCAGCTTCAAGCCATCGTGTTTAAAGAGTTGTGACAGATATAAAATGGTGAACAAGTTCGGCATTGAAGTGAAGTTACAGTGTTGATAGTTTCTAACTGTTACTACACAATGCTAGTCAAATAAATTAGAAATGACTTGTAAAGATTGGGATAGAGCTATACAAGCCAGGCAACCATTTGATCATCTTTTCTTACATCTATCTATCTATCTATTTCTCTCTCTATCTATCTATCCATCTTTCTGTCTATCTATCTGCTGTCTATCTATCTGTCTTTCTTTCTATCCATCTATCTATCTATCTATCTATCTTTCTATCTATTTATCTGTATATCTGTCTATCTATTTTTCTTCCTATTTATTTGTCTATTTTACTATGTATATAGCTATTTATTTATCTATCTCTCTTCCTATCTATCTATCTATTTATCTATCTATCCATCTTTCTATCTATCTGTTTATCTTTTTATCTATCTATCTATCTATCTCTATCTATCTATGTCTCTATTTATGTATCTTTTTATCTTTCTATTTATCTACTTATCTATCTATCTGTTTATCTATTTATCTTTCTTTCTGTCTCTGTTTCTATCTATCTTTCTGTCTATCTATCTATCTATCTATTTATGCCCTATCTCTCTACCCATCTGTCATTCGATTCATCCATCTTGCAATCTTTTATATCTATGACTGTATCGTAAATATCTTAATTGAGCCTTCTGGATAAATTATTTCTTACAATATTTTCTATTTTTTTATTTTTAGTACGCATTTTGTATATAGGCAGAGAAGTCTCAAGCTAACTTGAAAAACTAAAACCAATTATATGCTCTAGGAGACACTCTCTCTCTCTCTCTCTCTCTCTCTCTCTCTCTCTCTCTCTCTCTCTCTCTCTCTCTCTCTCTCTCTCTCTCTCTGCTTTTTTTCTAATTACTTGAAAGCACTCCATAAACAATAATGCGTCCAGCCTTTCAATCGTAGTTTGTTTTCTCGTCTTTACACCAGGGAGAAATCCATGAAGCAGCTTGGCACCTACCAGATGGAAATCATAATTTTTTTTGTTTTCCTGAAAATCTTGGTTGCTTTTGGCTTCTAAACAGGTTTTTTTTTTTTACTTGCGGAGCTCACGCCATGAAACATAATCTGTATCCATAAAAAAAATTCAGGAGGTTGAGTTGCGCAAAGATAATAATTATTTCTGTCACAAGTGTTCAACATAAACTGCCGAATCGTTCATCAGCCAAATAACTGATAAATTTCCGTTTTTTTTGCTGTTTTTTTCACACCACCACCGAGTCTCCATAGACCTACCTCACATTCCGATCTCTTATGTTTCCGCACCTTCTTGAATCGACAGGATGATATTTATGCTCCATCAATTTCGTTTTCTTTTCTACCCTTTAGTGTCTCTTTGGGAAACAAACTGTAAAGGTTGCGTGTGGAAATTCTGACAGACTTTTTTCTCCACCTTTTTACTAGTTTCTCCTTCCCTTCCTAATGATATTTTTTCCTCACATTTATCCCTCTGTTTATCTCACTGCCGACCGTCATAATTTTCGGTTAAGTGGAAGCTTTGGACTTGTTTTTAGAGATTTCAGAAGTTACATGGCTTTAAAAAAAACAAACATGGAGGAGACTCACAAAAATGTACGATGAAAATATTACAGCAGTCAATCAGAGTAAAAAGACCTTTAAAATCATTACTACTTACAATGGAAAGCGATCCACATACGAACGAAAATTCTATAATATTTTTTCGCCCGAATCGATAGCTCAATGTGGACAAACTGTAATAATTCCTATTGTTATTGATAGCTCAATGTGGACAAACTGTAATAATTCCTATTGGTATTGATAGCTCAATGTGGACAAACTGTAATAATTCCTATTGGTATTGATAGCTCAATGTGGACAAACTGTAATAATTCCTATTGGTATTGATAGCTAAATATGGACAAACTGTAATAATTCCTATTGGTATTGATAGCTCAATGTGGACAAACTGTAATAATTCCTATTGCTTTCAGCAAAATATCTTCTGTCAGTACTTGCAGTCAAAAGTTTTAGGAGGCCAAACTTCAATCTATTCTGTCAGTACTAACAGTCAAAAGATTTAGGCAGACAAACAACTTACAATCTATTCTATCATTATTTACAGTCAAAAGTTTTAGGTGGACAAAATTTAAATTTATTCTTTCAATACTTACAGTTGAAAGTTTTAGGTGTGCAAACAACATTAAATCTATTCGGTTATTACTTAAAGTCGAAAGTTTTAGGTGGAGAAACAACTTTAAATTTATTCTTTCATTACTTACAGTCGAAAGTTTTAGGTGGAGAAACAACTTTAAATTTATTCTGACATTACTTACAGTCGAAAGTTTTAGGTGGAGAAACAACTTTAAATTTATTCTGTCAGTACTTACAGTCGAAAGTTTTAGGTGGAGAAACAACTTTAAATTTATTCTTTCATTACTTACAATCGAAAGTTTTAGGTGGAGAAACAACAATAAATCTATTCTGTCATTACTTACAGTCGAAAGTTTTAGGTGGAGAAATAACTTTAAATTTATTCTGTCAGTACTTGCAGTCGGAAGTTTTAGGCGGAGAAACAACTTTAAATTTATTCTGTCATTACTTACAGTCGAAAGTTTTAGGTGGAGAAACAACTTTAGATTTATTCTGTCATTACTTACAGTCGAAAGTTTTAGGTGGAGAAACAACTTTAGATTTATTCTGTCATTACTTACAGTCGAAAGATTTAGGTGGAGAAACAACTTTAGATTTATTCTGTCATTACTTACAGTCGAAAGTTTTAGGTGGAGAAACAACTTTAGATTTATTCTGTCATTACTTACAGTTGAAAGTTTTAGGTGGAGAAACAACTTTAGATTTATTCTGTCATTACTTACAGTCGAAGGCGAAGAAGGAGTGAGGACTTCCGTCCATAGCGATCAGTATCGAGCGGCGTGGTGAATCGTTCTTGGACTGTTGTTGCTGCTGCTGTTGCTGCTGCACATCTTCCTGGTGGTGGTGATGATGCTGATGATGATGATGTTTACGTTCTGAGTTATGCTTGTTGTGATGATGGCGATGATGGTGGTGTTCACCATCATCATAGTCGTGTTTGTGCTGGTGTCTCTGCAGGTTATGGTCATCAGGGTAATGATGATGATGATGATGATGATGATTGCTATCCGTCATGTTCCGAGGATTGCGAAGTTTTAGTTGCAGCCGTCACTCAGATAGAAATGTGAATCCAAAGATTGATTCTGCAGGCTGAAGCAAAGCTTTGTATGATAACAGGTTGTCAAAGTGAAATACGTGTACCTACTCCAACAGCTTGGCGAGCCAAAGCATATCAGATAAAACCATGTTTCGGTTGATGCACTTCACGTCAATGTGAATAGAGTCGGATCTTGTTGCTAACACCCACTGCTTTTGGGCTTTTCGCTTAAATCTAGTTCCTTTTATGTTAACACTCGTATTCGGGGAAAGTTTTAAATCTGTTGATTAAATTCTCATTTCTTTGGTAAGCCTACTCTTTTTTTCGTTTTTTTATTATTATGTAAAACTAATGAGAAAAGAAAAGAAAAAAATCTTAATAAAATCAATAAGCAGCGGTATGATATAATAAATACACAATTAACTCAGTAAAGTTTATGGTTCATGAAGAACAAGAAGACTAGATTTATGTTCGTCATAAAATTTTTCTTTCCGTCAATGCTTGTTATTTGGGAGTCATTAATCCATCTCTTGGCTCCATAAAAGCAATAAGACATGCGATGTATACTGGAAATAGCTACGTTTGATCTTGTTATTTGTCAAGGTTTTGTAGTTGCGATTTTTGGAGCCGTCAGATCACGAGGGATGTTTTATTAGGGTCTACCAGAAAAATGACCCTTTGATTTCAATGTCCAGCTCTTGACAGCTCAGTCTGCTGGCGTGAGCCTACAACACTAAATCGAGCTACCAAACCTTTCTATCTTTCTATATAATCCAGACATAGATTTTTGGTTCGAGCAAAAATGGTTTGAGTATAAAACAGCAAGAGATAAAACCGTAAGTTTATACCGTTTTCTTTCTTTCTTTTTTTTTTCTTTTTACTATTTACACTGACTCTTCTAATTGGTACAGAGAAACACAAAGTAAATCTTTTTCTATATGATGAAATGTGTGCTCTGCTGTGTCGCTTAATGACGATTATATTATTGTGCGTGCGTGAATCTAGATGTAGGTTAATCACTCAGCATTTTAACTCAGTCTCCTGGGACATTGTTCTCGGTGGGGTTGACGTTTTCACCAGCATGCCAGGAAATGGATGAGGAAAATTTAATCTTATCATAACGAGTTCAGTGTGCTCTAAGTTCTACACACTCCCCATGTTTCTAGTGATCTGACTGAGCTATCTGATACTAGTAATCCTATAGGAAAGTCCCATCGGTCTAGTAAAGGAACCCTGCATGTTTAAGGGCAGTCTAATCTCAGGTAGACTGAGCTGTTGCTATTCGACGTGAGCAGTTCCAAACACAGATTCTCTAGATCTGGATAATCCTAGGGGCTTAGTGCATATCACTTCCGCCTCTGACGGACAAGGTAGGGCTCACAGGATGAGACCTCAATATCATTCACCCTTGGCGTGAGTTCCGAACCCGCAACTGATGACGTCTCTATGACCCAAGGTGAGAGTTCTACCCTATCACTGTCGACTCCAACGTATATGTTGCATCTCATATTTTCTATAGCTTAGACGAGGTATTTTAGTACATCGCGCCAGATGAGCTTTCCCGTTAGAATTACTGCGAGGATGCGCACACAGGAACAAGAGTAGTTCAAGTTATGCGGAAAATTTTGGGAACGTCATACGGTGGGCAACTTGAGCTTGATGTAAATGTTTGTCATGCTTATGTAATGGTGTTAAATTGTTTAAAAAAAAATCATCTACATCTAAATCTTCTCTCGTACTATCAAACATCACTAGTGAGTCATCATGTCGAAACTTCAACTATCTTTGATAAGGCAAGTGAATTTAAAATGTAAGTTTTCTAATACTATCATCTTTAATCAAATGATAGAATTTTGACATTTGGATTACGTTTTATACAAAACTCGTAGAAGTATTAGATTGGTGTTTAGTAAACTTGTGTTTCAACAACTAAAACCTGCAGTACAAAACTTATGAGGGAGACAAAGATAAAATAAATGGACACCTTTACCAGACCAATTGTTTCATATCTTCTCTCTCATCTGCACCATTACAAGATATATTATTGCCAGCAGTTGGCCAGTCAAGCAAACCGAGCGATTTTAAAGCTGGTTAATGAAAACATGAAATCATGAGGCACAGAATTATTACCATTAGTCCGGGACAAGTGCTAGCTGCGGGGTGGACACGTGGACTTGCTCACAACTCTATGTGACATTCACGTGACAGGTTCTATCGAGTAAAAGGTTCTTGTATTGATCCTAGGCGCTCAGTAGCTTATCTTGCAGGTTATACTCAGATCTTTTAACTTTTCTGGTTTAATACCTTACACTACACATCAGAAACTTAAAACGTAACCACATCTTCACCAAAACTATGATGATCATGCTGATACTGTTGATGATGATGATAATATGAAGCAATCTGATGTCAATGTAGCATTTTTTCAGAGAGCACTTTCACCAATTTAATCTTTTTCATACTCTAAGAAACAGTCCTATAGTTACATTTCTTATTAAAACATGAAAGATTTCAAGCCAGCAGTCAAACAATGGAAAAGAAAAATGCCAATGCTACAGCTATGATCTGTGAGAGGCAGACTCTATGAAGTAAAATTTTTCTTTTCTCAAAAAGAACAAAATTTTAGTTTTAAAACAATTGTAAATCGATGGAACATGAAGAGTGAATTGTGTAAATTTTTCGATTTTTGGGGCAGGATTTCCACTATGTGTAGCTCTTTAACTTTCTCAGAATTTTCGCAATTCTGTTTGAATGCAACGGCGCTTGGTCTAGCTTTTTATTAAAATCATTAAAGCGTAAAAGTCAAAGATTTTTAGGCTCTTCTTTTTTATTTTTTTTTTTCTTAATATCTTTATTTATTATTTCCACAGAGCAGGAAAATCATGTCGGTTTTTTTTTTTTTTTATTTACCGTAAATAAATGAGCGTCTCACTTTTTTGTCATTCTCACCTCTTTGTCTGTCTTTGCTGCTTACATAAACGTTAGAAAGACCTTTTTTTTTTCTTTTTTTGAGCGCCAGAAAATAGCTAAAGGGAAATGATAAAATAGCGAAAGGGAAATGATTTAGGTTGTAATCGTTAAAATCGAGCTATTTAGAAGTAATCATGCTTCTCCTGAATTCAGTCTCTTTATCTGCATCTACTTAGATCTAGAGGTCTCATTGCTTTTTTCGGTTTTACTCGTTTCGTTTCAATATCATGTTTTACTGTTGCGACACTCATTTTTTTTCGATTTCTGGAGTAGTCTATTTTGATATATCGTATCTAGTTTTTGTCTCTCAGCAAATCTACACTGACTTTTCAAAATGATTACAGTCTTAAAGGAGATAATTAATTCTGATCTCGTATTTCAGAGAAAGTGCTGAAGGCAATTCGACATTTCAAACTATAAAAAGAGTCATTTTTACACCAGCTTTTAATCTGACTAAATTTTTTTCTCATGCAGTAGAAATATAACACAATATATATTTGACAACATCTGACCTTTGAAAAGTAAAAATAAAATGATACAATTACAAGAACAGAAGTTGCTCTAAAATGTTTAATATCGAACTTTCAGAAAAAAATAAGGATTTTTTACAGATTTAAATGTACGTGATCATAAACAAAAGTTGCAGAAATGTAACATTACATGAATTCAACTGCAATTAGTGCATTTTTGCCTTAACATATACACCAAAAAGCTGACTCTTAAAATATCACAACCTTTAGGTGGTCGTGTTTAAGACAAGTCAACGATACTTACAGAACGAGAAGAGAGAAAGAGCAAAAGAGCATCCATAGAGTCACAGATGATCTGCCTATTGCATGAGATTAGGAGCGATCCGTCAAGGACGGGAAGAGAGAAAGAGCATCCATAGAGTCACAGATTATCTGCCTATTGCATGAGATTAGGAGCGATCCGCCAAGGACGGGAAGAGAGAAAGAGCATCCATAGAGCCACAGATGATCTGCCTATTGCATGAGATTAGGAGCGATCCGCCAAGGACGGGAAGAGAGAAAGAGATCCATAGAGCCACAGATGATCTGCCTATTGCATGAGATTACGAGCGATCCGCCAAGTACGGGAAGAGAATCAGATCGAGACTGCCTTGAATTAAAATGTTTATTTTTTGTTTCTATCAAAACATCTTAGCGATGAAACCGATATAATATGCCTGTCATATAAAGATTTTAGTCATTGGTTTGCTAATTAAAATGTGTTAAATTCTCTGCCACATAGAACAGTTTTATTCTAATACTAATATAAAAAATTGCGTGCTGGTAACCTGAACAATAGATAAATATAATGCTTCGAACAATATTATCAATACTTTTCTTGTTCTAGCTTATTCAGCAGTTTTTCCCATAAAAGTTCAAGCTTGAAGAGCAGTTCCTAGATTGAAAGTAAACTCTACATCGAATAGGCCAGAGTTATTGAACAAACCCTGGAACATTATAACTTTCACCATGATGGCAAGTCGAAAGTAGGCTTTGTTATCAAATAATCGTTTTCGTCTCATTTAAAAATAAAAATAATTTTTTTGCAATCTTTGTGAGAAAAAGCCGCTGCTACGCTCTCCTTTAATTTGAAAGTCTAGGTTAAGTGGGACCTTTTGATTAACTCGCATTCTTTGTTTGTTTGTTTATTTGTTTGTACTGTTTGAGTCTTGGTAGAATCATGGGAAATGTTGCTGTGATTTCTCAACATTGTACACCAGTCTGATCGAGAGAAGGTCTTCCAGAATGCAATCAGTATTCTAATGGATGCGACAAATGTAATCGAGTATTTCAAAACCGACTTACGATTACTTGTATGGCAATACACAGAAATTGTTGATGTTCTATTTTCGATTATGAATAAATCGATAAATCTGCCTTTCTTGCCTGCCAGAAAATTTTTCTTATGGAGACGAAAAAAGATGAAGTTATAAATTTTAAAAATCCGAACTATGAATATAAGGGAGACAATGATGCAATCTCCCGGCCAAGACAGTGCTGTAATAACCGTCAATTTTATCTTTAGAAGATCCAAGGTTTGGTCGCTATACTGGCAACAACCACACAACCATGAAATGTCAAACTTGGCTAAATATTATAATTATCTTTGTGGTACGCAGGTTTTACGGTGGATTTTGTTGAAAATATAGCCTGGCATATAGATTTCAGATTAATCGTTTCAGCTTATTGCATTACTGTCATCTGACTTATAAGAATTCCTTTATGGTCTAGGCCTAAACTTTCTACGTTGAACTCTATTCTAAAAAAAGACGACTTGGGTTTTTTTTTGGGGGGGGGAGTAAGGAATTTAAAATCATTTGAATTTTCGTTTAGTCCATGCTTTTTTTCCCTCTATTTTTATTAATTTATCGATTAATTAGCCTCGCGTGCGTGCCAGAGAAGAAATATTGTTTTTGGCAATCTTCAACTATGATTACCAGCGTTTTGCAATAACACGTTCCATCCCAGTAAAATAGCGCTTTAAGATCTATCAGCTACATGGTTCAATATATCTGATTTTCAGAAGGAATGCTTGCAAGAACTACCACACCAAAGATCAGGATGTTTACCAGTAATCATGCGAGTTTCAACTTGAATATTTCAGCCTCTAATACGCTCTAACGATCTAGAATCCACAACCGATTTACGCCTATATTTTTTTATTCAATCAATAAAAAAGAAAAAAAAAACAATTGGTTGTTTTTTTTTTTCTAATCTAGATATGAGATTTAATACAAAGGACTCTTCACGTCGTTGCGGAAATGCAATTCCAAAGAAAAAAAATTTAAAATGTGCTGGACAGTGCTTTGAGAAAATTAAACATGAAAAAATCAACACGCGCTACACTGAGGAATCTAAATCTTTCAAAAGTACTCAAGCCAGTTCCACGGCTCTGAAATTGGCTTGTTCAAGTCAGAAAAACAGCACATAAGGAGGGACGAAATGTTCACAACAAAAAAAAGCTCTACAGACCGACAGTTTCTGTCTGTTCTTGATTTTCGAGAGACCTCAGGACTTTTTGCTATGCAACAAGTGATCTGTTATGTAAAACTAGCTAAATCTACAGTTAAGTGTGTCTGTTTTATGGAATGGGAAATTCCGGAAATTCTGAACACCAATAGGAATTATTAGCCAACTTTGTAAAATCTAAATCTATTTATAGATCCTTTTAGATATTTAATATCGTATTCCCGCACAGCAGTGCGCTTTCAAATACTTTTTGACGGAACTAATAGCCCTCTAAAACGGGTTTACAAGGATCTTTAAATAGATTTGGAGCGTATAGTATGAGATGGTTTCTCACACTGTTTCCGGTTCAACCACCATAAAATATTTATGGAGTCCAGTTAGCTTTTAAATATTTCAAATCTTGAGGAACATATGGAAAGATGTCTGGTTGTATAAACAAAACTGTACAATTGGTTACTCAAATCCATTATTATGCACAAGATATTTTCGCTCGGCAAAAATCACTACGGAAAAACATGTTCAACATTTCAAGAATTATAGAAGGAATATCTGCTTTTTGGCTGGCTCTTCCTTACGTGTGTCTGGTCTAAAACTATGTTGACAATACTCCAATCCTCGTATTGTCCCACACAATTCACTCGGTGTAGAAAGCTATCACTCCAGATCCAGGAAGTTAAGATATCTTATTTCTTTCTATCTTATTGCAAAGCTGAGGACTAACCTAAAAGTATTGCCTCTATCTCAGACGCGCGATAACTAACAGAGAAAGCTACTATATCTGAAGGTCTATCTGCTCACTGACTATCATCGAGCTGCTACATTCTCCACAGTAACAACTGAACAACTGGCTACTCGCTGCTACTCACTGGGCGATGGAAGGGAAGGAATCAGTATCACACACCGTGAGCAGAAACAAACTGATAACACGCAAGATACGGGTGAGCGAGAGGGAGAGGGAGAGGACGGAGAGAGAGAGAGAGAGAGGGGGGGGGGGGTCCAGCCTTTTCTGTTACTGGCTGTATTATTTTCGTGGGCCATGGGACGAGCGCCGGAAAAGAAAGAGTAATGGACTTCCCGTGACCACAGACTGCCACATACTAGATGTTCTTCTCCTCTCTTTCTCTCCTTTACTCTCTCTATTGCTTTTCGCGTTCCCCCTCCCCTTTCCCCTTTTTTCTGTTCTTTTGTTCGCCGGTCTCACTATATCTCGCTCTCTTTTCCACTCTCGTTTCGTTTTTTTCTTTCTCCCCCTCTCTTTCTTATTCTATCTACCTCTCTTGCTGTCTCTCTCTTTCTGTCTCTATCTATCTATCTCTCTGCATCAGTCTCTCTGTCTCTCTCCCTCTCTGCAAGTCTGTCTCTCTCCCTCTCTGCCTGTCTGCTTCTCTCTCTCTCTCTCTCTCTCTCTCTCTCTCTCTCTCTCTCTCTCTCTCTCTCTCTCTCTCTCTCTCTTTATTTATCTATTTATCTATCTTCATACCTAACTATCATGTCTATGTAGCGCGAATATAAATATATATATATATATATATACACACACAAAACATGTTGGGTGTCTATATTTATGTATATCCGACCCTCTCGTTGTTTATGTTCACCTGAAAATACAGAAGGTTTTTTTAAAACATCCCTCCTCTGCCAAATATTCTTTCACACAACTGCACCAGATGGAGCTTTCATTAATGTTTGATGCAAAATATTGTATACCTGTCTTCCTCATTCCTTTTTTTCAGATCTCTCTCTCTCTCTCTCTCTCTCTCTCTCTCTCTCTCTCTCTCTCTCTCTCTCTCTCTCTCTCTCTCTCTCAATCACTCACTCTCTCCCTCCCTCCCTCCACCTATCTCCATCTATCTCTCGCTCCCTCTCTCTCGCTTTCTCTCTTTAATTACTTCCCTCTATGAGTCCTCACCACTTCTTATCGTTGGTTGCTCTTTCTTTTTTTTTTCCTCTCTCTCCATTTCTTGTCCATACTCTCTCTCTCTCTCTTTCTCTCTCTCTCTCTCTATCTATCTATCTATCTATCTATCTATCTATCTATCTCTCTCTCTCATCTATCTATCTATCTATCTCTTTCTCTATCTCCCTCTCTCTCTCTCTCTCTCTCTCTCTCTCTCTCTCTCTCTATCTATCTATCTATCTATCTATCTATCTATCTATCTCTCTCTCTCTCATCTATCTATCTCTCTATCTATCTATCTATCTCTCTCTCTCATCTATCTATCTATCTATCTATCTATCTCTCTCTCTATCTATCTATCTATCTCTCTCTCTCTATCTATCTATCTCTCTATCTATCTATCTATCTCTCTCTCTCATCTATCTATCTATCTATCTCTTTCTCTCTCTCTCTCTCTCTCTCTCTCTATCTATCTATCTATCTATCTATCTATCTCTCTCTCATCTATCTATCTATCTATCTCTTTCTCTATCTCCCTCTCTTTTTACGTCTATCTCTCCGCTTCTCCTATCACGAATTTTTTCTGTTTTCTTTTTTTTTTTTTTTTGAGTTTGCCTCTGTTTCAGTCCTTCTTCCTCTCCTGCTGTTTCTTTTTCCCGATTTCCTTTGGTTCAGTCTATCGCTACTCATCCTCCTCTTTTTCTCTCACTGTTCCTTTCTTTTTCTTATTCCTTCTCTCCATCCATGCCTTATTTTTCCCCACCCGACTCACCCCAGGAACAGCGGCACCTATCGTCAGCTACCGCCATATGTTGCCAGCTGTGGTGACTAGCACGTCAGCTGATGGTAGATTAAAAGGCGAGATAACCCACTCGATGGTAGATTAACAAGCGAGATAATCCACTCGAGTACGTGAAGCAGGAGTTATCCCTGATTAATGGCTAGAAGGCCGCTAACCTGTCTGATTATCTTAAGATCTTCCTTAACATTAGACTTTTCTACCTTTTTGCAATGTGATCGTAGTGTTTCAATTCGCAGTTAAACACTAGTTCATTGTTTGTTTTCTTTGTGGGTCTCGATTAGCATTGGTATTCAGCAAGTCCAGAACTGCAAGAGGGATGACCTCAGCGCCCGGAACAACTAACTGTTGGTGTGTCAAGAGTGATCATGTCAGACTCGGAAAGTAATATTCTCTGGGGCAAGAAGTACTAACCGTTGGTGTGTCAAGAGCGATGAACCCATAGCCAAGAAGTACTAGTCGCTGGTGTGTCAAGAGTGATGAACCACAGCCAGGAAGTACTAGTCGTTGGTGTGTCAAGAGTGATGAACCCAGAGCCAGGAAGTACTAATCGCTGGTGTGTCAAGAGTGATGAACCACAGCCAGGAAGTACTAATCGCTAGTGTTTCAAGAGTGATGATCTCAGAGCACAGAAGTACTATTCGCTGTTGTTTCAAAAGTGATGATCTGAGAGCGAGGAAGTACTAATCGCTGGTTTTTCAAGAGCGATGAACGCAGAGCCTGGAAGTACTAATCGCTGGTGTGTCAAGAGTGATGAACCACAGCCAGGAAGTACTAATCGCTGGTGTGACAAGAATGCTGAGCCCAGAGCCAGGAAGTGTTCATCTATGGTGTGTCAAGAAGGATGATCTCAGAGCCCAGAAATACATATCGTTTGTGCGTCAAGATTGATGACCTCAGAGCCAGGAAGTATTAGTCACTGTTGTGTGAAGAAGGGTCACTTCAAAGCCCAGAATTACAAATCGCTGGTGTGTAAAGTTTTGAGAAAATGTCTCAGCGCTCAAGCTAAATCAGATATGCAGATCGAGAAAGACATGGAGAATTTTCTTGAAGAAGCTCTTAATAATATATACTTGTTTGTTTTTGTTTTGTATTTCTTTTACAGCACATCACAGAGGCTCTCAATTCCTTATCAATGTTGCCTTCATCAAGTAGGAGCTTTAAACATAATTATCTCAAGATTCAAATATTTTTTTCTTCTATATTCCTTTAGCATGTCTTCGATATTTTCATGTGGATGTACATCTCTTTTGACTCGGAAACACCCGTACAGGTAAAATACAGAACCACCTCTCCTCTTCAAGTTGATTTGTAAGGAAGCGCCCTTGATGCCCATGTGGTTTGATCAAATTTGGCTCCACTTCAGAGTGTTCTGTGTAGAAAACTTACCATATTCAAGTCCATGGTATTTTACTGAAGAATCAAATAGACAAATAAAGAGATTTTTTTGGTCCATCGAGAAGCTTTGACAAGCTGGGGCGTTTGAAATCCGAAACTTCTGCAAGTTTCAGAGAACATCACAATTACAGTACATACTCACTGAATCCTGCATTATTCTAACTGAGGCGCCAAATCGAACATAGTTTACCCATCATTCTCTGGCTGAATTATTTAACATCCATTTAGCTGTAGGCAATGTTCTAGTTGCCTTCACTCTCAGATTCTGCTCTTGACAGGATTGTAGATTTTTGTATCAAGAAAGTAATTTAAAGATAGTTTACAGTACCTAAAGATTCGGATAGTATAAAAGGTAAAAAAGAAATCCTTCAAGCTTAAGTTGTCAAAACCAGATTGCAATCTTTGTATTTCCTCAGGGCTATCAAGGCCGGATCCTGAAAAAATCAATAATTTATACAAGCTCTCGGCTACTCTGTATTCCCCTCCAACTTAACCCCTTCATCCTCACACCTTAATCTTGTAGATACTAGCATGTAGGTCTGTCTCTTGGGTTGCTGTTAAATTGAATTATGTGTGAATTATTCGCTAAAAAAGCATTTTTCTCATCGTCTAGAAACTATGGCGTTTTTTCCTACTCTCTTAAGGATCTTAGAGATTTGTGGAAGGTGTGGCTAGAGGTGAGCAACTGCGAGAGATTTAATTTTGTACTGTTATGAATCTTTCCTTGACGAAACTTGAAGACTTAGACTGAATTACTTAAGATCCCTTCAAAAGTTTATGGCTTCACAAAAGAAAAATAAATCTGAAGCATTAGCTGGTGACTGAAGTGTGTCATCAACTCAAACATTAAAGAAGAAGTGTTACGTAAGAAGTGTATCTTCGGTCAAAGCGTCACGTAAGAAGTGTATCTTCGGTCAAAGCGTCACGTAAGAAGTGTATCTTGAGTCAAACACTTCTTCAGAAGTGAAGCTTTCTCTGCCTCTCATGCGGAAATCAGATATATGAATATCACCGAAGATTATTTTCAGCTCTTCAAAAAAGACAAAGGAGGAGTCTCTCTCTCTCTCTCTCCCTCTCTCTCTCTCCCTCTCTTTCTCTCTCTTTCCTCCCTCTCTCTCTCTCTCCCTCTCTTTCTCTCTCTTTCCTTCCTCTCTCTCTCTGTCTCTCTCTCCCTCCCGCTCTCTCCCTCTCTCTCTCTTTCTCCCCCCTCTCTCTCCACCCCCCTTCTCTCTCTCCCTCTCTCTCTATAAATATTTCCCCTTAGCTAACTGTATATGTGTTTGTATATCCCTATGTGTTCATCTCTCTATCTGCCCTATTTTTCTATTTCACCGCTGTTTCTCAGTCTTCCAATAATTTTCTCTGTCTCCAGAATTATACATTTCCGTCTCTTCTCGCACTCAATCTCTCTTTCTCTCCTTTTTTATCTATGTTTTTACCTATCTCTCTCTGTCTCTCACGCTCTCTTCCTCTCTCTTTCTCTGTCTCTCTCTGTCTCTCACTCTCCCTCCCTCTCCCTCTCCGTCTCTCTCTGTCTCTCTCTGTCTCTCTCTCTCTCTCTCTCTCTCTCTCTCTCTCTCTCTCTCTCTCTCTCTCTCTCTCTTTCTCTCTCTCTCTCCCCTCGCCATAGATTACACAGTCTAAAACCTATTTATCTCATGGTCATTCGTTAAGCGTGAAGAATTAGGTGCCCTGGACAGCCACAGGTGCTGGAAACACGTTAAAGTAATCTGTCAGAATAAGTCTAGACTGGCCCATTGCTGGCCGTTAGATTTGTTTATCCTTTGGGTGGAAAATCCGTTTCCACTCGTCCCCCCAGACTTAATCTGAGACCCACAAGCCCATGGCTCACCATTTGATGTAGTCTTATCATTAATTGGTCTCAAGATAGCCGCCATGATGACAGAAACCTTCCAGTTAGAACTATACTTCAGAAGATCTATTGAACATTTTAGCAACCCAAATTCAATTTTGAGAAAATTCAGTCTTAGAACTTTTGTTTAAATATAGATGAACACAGAGCATAAATTTGAACAATTATTGTTAACTGTCAGCATTTAAAAAAACTCTCGTTCTTGTTTCATCATAATGGCGCCGAAATACAAAGTGTATAGATCCACCTGTAAACATAGATAGATCAGTTCAAAGAGTGACGGCACGAGAAAGCTCAGTTGGCAGCCCGTCGGTTGGCCATGGACATGATACACGTTGGATTCCAGGTTGGAACAGCTAGTTAAAGATCAATCACTAGCATCTCTCTGCTTACCTCTTTTCTTCCATTCTGCCTCTCTAATTTTCATGCTATGTTTTAACAATTCCGTTTTCTACCTCACCCTTACAATCTCTCTCCTTCTCCCTCCCTCTCCCTCTCTCTCTCACTCATTCTCAGTCTCTCTATCACTCTTTCTCCCCCTCTCTCACTAACTCTCCCCCTCTCTCTCACTAACTCTCCCTCTCTCTCTCACTAACTCTCCCTCTCTCTCACTCTCTCCCTCTCTCTCTCTCTCTCTCACTCACTCTCACTCTCTCTCTCTCTATGTCTCTCTCTTTCTCTCTCTTTCTTTTCATCCTTTTATAAATTTCAAAACGTGCATTTTTTTTAGGCTGGCACAAACTCTCTTCCCGATCCGTCTCTAGCAAGATACTAGCCCTGCCAGAGAAGAGGGAAGCGCCATCTCTGCGTGTCCGCCAGTGGGGAACAGTGTCTTACTCATCAAAAATGTTAAAGTTTTATCCGCGAAGTGATGAGATCACACAACAGCTAAACAAAAAAAATATTTAAAAATCCCAAATAAATAACTTCTACAATAATAGTAGCTCTTTTTTATTCTTTTTTTTTTTAATGGACATAGAACCAGAGGATCTAAAAGAGTTATTAATCTACAGATGTTTAAATAACAATTTTCTTTTCTTAACAAAAACCTTCTTTATGATTTATTATGAGAAGAAATGTTGAATTACGAGAAGAAGTGCACGATGGGATGTGTTTGGAGTAAACACGTGAACTTAGTAGATCTTTATTCTCCAGGAATTTCTCCAGACATCCTCTTGCCATGTTATCTGATACATTTGATATACCACGTGATTAAAGTATAAAATTAGACATTGCAATCTTGCTTCGCTCCTTTCCTGTTGATAAATCCGTCTTGGATTGCCACTTCTTTTTTCTTGATACACTTAACAATTTTTTTTCTTTTGTGATTATTTACTGTAAAAGAAAATTGCTCATCTTTTCTTTGATATCCAAAACTTAATATGTATTGGATTAAATTAAAGCTATGCTTAGCAAATGCACAAGTCCTAGCCTGTACTTGACTCATGAAAAATACAGGCTGGGCTCATAGATGAAATATAAGACTTTAAAAGTTTATAGAAGATGAGAAAATTGTCTCTTATATATAAGTTTGTTTGTGAAGAACTTATGAGATTTAACAATCAAATTAGATTAAACAAAATGACACTCCTGTCTCCATATAATGAGCGATGTGCGCTGAGGAAATACTTAAGCACCAGGCCAAAGATGAACTGTGTAGGGAAGGAGACGAAGGGAATTAGCGAGTGGGGTGGGAACAGACGAAGAAAAGACTGACGACTAATCGGAGTTATAGAATTAGTTGGAGAAGGAGAACAAGACAAAGAGAAACAGGAGTTGAGATATATGAGGACATAAACAAAAGAAATTCAGAGATAAAGAGAGAGAAAGCGAGGGAGAGAGGAAGAGAGAAAGAGAGAGAGAGAGAGAGAGAGAGAGAGAGAGAGAGAGAGAGAGAGAGAGAGACAGACAGACAGACAGACAGACAGACACACACACAGACAGACAGACAGACATACAGACAGTCAGACAGAGAGGAGGTGGGAGAGGAAGCGAGAGAGATAGACAGATAGAGAGAGAGGGAGAGACAGACAGACAGACATATAGAGAGAAAAGAGAGACAGGGACAGAGACAGATAGAGAGAGAGAGAGAGAGAGAGAGAGAGAGTTAGACAGACAGACAGACAGACAGACAGACAGACAGCCAGATAGAGAGAAAGAGATAGAGAGAGAGAGAGAGAGACAGAGAGAGAGACAGAGAGAGAGAGAGAGAGAGAGAGAGACAGAGACAGAGAGAGAGAGGAACATTTATAGATAACATGACCGTTATTATTTTTTTTTCAAAGTTCATATCGTACGTTCGCGCGAAATCGGGTCAAAATAAATTCTAACCGTTTCATCTTGGTATTCGCTACAAGTTTTTTTTTCTCCTCCAGTTGCAAACCAATGCTGCTTGTTACTTAAAAGCTTTACCGTTATACATGAGAAACTGATGACTGCATTTTCAATAGATACAGTTTAAAACTTACTTTTCATCTATGAGAAAGTTTGATATGTTTTTTTGTTGGATTTTTTTTTTTAATATTTACCTGCAGATTTTTTTCCATCTTGTAAAGGCCTACGGAAACGTTAAAATCTAAAACCACTACAACTATTTACTACATCTATAACTATCTATCTCACGTTCGAGGAAAAAAAAATAAAAACCTTTTTGATAAATTTAAAAGACTCCAGGCAGCCTACTTTGTATCGACATTATTAAATCTTGTAGAGAAAAACTAGGTTTTTAGCTTGTTGACAAGTGGACATAACAATTCTTATGATTACGTGTAATGGTTAAAATTTCTTTTGCAACGCCGAAAAATTGTTGTCATCAGGTCTAGAGCCCGACTGTGATGTTTTTTGGAGGACTGTTGCCAACTGTTCCTGATATTATCAAACTGTTGAATCAGAAACACCCCGTGATCCAATCTTAGCAGATATTTCCAGGATTTCTAGTATCTTACAAAACACAGAGATACATCTGTTACACGGACGGACCCCAACGTAAAAGTCAATAAAATTGCGCCAACTCTTAAGATTTTTCTCGTATTTCTGATTTTTTTTTTTTAAAGTAGCGTCGTAGCGTGTGGAGGAAATTTTGAGTGTATTTAACAAAATGCCACCAAAAATCCATGTATTGTTATAGTAAATATACCGATTCATCTTAAAATCTAACTGGCCGGCCGGTGGACTCCCGCATTTTTCATCACTAACAGTTGCCCGTGACTGCCAGCTTCAATAAATGTATCATCGCTATAATGTAGTGACGTTAATAACTTGCTCTATTAGCCATGCCCAGACAGATCCCATGCAACGTTCCCCCTCCCCCCCGGGAGTTTTAACCTTAGCCGCTTACTTCCCATGCCCTTTCAAGAGTGGCTGAGCTGTAAATCGAGCTTTAGCTTTATTTTTCTGCAAGCCAAAATAATATCATTATTTTCTGATGGATGACCGCGTGCGTGCTTGATACATTACAGAGTGGTTCAGTTCTTCATTTTGCATGGTTTCGATTTACATAATCACATTTAGCTCAGATGAATTTAAATTCTTTTCCATCGAAATTATTTTCCTATCGGGATCACCATAATATGAGAAAGTCATTTCAAATTTCAATTCTCTTTATTTCATTTCCAAAGCTTACAAATGGAAAAAAATTAACCCAGCCTTCTGCCAGGCCCATTACAATATATGTTTAAGTGATCCATCCATTCCAATAAACTGGATACGGTGCGATACTCATCAGTTTCGAGTTTGCAATGGCCGCGCCTCTTTCCGGGCTTTCCTGGACAAACGGAAGTTTCTCAACTTGATGGTTTTAAATTGGACATTTAGATTCAATGGATGATTGCGTTTTAACGGAGGAAGTTTTCTATCTGGTTTACACAGATTGTTTTTCCCCGCGTGTGTTTGTGTGTATGTCTATGTATGTTTGACAGCAAGCAAAGCCGGCTGGGTCGGAAATTGCGGCTCGTTACAACTGTTGACTGAGATAAGTGTAACCGTTATACTGTGTTTTCAACAAGAGTTTTGTTAGGGTTCGCTTAATATGTAGAATCCTTTATCAACCCCTCCCTTTTATGCTCCTCCCCCCATATATATATATATATATATATTTCGAAGGGTGGGTTATTTCAAAAATTTGATGCGAACTTTGTAATTACTTTAGATGAAGCAGCATTGTTTGCTATTAACCTTTTCTTATAAAAAAAACAAACACAAAAAAAAAAAAACATTTTTTTCCAAAACTTGTAGCCATTGCTCATGAAAATCTCTCGTAATTTGAATCGCTTCTTACTCTGCTTATACAATTAATGTTAATTTTTAACTGATTGTGTTATGTAAATGACACTTTCGACCTATGGAGTTAATATACATGGAGTCAATGGTCTTTTCCCTCTCATTACATGAGGATCTATGCAAGTTAAGGCGAGGGGTGTGGAAGGCAATTTTAGATAATAACATTTTACTTTGGATCTATCGCGACATAAAAAACAAAATTATGTAATCGATTTTTATTCTCACAAACCAAACGAGTTCTCCAGATCATTTCATGAAATCGTTTGAGCAATGCAAATGCGGAAGTGATATCGATGCAGTGCTTTGTTAGATTCTTACTTTCTTTCATCAGACAAGTCTGGTACATCACTTCACACAGTTGATATGCTGGATGTCGCAATAGACCTGCACTTTGCCTGTTTTTTGTTTTTTTTTTTATTTTATTTTATTTAGCATTTAGCTTTTATCATGTTTATAAAACTGGTGCAGGTATGTCAGTGTGCATATTTAAAGAAGTAGAAATGTGTGACTATGGATAAGAATTATATCATAAAGCGATTCAATCAAAAATGCTCTCTACCAAGGAATTTTTATTGATTTCAATTTTGCTTGAAACCATTTCAGCGATATCTTTCCAACTCTTGCTTTACTTCGCACGCGGGAATAAATCGTCCTAACCCAGAAGTTGTGTATAATTTATCTTTCTTTAACACTGTATTTTACGTTTCCAGTGTATTAATGAATTCGGTTCCTTTACTTACCTTTTTCACTTCAGTTTACACCAGATCATTGATATTTGCAACATTAGGCATATTTCAAGTTATCTGTAAACAGCTCTAAATAATCATAGAGTATCGTCCCTTTGTTTTGATACCACTTACAGCGCTCTCCTCGTTGCTAAGACACCAGCTTCAAATTGTACGGTATTCATATCAAGAGAAAACTATTAAAAAAGTGAGAGCTTTTTAGCCAATCGATGAGTAAAGCTGGCACTCCTTACCCTGTGTGATGGACTGATGGATCAACTGAGGTTCACCCTGTGTGACGGGCTGATGGATCAAACTGAGGTTCATCCTGTGTGATGGACTGATGGATCAACTGAGGTTCACCCTATATGATGGACTGATGGATCAAACTGAGGTTCACCCTGTGTGATGGATTGATAGATCAATTGAGGTTCATCCAGTGTGATGGACTGATGGATCAAACTGATGTTCACCCTGTGTGATGGACTGATGGATCATCTGAGGTTTACCCTATGTGATGGACTGATGGATCAAACTGAGGTTCATCCTGTGTGAGGGACTGATAGATCAATTGAGGTTCACCCTGTGTGATGGACAGATGGATCAACTGAGGTTCACCCTGTGTGATGGACTGATGGATCAACTGAGGTTCACCCTGTGTAATGGACTGATGGATCAAACTGAGGTTCAACCTGTGTGATGAACTGATGGATCAAGCTGAGGTTCACCCTGTGTAATGGACTGGTGGATCAAACTGAGGTTCACCCTGTGTGATGAACTGATAGATCAACTGAGGTTCACCCTGTGTGATGAACTGATAGATCAACTGAGGTTCACCCTGTGTAATGAACTGATAGATCAACTGAGGTTCACCCTGTGTGATGAACTGATAGATCAACTGAGGTTCACCCTGTGTGATGAACTGATGGATCAAACTGAGGTTCACCCTGTGTGATGAACTGATGGATCAAACTGAGGTTCACCCTGCGTGATGAACTGATAGATCAACTGAGGTTCACCCTGTGTGATGAACTGATAGATCAAAGTGAGGTTCAACCTGTGCGATGAACTGATAGATCAACTGAGGTTTGGGGGACCCACTGCTGTCGTGCAGGCATGTTAATGGTTCTGTGGACTAATGTCTCTCTCTCGGGGAGCGGGGATGAGGTGGAAAGGTATTAGATACAGAGTTGAATGTCTCCATTAGTAAACTGTTGGGTGGCAGGTAGTAGTTATTACATTTCTCTCTCTCTCTCTCTCTCTCTCTCTCTCTCTCTCTCTCTCTCTCTCTCTCTCTCTCTCTCTCTCTCTCTCTCGCCATATACTACACACATTCTAAAACCCTATTTATCTCATGGTCATTTCTTTCTCTCTCTCTCTCTCTCTCTCTCTCTCTCTCTCTCTCTCTCTCTCTCTCTCTCTCTCTCTCTCTCTCTCTCTCTCTCTCTCTCTCTTTCTCTCTCTCTCTCGCCATATGCTACACACATTCTAAAACCCTATTTATCTCATGATCATTTCTTTCTCTCTCTCTCTCTCTCTCTCTCTTTCTTTCTCTCTCTCTCTCTTTCTTTCTCTCTTTCCCTCATTCTCTCCCTCTCTCCCCCTCTCTCTTCCTCTATTTCTTCCTCTCTCCATCTCTCTCCCTTTCTCCTTTTCTCTCTCTCTCTCTCTATCTCTCTCTCTCTCTCTCTCTCTCTCTCTCTCTTTCTCACTCTCTCTCCCTCTCTCTCTCGCCATATACTACACACATTCTAAAACCCTATTTATCTCATGGTCATTTCTTTCTCTCTCTCTCTCTCTCTCTCTCTCTCTCTCTCTCTCTCTCTCTCTCTCTCTCTCTCTCTCTCGCCATATGCTACACACATTCTAAAACCCTATTTATCTCATGATCATTTCTTTCTCTCTCTCTCTCTCTCTCTCTCTCTCTCTCTCTCTCTCTCTCTCTCTCTCTCTCTCTCTCTCTCTCTCTCTCTTTCTCTCTTTCCCTCATTCTCTCCCTCTCTCCCCCTCTCTCTTCCTCTATTTCTTCCTCTCTCCATCTCTCTCCCTTTCTCCTTTTCTCTCTCTCTCTATCTCTCTCTCTCTCTCTCTTCCCCCCCCCCTCTGTATGATATAATATTATATGATCCGACTGACAGAAAAATTAGTGGCTGGATAAGATAAATAGAGAAACAGATAAATCATCCAACCTATCTATAGATAGACAAATAGATAGGGTGCAGATAGATGCAAAACGTTAGGATAGTAAGTCTACATCGATAACTGATAGCTAGGAAGCTTTTTGATAGATAAGTCACATCTTATCAAACATGCCGGCACCCAATTCTTAGAATCTTCTTAAAACCCTACAGTGGTGGATTTTAATGTTTCGGTTTGCCAGAAAAAGGTCTCGCTAATATTTCAAGAAGTCAATGTGGCACTCTCAATGTAATGAAGTAACTATCTACTCCTAGCTGTCTCATTTACTGCTCAGGAGATGGGGGTATAAGGGATTCATGCCTCAGTGTTAGAGTAGCCGTCTTTTAATTAACCCTTAGAAGGTGTTTCCGCTTTGTTGATAAAAGTCACTCAATAAACAGGCGCTCTGAAGCAACTGATATGCGTTGACCTGTATAGGATCAATAAAATATTGTCCTTTACTCTCGCCGGGCTTTTCATTCAAATTCCAAGGACAAGATAGAATTACTTATGATGTATAGAATCTACAAGCTTAGAAGTAAAAGAATTGGATCTCGATTGATCTAGATAGTGACAGTAAGACTTTCCGTTCTCTTCATCCGCTAAAGCTTCACAAGACTATAACTTATGAATCTGGAAGAATACCTAAATCTAGAATGATAGTTACTTGACGTTAGTTCTGCAATTATGAAGACAGCAGAGAGATCAACACTTGATTCAAGGCTTTTTTCCTAGGGCGCAACACATTTTTTCAAAAGGTAAAGAAACATATTTAAACGGTGATTATTTACAGATGGTTACCTTTGTTTCTTTTCTGTCTTGTAAACGGCAAAACGAAAAGATCTTATGTCCGAATTTGACATTTTTTTTATCTTTTTATAAAAAAAAAAACCCTCTCAAAACCAATCTCTCTCTCTCTCTCTCTCTCTCTCTCTCTCTCTCTCTCTCTCTCTCTCTCTCTCTCTCTCTCTCTCTTTCACACACACCCTTTTTCTCTCTTACCCCATCTGCATCACCGCCAGTCTTTACTCTATGTTTTAGCCGATTCTGATTATTATGATCCTCAGAGTCATACTGTCTATCAGTCTGTTTGTCTGTCAGTTTTTTGTACTGTCTTTCTATATAATATTTGGATAACTTCTTTGGTAACCTCTTGTCTAGTAATGACAAACCTATAATATTGTAAAGCAGTACATGAAGTTCCTTAAAGCCTAAACTGTTCTAATGTTCAGCATTGAAATTATTTTCTGCGCCAGTTTTTGGAATCACCTGACGATACATTAATCACATACATTAGGAATACCTGTAACCTCAGTTGGTTGGCATGTAGAGATGCTGAGAGATGACAATGCTATAATTCGTGTGGGATATTCACAGAAAGGAAAGTTGTTAGTATGAGTTGAATTAAATAAACTAGATTTAAACGTTACAAAAGATGTCTTCTTTGTTTCAATATGCCTGATACCTATCTTTAGCATTCTCAATCTTTCATGTCTTTCATTTTCACTAACTCTTCCTCTACGACGTCAGTTTTTTATTCCTTCCTCATCTCTCCCTTTTACTCATCATTTCCGCCACTTCTACTATGGCCAGATTAACACCTACAGCTAGTGCAAGAAATGTTGCAGCTCCTACCGCTGCTGCTGCTGCTGCTGCTACTACTACTACTACTACTGCTACTGCTACTACTACTGCTACTACTACTACTACTACTACTACTACTACTACTACCACTACTACTACTACTACTACTACTACTTCTACATCTACTTCTTCTACTACTACTACTACTACTGCCACTACTACTACTACTGCCACTACTACTACTACTACCACTACTACTACCGCTACTGCTACTGCTACTAGTACTACTACTACTACTCCTACTACTACTCCTACTACTACTACTACTACTACTACTACTACTACTACTACTACTACTACTACTACTGCTGGTGCTGCTGCTGCTGCTGCTGCTGCTACTGCTGCTGCTACTACTACTACTACTACTACTGCCACTACCACTACTACTACTACTACTACTGCCACTACCACTACTACTACTACTACTACTACTACTACTACTACTACTACTACTACTACTACTACTACTACTACTACTACTTCTACTATTACTACTACTGCTACTACTACCCTACTAATGTAGTTACAAGGATTGAAGATAACTGATATTTAACTGTAAACTGATAAGATAGTTAATGTATCCTCACTGTCCATCCTGAGAAAATGAAGTCCTCTATTTCTTTTTAATTAAGAAGTCCAGAGAAACAAATTATTCTATAACAAAACAAAACAAAACAAAAAAAAAAAAAAAAAAAAATATATATATATATATATATATATATATATATAGAGCTTTGAATATGCAAATCTGACACCTTGGAACTAAATGTACAGTAGACATTTATTGTAAGTCCTGTTCTTTATATAACCTGCCTAAGAGTGTTGGTTTACTTAACCGTTATAGTGAAGAAATACAAAATCTGAACTACACAGAAAACCAAACACAACACAAAGATCGTCAGATTTTTTGCCATTTGTTCAAATTTATATTTCAATAAATTGCATAAATCACACCATTATCACAATCTTCGCAGAAAGGAAAGAATAAACACTGAAGTATGACACATGGTTGTGTGATGGACGTTGAATGATGTGAAAAGCTAATGGTAACACTCTTAATTCTTAATTCTCTATTTATGTAAGCACATTCGAGGGATGTAGGGATGCAAACCTACACAACACAAGCACATCAAGCAGGTTTCAGGGCAGCCAATCAACAACGAGGAGGGCACGAAAGGGAAACAACCTTAGTTTATAAAAAGAGTGGCAAGAAACAAATAGCAAACACAAATTTCTCCAGCACTCTTTTTGTGTGTGTGTGTGTGTGATCATTGTATAATATTGGTGTGAAGTCTTGATAACAAAGTTTCTCTTTGCACAGATTAAAACATCAATAAGAACCGATCAAATGAAATCTGCACCTCTCCAACCTAACATTCATCTTCATTTCAAAGCGTCTTTCTTCATTCCAAAAACTCACAAGATTTGTAGTCACCTAATCCATTGGGTCTTTGGTGTTTGTCATTTATTTTCTTAACATAAAGAATGGAGAAACTGTCTCTTAATGTTATATCAAACGCTGATGAATCTCAATAAAAAAAAAAGGCCTTGTGACTTCTCTGAAACATGTCTCTTATACAGAAATATAATGATATGTTGCGGTGACTAGAGAAAAGACACAGTTTACGGCAATAAACACAACCATTAAAGCATGGATGAGAAATAAAGTGTATGGCAGCTACAGACTAAATTAAGATATGAGACTGACGATATGTCAATCAGAGCTTGCCTAGAGAATATTGATCGCTTAGTCATGTGATCTTGGACCTCACTGACAACTGACAAAGTATCAATAAATTGATAGGCAACTTGGTCATTCAGCTGCTCTGAAATATCAGCACAAAATTTAAATGAGAAAAACAGGCAGCATGTGTGTTGTAACTACATATCTGCTGTATCAGTTTCATTTTATGGCTGGTTGACACACACAGTAGGCTGTACTGAAACATTCCTGGAAACTTGGTGAAAGGAAATTTCAAAAATAGAAAAATATCAACTGAATGCTTTATTTTAGTGAGAGGACATGATTAACATCAATCAAAAAAAAAATGTTACAATATTTTGACAAATAAATTCATGGTCACGAGAGAAGCATGTAGGTTTTTAACTAGAATTGTAGGTTTTTTAAAGTTTTTTTTTTACTCAGGTATATTTTGGGACATTTTTATTTTTTTCTAATGGGTCTCATTTTACCCTTCGCTTAAAGGCAACTCTGTGAAAGCAAACAAAACAACAGAAGAATGATTTCTCCTGATCAACAATTTTCTTTACACTTGGTCCAAATAAACAGCAAGTAACAAGTATTGTTTTATAAATGTACATCAATAGGAAAATATTTCACAATTTCAAACTTTTAGGATTCATTTTCCTTTTAGAGCATTGATTCACTGTGATATACAAGCCTTTCTTAACAGGGAGAAAGATTGATGGTTTGGATTAAACCTAACAGTGACCCTGCCTTTAATAACTCAGACCATCAATAACAATTGTGTCAACATCTCCGGCCCTGATCTTTACTGGACAAACAGAAAATAAAATCTCCTGTTCAAGCTGCCCATGCTTAATTTATTTATACATATTTGGTGAAAAACAGAGATACATAAAACTGGACCGGATGTAGACCAGATCATGTGTCGCCAACAACCTGAGAGAAATAAGCACAGCAGCGACTCAAAGACTCCAAAATTTTAGTAAGCTTCTTTGGTGTGGTAAACATTAGTTAAGAAAACCTCAATGTTTTTCATACAGTTTTTTTTTTGTTTTTTTTTGTTGTTTTTTTTAAACGATATTGAGATGTAGATGAACAAACATGTGATGCACATTTTTGAAAGATGTTTAACTTTACTTCCTATGCCACAAAAATTCAAATGGACTAACTTTTTTCACAAAGTTTTGATAGCAGACAGTTACATCAAAACTGAGCTGTGAAGCAAAACTGACGGCAAAGAAATATAACACATCCGTTACATCAAAGCAAACCAAGACTTACTTGGTGGAAATTAATAACAAAAATGAATTACATATTTTTTTCCCCATGCTCACATAGCATTTGTGAGGGTTTGAAAAAATAAGTAAAAATAGCACCTTACATTCTCTTAATGCCAGTGAGCTGATTTTGGACCCACATACAGGCAGCAGGCTGGTGAGCATAAAAAACACGGATCTAATTGTGACAGAACTTTTAACATGTTTACAGAATGACCCCTTCAGTATCATCAGACAAGTTCACAACACACCTTCCCTCCACTAGTTTTACATCATTTATATCAAGTCGCAGAGAGAAACGGAAATATTCCAATAATTGTGGGCAAAAAAATATAAAAAGTCTCAAATCAGAAAGCGTTATTCTCTCACTCTGTCAGCGATTTTGAAGCTGAAGAACGAATACAAAGATCTTGGATATATTTTCAAAACTTCTCTACTCACGTTTACTGAGTTTTAACACCAAAAGCAAGCAAGAAAAATTAATTCTTGAAAACAATAAAAAATAAATAATCTACCATTGATTCCTTTTTACTTTACCAAAAAAAAGATTCCTTCCCTCAGTAGACTTTGCGCTTGGCCTGAGAGGGCAGCAGAGGTATGGGCAGCAACATATGGGTAGCAATTGTATCGGCTGGAAACTAGAAAATCCAGTTCAAGATACACAATGTGTTAACACAGGTTCATTTAAAGGAATTGAGTTTTGAGGCTAGAATTTGAGATATCTCATGTCTCATGTCCGACAAACAAAAGGTAAGAAAATGAGCAGAGAGACAATTTAATTTAAAGCTAGTTTTCAAGAGAATGATTTCTGAAAATCATATTTCAATATAAGTACATGAAGGGCATGACTTTCTTTTTGTTAGATTTATTTCATTTTTGGGCTTTTTGTATGTAAAAATTTTAATATGTCATAAAAAATTTTTTAAAAAAAGGAAAATTTACAAAATACATCGGTACATCAAGTTTTTTTGGCTGGCTCATCAAAGACACATTCAAAACTGCTTTATAAAATAAACAAATGATTACACAAAGAATGTTGTATTGTCAAAAATTGATTTCTGTAGAAAATTAAATTTCTCGACCATTTTAATTTATGCTGCTAGGAATTCCATAAATATGGCACCTTTTTTTTCATTAAAAAAAAAAGATAGGGAAAAAAAAAAATCATTTTTGATTTTTTTTATTTAAAAGATTTGATTCAAGTTCAAGCACCTGTATACCCACTCATGACAATAGAAGATATGCCGCAGGAAAAAAGCAACAAAAATGGAAAGTGGGGTAAATTGATATAAAAAAAATTAGAATATCAAACAGTTTTTAAAGGAAAAACTTCCAACTGAACTTGCGAGGATATAAAAAGTATGAGAGATAATTGGACACAGAGCTGCCAAATAAAGCTCTCACATAGACTCTGCCCAAAACTATTTCAAGCATAGGACAAAAGCAACTAGAACCAACACTACACAAGTAATAAATTGATAATAAATATATCAAGTCATGAAGTTCAAGCACCATTTAAATCTTACTTTTCACATGTAGCAAATTGTATGAATCCTAAAAAAAAATTTAAAAAAAACTGAGTTGAAAAGTTCTATCCCTGATTCGATGCCTGAAAGATTGCCACAGTAGATAAAAAAAAAAGTGATGCAATCTTTTTAAAATGATGAAGAGAGAGAAAAAAAGGAGAAAGATATAGCCACCCTAGTTTTATTGCAACGACTTTGATTAAAATATCAAGCGAGGATGTGGACAGCGACAACTAAAGCCACATTCAAGAAGTAGCTGTGGCCTGTCCTAACTTTTTCGGGGGTTCAAGGAAACCAGCAGCTTCACCTGTAATATTCTGTTGACGTAATCAAAGCCAAAATAGGAACAAAATCTTGAGAACATTGCCTGTATTATTTGATGACACAATTCCGCATGATATTTTCTATCAAAGCTTCACTCCAAATGATAGTCCTGAACAGCTACTGGAAACAAGTGTTCATAATCACTCATAATTTTTTTAAACTTAAATTTTTCGAAAAAGGATTTTGCTAAAGCTCTTAAAACATGTATTATTAAAGAATGAACAATTTTGAACCTGCAAAAGAAACAAGCAAATGAAGTCAATAAATACAATATTACCTATGCTAATCCTAAATAATTCAAATTATGGCCAACTATTTGGCTACTTCTTCAGACACAATATTGAAGGTTTTAAAACCTATTTAATACGCACATCACATTTAACAAAACACGTGTTGATGAAGATCTTCACAACAAATTGAGAAATAGCATAAATTTTACCTGAGAAAAAGTTCGGTGGAAACTTCATAATTCGAATTGTACAGGAATGAACTATAACTTCAATTTAAGAGGATTCAGTTTATGAAAAAGGTGCATAACTGAACCTATGATTCATTGAATGAGTGTGTTATGCCTGCAAAGAGTAACTCTCTTTTTCCCTTGTTCCACATTGCTACATGTACCAGTATCAGTGTTACTACATGTACTGGCACTTCTTTCACAGCTCCCTCCTACTCCTAGGGCAGTGATACGCATTGCTTGCTGCTTGAGAGACATACATCTAGTAGTTTTGTAATGCTTTATGTGGCGATGTCAACTTTGAATTAAGAGAATTGAACTAGACAGACTTTGAAATAAGAGTCAGATTCTAACAAAGCCAAAGAGCAAAAAATAACCTATCATCTCGCAAAATTTGAAAAATTCGAATAATCAGACTTCGATTTTTGAGGTTTCCACTGAATGTCTTAAAGCTTCCATCATGAGCTAAGAGGAAGCGAGAATCATTGAATGAAGGGCATCTTTGCAGAACTAATACAAACCCATACTCTAGACAGAGATGAGTTTGAATGGGTTTAGTTTTGCTGTAATTCTTCACAACAATACAAACATGGTCAGAAAATAACATACCTCTCCAGTTAACACCTTGAAACTACACTATCACATATAAAAATACAAAGCTGTTCAGGGAAGGGAAACTGCTGGACAACTGCAGTTTTAATACCTTCAAACTGGATCTTACAGAGTTTTTCCCGCAAAAACGCTTTGAATTTTTTCTAAATACTCAAACGCGACATTTTAAGTGAGTATTAAAGAAGCAAAAATTGATGATATATAACCAGAGGTAAAGAGATCTAGATATCTATTCTCAAGAATATAACTAACAATAGAAACCTGGGGAGATTTGTAGAAGAAAACTAAGGCATACCAATCATATACAAAACTGATAAAACAACACCTTGCCTTCTAAAGTGATATCAACTTCAGAAAACTTATACGAGACTCACTTTTCTCAAAAAGGACATACGCTCCTCAATCATCCATGACTTTTCATTCCAAGGGGAAAGGGGAAGGCTTAAAGCAAATAAAAAAACCAGTTCTTTCCGAAGGACAAAATAAAATATGAAATTAACTTCACAAAAAAAGTTGGCTGCAGCAAGTCCTTGTAAGCTAGAGGACAAAATTCTTGATTGAGCAAGCCAGCTTTTGAGTTAATTTATTTTTGTATTTCTTTTTCATGAAAAAATACACACATCTTCATATGTGAAAGTTGCTACATTTAACACATTGATATGAAGGGCAAGCAGAATTGGCCTAAAGTCATCAGTATCACACGGTGTTCTACTAAATATAATCATCTTGAAATCTTCATGAGGATACTGGCACAATATTCAATACATAAACATTTAGGGATAATCAAGAACAGTAGAAGTGAAACTCATTTTTACAAAAAATAATAATCTTATGTAAGGCCTTGAATAAGGTATGAATATATCCTTGGCCAAAATGTTTTTAACATTGTTGTTTATCAGCTTATTAAGCTGATCATGAAATGTTTGTGACTGAAACAAAATCAGAACCTGTTTGCTTCTTAACGTTTTTCTCAAGTTTCTGTTCCATCAAATACTGATCATGTCAAATATTCCAGACTGCTAAATGTTTGAACTGCTCCTGCTGATCAAAGTCACCATGATTCAATATTTTATTTCAACATAATGCTATAAGCTCTTGATCTTGCTTGATTAACTAATCTCCTACCTTTTTAACCTAATCACTTTTTTTTCCACACTAACACTGAGATATAATTATATATAAATGTATATACAGACCCTGTATAACCTCTGAGAAAAACTAAGGGAACATACAAGCATTTTTGAAATACTACTGATAAATTTGATTTTTCTGAAGGTCAACTGCTTCATCCCTATCATCACTTATTAAACATTAAAAAACATGTCTTTTACGTTGAGACATTCTTTGGAGATCAGCGACAACGCTTGGAAGACAGACTTGCAAAACGTAATATGTCAGCAGAATTTTGCAACTATTTATAACTCTAGGCTGAAGACATGCACTCTTGGGAGAACCAGAATGAGCTTGGATCCTTAAAACCACTTGATGCAGATTCTACTGGGCTACTTTCATCACCATTTCCCGTTGCCCATTACCTGGTCGACGGTATTTGCTTGCTTCGATGCTGAGAGGATTTGTGCCGTGGAGAGTGACCCCTGTTTCTCTTGTCTGGGCTTGTCCCTTTGCTGCTGGCCTTCTTCTTGTATTTCTCTACAATGGCCTTCAGAGTGACCTCCACGTCTCCAAAGAAAGGCCTGCGACTTGGGTCCCCTTCCCAACATCCCTTCATCAGCATCCAGCAGTCCTCGGAGCAGCTGACCGGCTGTTCCGGCCTCAACCCTGGGGAGATGTTCTCATTATGAGTCTCAGAAAGAACAAGCTTTCGGCAACTTGTTTGTATGATAAACATGGCGGAAAATAAGATGATCCTAAAAAAAAAAAAAAAAAAAAAAAAATACATGGCTAAACAAAAACTATTTTAGGTTACGAAATCCTTTTTTTTTTCCTATAAAAATTATCATGTTGAAACCAATAAATGTATAAACCAAAAGGAATCTCGCGATTCCTATGATTTCAATGTCCTTGTTTTATCCATAACAGCAATCATATATATATATATATATATATATATATATATATATATATATATATATATATATATAAAACCCATGGCTGTAACAAAATATGAATGTTGATAAAAAAAAAAATAACATGCGCACGGCTGTTTAGGAGCGGCCCTTTAGTTCACTAGCTCGTACCCCGTCGCCGCAGGTAACCTGATAGGGTCACAAGTTCAACCACCGGGCAGAAAGGGGAATCCCCTTTTGAGTTGAGCGGCACTGAGTGTTTATTCTATTATTGCATCTTACAATAAATTTGGGAATGTTTTTGGGACCACACACGCAAGTAACAAGACTCAAAACCACTCATATAGTTAGTTTCAACCTAGAATCAAACATGGAATAAAAAATGGGAACTCTATTTATTGAATAATGAGAGATATAGCTCATTAAAAACAGCACCTAAATCTGTTCGTTTTCGAATGATTTGACATGTAGTGATTTATTTGGAAGACAAAAAAAAAATATAGAACGGAACAATATTTTAAGATAAAAATGTGTGCGACTGATAAAACTGGTGTTGACTATAAATCTCACGTTTTGCCAAATGCGAAGAGTTCTTCGTTTTCAAGCTATGAGTGTTTCTACTCCAGGTTATATACTCTGTTCAGCGCCGGTTCAATTTTCAGCACTTCAGCACTTAGTAATGTTAAGAGAGAGTGCCCGCCCATCAGTTCTAGGTTCAGGCTGGTACACTGGAGACGTCAGCACTTAGTAATGTTAAGAGAGAGTGCCCCCCTCCATCAGGTCTAGGTTCAGGCTGGTACACTGGAGACTTCAGCACAGTAATGTTAAGAGAGAGTGCCCCCCTCCATCAGGTCTAGGTTCAGGCTGGTACACTGGAGACTTCAGCACAGTAATGTTAAGAGAGAGTGCCCGCCCATCAGGTCTAGGTTCAGGCTTGTACACTGTTCAGCACTTCAGCACAGTAATGTTAAGAGAGAGTGCCCGCCCATCAGTTCTAGGTTCAGGCTTGTACACTGTTCAGCACTTCAGCACAGTAATGTTAAGAGAGAGTGCCCGCCCATCAGTTCTAGGTTCAGGCTTGTACACTGTTCAGCACTTCAGCACAGTAATGTTAAGAGAGAGTGCCCGCCCATCAGTTCTAGGTTCAGGCTTGTACACTGTTCAGCACTTCAGCACAGTAATGTTAAGAGAGAGTGCCCGCCCATCAGTTCTAGGTTCAGGCTTGTACACTGTTCAGCACTTCAGCACAGTAATGTTAAGAGATAGTGCCCGCCCATCAGTTCTAGGTTCAGGCTTGTACAATGGAGACTTCGTGTATGTTCCAGTAGAGTAAGTGAAATAACAAGTGAATTGCAAAGTCAGTAAGATAATTACACCTGGCAGGTTAATATTCTAAGCCTGCAAGTTTTCTTTGTCTCTGTGAATAATCATTGTCATTAATTTTTCTGTCCCTAACTGTTCACTTCGTCTTGCGTTTTTTTATGGGTGGCACGTGTGTTAAAAGTTCTGTAGATGTTTGCAGGTGTTGAGATTTGAAATTTATTTGTAACTGTGATTCTATGCTGCGAATGGCTGCTCCTCTTCTCTCTAGTTTGGCTACAGATGCATGAATTAGCTCTTCCCCCTGTTCACCGTGGAAAGCTAAACCAAAACCATATTTTTCTATCCAGGGCACAACACACTGTGCTTCTAAAATGTGTTGCTTTGGTATCACTTTGACTCTAAAGTGTTTTCTAAAAACTGTCATGTATTGTTTGATGCATGCTTGAATGTGAGGAACAGCATCTGGTGGCACAGTCTTTGGATGTGAGATTTCCACGTGAACTTGCTTAAATGCATCAATGAGCTCATTATACTTTTCCCTTAAAGCAAATGCCATGTCCAGAATGTGCTGTCTGTGTGTGCATTCGTTTGTTTTTTTCACAATGTATGATGTGAGTTTCTTGTATACTTCGGCTGTGATGTATTTATGGCAATGATTACCTATGAAAGACCTACTGTGGTAGCATTGAGGTGTGATGTTATATTTATCTAAGATCCGATCTAAACCTGAAGCAACCGGTCCTGTTCGAAGAGTCAGAGGCTCATAGCTAAGGCTGGTTAAATCTTCTTCCGCAGATATTAGATCCCTCTCACTTATCTTTTTCTCTTCTTCATTTCTGGAAAGAACTACACAGCTCTGATATGATTCTATTTTTTCTTTTAACACCTGGGCTTGTTGCCAGTTTTTGCCGAAAGAATATAGAGATTCGGCTAGTTCTGTATAATCTTTGTCTAACTCGGATGCTATCTCCATGTCAATATTATGAGCACTTTCTTCTAGCATTCTATGATGCTTTAGGACTATGCCTAAAAGGATGTGTACATAAGGAGGAGCACATTGTCCTGGCTCAACATGAACTAAAGGAAGATGGAGACAATTATGATATCTGGATACACTCTTCTTATCTCCATGCCCATACTTCTAGAACCTTCGAAAATCTTTCCTCATTGAGGCCAGAGATTGCAAGGAGGGATCTTTTTTTTTAGATGAGTGGGTCTATGGACTTATGGTGCCAATCATCAGAATCATGGATATAGCCCTTGAGCTCCAGATAATCCGTACATTTTGGTAAAAAAAATCATAATCACCAAAAAGGAAAAGAACGATTTCCTTCCCATTCCACTTCAAATTTGATAATTCCTCAAGTTGTGGTAGCAAAATTGACATGCAAATTTTCAGATTTTCATAATTGTCCTTTATTTTGGCCATGGCTACTACAAATGTTTTTTTGAATTTGGTCTGTGAGTATTAGCTACCTGCTTTGTAAACTTTAAACTGTCTTTACCATGATCACCTCCAAATTTTATCCAAATCTCATCATGTGGGATATAGGAATCGTGCCATGTGAGTGTGTCATGTTTCTTGTGCTGGTCTAAGAGTGTTGTTACGAATCCACAAATGTTTGTAACCCTAGCTAGTGCTGTACGTTGTGTATTTCCTAACGAGTCAACAAAATCGACCATCTGTGTGAAAACAGTGTCAGCTGCTAAATTGTTCAGGGCTTCCCTTTGTTTTAATTCGCTTTGAATAAAGAGGCCAGCCTGCTTTAAGAAACGTCTCTGTTGACGTAATTGACTCTATGTCAGGTCTGTGGCTTCTTTCATGGCGAGTACAGGATTTCATATCTATGTTCCAACTCAACATAATTTGACTCACTTGCATGTTGTGCTATAGAACTATCTTTTGATGTCCCGGCGATATTTGTCCTCATGGTTGAAAGCAAATGTGTTCGTTTTCTTTTTGTTCGAATTTTAGCATGTGATGGTTTTTTTTCTTGGTTTTATTAGCTTAGCTAACATAATTGGTTGTCCACTCGTTTTGCATTTAATTACTTTAGTTTTGGAATTATTCAATTGTCTGCGCACAAAATGTGTGTTCAACTTTTGCTCTTCGACTGTGAGTGGTCGAGTTGGTGACACCTCTAAAGAATGTGCAAAAAATCTGTCAGTTTTAAAGAATGGTGAGGTGAAACTACTTTTCATGACTTTAGTTAGTTTGTTTGGCGTTGATGTTGCGACAGGTAGGTCCGGCAGGCCTTCCTCCAACTCAGTTATGCTTGACTTAGAGGAGGAGGTTTGTAACTGAACAAGATCGCTAGTATATTCTAAATCTTGGACGTGTTCAGTATTATGTGTAAATGAAACACTTTCAACACGATTCTCCATAGAGGAAGTTATGCATGTTGAGTTTAATGATTCTTGCAACATGTGAATCTACTATGTCTTTTACTGGTTCAAGTGGTGTTTCAGCTAAGATAATTTTGAAATTTTCTTTAGCAGACGTTGATGGCAAACTGTTAATAGTGGCTTGCATTTCACCTTTGTGTGTGTTATTGTGTGGTACGTTTTCTTTTTTTTTCACCAAGGGCTGTGTGTTCGAAATGTGAACAAACCGAACAATCTGAAGATCTTCTTAAGGCATTAAAACTACACCAGATATGAGCGCTGTTCTTGTCTAATTGTCAAGCTTTTAAAAATTTTTCCATCGCACTGGTGGGTTTTCACAGCTTTTAGTTTGTTTACACACGCAAAACATATGGTGGAAGAAAGTTTGCTGAATTCATCACGTGAAATCTGCATACCGAATGTTATAAGAATATCGCTAGAAAAATCCGCACATTTAAGAGCTTTGCGCTTATTTTTTTTTTGTGTGTTTCACTGTTAAAGATCTACCACCACAAGTTCGGCAAAGTTTGTGTAATTTGTCGAAGTGTTCAGATTCTATATGGAGTTCCATATTTAATAATGCAACATTTCAACAGAAAGTTTCTTTTAATAGTACTGCTGTTTTCGTTTGATTTAGTTTTTCTGATGAGACTGAACAAGCTGCGGATGAAATAGAATATTTTATTTTAAAAAATCATATAAAATCACACAAAAACTCTTCGCACTTCAAACTTACACAAAAGTTTAATATTTATCTGTTTTAGCTAAGGATGTATATATTAACGATAATATTGTTCCGTTTTGATTACATTGATCTTTAAATTGAAACTATATGAAAAAATCACTCACATTTATTCCTTCAACACAGATAGTTTATGCACTTATTTTAAAGAAAACGCGAGATTGTTGAGAGATTTAAAATAGTGCGTCTTATTCGCAAGGTTTTGTACTTTAATATGAACCCAAGCAACATGAATTTTGCATCAGTGGAACCAGAGATATTGGGGAGCAAATAAAGGCGAAAAATGCAAATATTAAGTTTCTCCGGCTGCGCACAGGCACAGTCACAGATAACGCGCTGGGCCATGCCTGACAGGTGATTTATTGCCGATCGGCCCACTGCCAGCGGGTATCATTGGCATTGCCTGAGAGAAAACTAAAGGGCCGCATCTGCCGCGTTTTAAACAGCCGTGTGCGCAATAATAGACATGTGTAAAAAAAACTTCATGTTTATTTCACTTTCACATTATTCTATGCCTAAATCTTTTAAAGTAATTTTTCCAAAGATTGTGATACCTCCATATTCTCTCCCTCTTCACTCAACTATTTCCCCTTTTGAAGCACATGCATTTCTTCTCAGATACTAAATCCCTTGCCAAACTGCATTTCTGTCACAGTGCCAAGTACCAAAAGTTGTTTAAAGTGAAAAGTGAATGAATAAAGAAAGGTCCTCAAATCGGAGGCCAGGCAAACCATTAGCTCTAGTTAAAATGTCTGAGTGTAATAAATTAAGTCAAGCATATTGATACAAAGTGTAATGCCTGAGAGAATCTTGTATCCATGCCCTCACCTTTTTTGACCGACTGCCACAGCTGGTCCTTGTTGGCGCACTGCTCAAACGCACTGGGCAGGCGCACATGGCCAGCACAGACATACCAGAAGAGGATACCAAAGGCGTAGACATCCACACTGTTGTCATAGTGACCAGTGAAGAGCTCAGGCGCCATGTGGATTGGCGTGCCAACGATACTGCCACTCATCATGGCTTCTGGCTTGCAGAAACCCAGGTCCGTGATCCTCCCTCGGTTGTCCTTGTCCAGCTGGAGTAGTGGGAATAGATTCAACATATGGGTTGTCATTATTGACAATTCTATGGGATCACCTCTTCACGTGATATAGACATTCAAAACAACACTCATTTAATCTCCATCCGTTTGTTATGAGCTATTTCAATTGATACTGATCTGGACCGGGAAGTTTATCGTGAGATGCAGGATATTTCCACTGCAAGGTTCCTCATAGGCTACTAGGAGGTATTTCTATTGACATCAAGCTCAGCTAAGAGGTTTAAGGTACCCCATAAATTCTGAGAATTTTATGAAGACCAAAATTCACAAAGAAATAATCGATGATTTTTGTTCTAGCTAAGCTAACAGTTTTTCCCTGTTGCAAGAACATATGAAACAACACTGCAGTGACATTCATTTTCTCCTGGGAAATATTTGCATCGGATCTCTAAAAGTAAGATTCTTAAACTATATAGAAAAGGGCAGCTTTAAGCATTAAATTAAATGACACAAAACAATCTGTCTATAGCATCATATCACAATACAGTGCGACTATGAATGAGAACCTTACCAAAACATTTTTCAACTTGACATCTCTGTGTACCAGACCTTGGCTGTGAAGATATCTTAAACCCTCAACCACATCTATAGACACTTGAAGCCTGAAATTAAATTGCCACACCAAAAAGTTTTAACATGATATTTGACTATACAAAACATTTAAATTCATTTTTTTTTAATTAGCTCTGAAATCTTATTTGATTTTCTCGAGTCCTAAAACAAATGATTTCAAATGAACACTAAAGTACAATTCAGGAAGGAAAAACTAAATGTTGATTAGAGTTAAACATTCAGATTAGTTTTCACATATTTGAGGCAACTGAGGGGAATCAGGCACAAATCTGTATTTTTTAACTGTTCATACATGCCATATAAAAGTTATTTTTTCTATCTTATAAGGGTAAGACTAAAAAAGAACAATTCAGACATTTTTGAGTCCAGGGCTATTTTGCTTCCAATATGTGTTAAAAAAAAAAAGCATCAAATAACCAATTTCTCTCTTTTAAGAATTGACCTGACAATATGACTCATATCATGAAAAACACTTTAAATTTTGTCCAATGACACTGTTAATATACAGCCACCATTCTAAGAAGATCAAAGCTATGGTGCCCACCTGCCGACCCAGTCGAGACCCTGCTTGATGGCCGTGTAGAGATCTCTCTGAAGCCGGTCCATAATGAGGAGGACAGCAGGCGAAGTGCCACCACCGTACATGTAGTCTATCACAGATCCACGTAGCATCACAATACGAGGGTGCTCCGGAATGTTTCTGTGCAGCAGGATGGAAAGGAAGTCAGGTGTGAGATCAATTGAAATTACTCGTGGTGAGCTTAAAGATGAATTATTTTGATTCAACTTTGCTCCTGATACAACAATCAGAATATAACTTCTTTAAAGCTGTTTGATCTATGATTCTTTCCCTTTCCCAAGCCATCAATTATTGTAGGAACGCTGTTAGATTTAGCTGTCTTGGCTTCCAATTATAAGTTTGCATTTGCAATTAGTGACAAATTCAATATTTTTTTTTCAAGACTGATACTAGAATGAGATTGCTTGACAAGCCCTAAGGAATTTTAAAAAAAATAATCAAGTATCAATTTTGACACACAAAACATGTCATTAAACAGACTGATGTGGAATCAAAGAAATATACAACAAACATGTTGATCGGTCAAACAGTTCCTTAGATAAACATAGGGGAAGTAGAATATTCAACAGCTCTTTTTTTTTCCTTTAAAAATTTTCGTCAATTCATAGCCCCAGTGATAAAACATATCTAGCTTCACCACTTTGTTGTTGAATTTTAATCATGTTAAAGATATTTAACACTTTATAGATTTATATCTTAATCAGGTGATCTGCCTCATACAAACATTGAAACAACTGCAGAGCATCACTCACTTGGTGTAGAAAAACTCAAGGGCCAAATCATTCCAGTGCTTGTCGTCTGGGGGAACGACGGACTTGATTGCACAAGGAGAGTGACTTCCCCATGAATCACAGGAATAAACAACACCGTACTGGCCTCTTCCGATTTCTCTTCCCATATGTGGCATGCCTGAAGTGGACAGAATGGGTAAAATTTCTTCGAGCTACAAGCAGATACAAGATCACTCATAACAAAATGGTAGCTTTGAAAATTATTTCAACTGAGTAGTTTCTCAGTACTGAAACTTGAAATTAATTCAACTTCACACACTCTGCATTTACAAACAATTTTAAACAAAAAATAAGTTGAAACGGCTCATACTGATCAATCAAATTGAGGACAAAAACACCAGTCAGAAGGATCTATGGTTCAAGTTACTTATTACAAAAAGATACAAACAAGCTGCATGTGTTTACCAAACAGAGTGACGTCCCTTAGTGAAGTACTCTCCAGAGCCATCTTGGCAAGTCTTGGCGCGTGCACTTTGCGTAGTTTGAGTCTGTGCTCCTCTATCTTGTCCAGTCGTCCTGTGTGTCGCATCTCTAGCTGACGCAGGGCACTGCTGAACTGCTCGTGGGACTTGTTCAGTCGCTCCTTGATCTGGTACGATATGCTTCGTGCTAGCCTGAAAACCAAAGAACTTTCAGGTGACAATAGTAAGTTGAATGATTATGAAATATACAACACCAACCCACAGAGCAAGAACATTTTGGCTTCTAAAAGATCCTATCTTTACATCAATTAAGTCCCATGAGATGGTTGAGATGGTATAAATCACGGAAAAAGAACATCAAAAAGTATTATGTTTAACTCAGTCATGGTCATACCCAGAGCATGAATGTATATTACGAAATTCCTTATTACTTGAAAATAGGGACCTTTCTGTTACAACAGTGGCATGTCAAGCAGTAAAGAGATGTAAGGCCTACTAAAACCTTGCCAGTTCTGTAAAGTGTCTTTCAAAAAGTCAAGCCTCGGGTAAAACATTTGCTAGAAGTATTCTTCTTTAGTACCTCATGTCTAACTTCTAATCAATCCTAGAATCAGATTATTTCTGCCAATTTAATAAGTTCACAAACTCCTGCAGTTGGAATCTGAGTTGCCTCACCTTGACTCACTGAGGTTACTGAGCATCTCCTCTGCGACCTTCTCCTTCCACTCACGACATATCACAGGTGGCGCCTTCCACGGCATTGACTGGACCAACTGTCACAATGTAAAAAAGAACAGATTTGGTTAGTTCTATATTTTTTTTTATACATTTGGGAGATACTAGGTTTCTTTTCTTGCCCCGTGAAAAAAATTTTGAGGAATGATGAAGAAATTTGATAGGACCATATCAAGGGCCAACTACATGCACCATGATACTGAGATTTACCATGGTTAACTGACCTGTTTCATTTTCTCCAGCAAATTCTTGATGAAGGAGGAGCTTGACCTGACCGTGATCTCCACAGTGTATGCAGCGTTCAGGATCTGGTAGGAGGAACAATAGTGACAGCAAATAAGAAATCTTGCTCCTAACGGTATTATTTTTTTATGTACAATGAAAAGTGGAGAACATTGCTGTGCCAATCAAACAAAACATCTTCAGAACAACAACGTAACCTACATAACCTTAGTAAAGGAGCATTAAGGACAAAAAAAAGCAAATTGACCTGTTCACAATCAATCTAGATATGGTTGTTGGGGTTGACTCTACCATGTCCAGTCAAAGCTGAATGCAGAGAAGCAACACAATCCTCAGTTTACCTTTCTATATAAAGCAGAAGCTAACTTCAGTGTGGTCAACAGTTAAATAATAAGCTATCGACCACTGGCATTTAAATAAAAGCAATACTACAAAAGACTTAAATTACATTATACTGGTGATGATAGAGAGTCAAAACATGTTGAAATTCCTCAACAACAAAAAATTGGAAGGAGCTACATTGACAATTTCCTAAAGAGTAAAAATGAGCATGAACATCCTGGTAGAAACTTATATCAAGTTGAGATTAGCTTTCCATAATAAAAAAAGTAAAGACAGCTGCTTATAATCTGATGGTATTAAAGCTCTCCTCTCAAACTGATTTGTTTTTAACTTCAAGGTATAAGTAATATTGCCTTCACCGTTGCCTTCCAAATATTTACTTGATCATATATGATGATTGTATAGTGTATCTCTGTTATTCTTAGCTTATACAATGTCAAAAATCATGAATAAGGAAGTTTGTGAAAGAAAGAGCACAATAATGGGTCGTTTTTTGTTAACCATACCAACCAGATGCCACTCCAAAATAATCGGCGCTGATTCTGTGTCAAACATTGAACTACATGATGTCAGCGCCTCAATATTTAATATAACTAAGGTGTATTATTATTTTTTAAATAACTGCCAAGATTTACTTTTCACAGTTTTATAAAAACCTTTCACGCACCTGCTTCAAGGCATCAGTTGTTTTGGCTTCCTCAGGATTGTCTCTGTCCAGCGTTTCTAAGCTTTCCAAGCAGCGGGTCAACGTACCTGATGGGAGAATATAGTTTTTGACAATCCATATGATTATTTACAGGATTTGTGTGTGTGTGTGTGGGGGGGGGGAGTAGTGGTGGGGTTTTGCTTCCTACTGTAGCAGCCTACAAACATAAGATAATACTCATGATTCATCAACAAGGCGTGAACACCATCCCCCTTCCCCTTTTTTTCTCCTTTCTCTCAACGCAAAACGGTTGAAACAGTGAAGCCCAAGATGCACCTAACGAAAGAAGGGAGGCTTAAAACCATGATGAACTACTTTATAGCTTCACAGGGCTCAATGTATAAACTGCAAGCCAAGAGGTTCCAAATATGGTAGTCAGATAAAAGATTGTAATTGTTGCCTCTGAACCCACAGTCACAACCTCTTAATGCCACCAGATTTTTTTTCTAAAAAAAAAAAAAAAAAAAAAAAAAAAAAAAAAAAAAAAAAAAAAAAAAAAAAAAAACACAACTGGATATTTTGACATCAGAGAAAAGGGCAGGATGAAATATTTTTGTCTCAAGGAGCTAAACTCTCCATTGGGATTTGAGTCCAGAACCAGCGTTCAAGACGTTCAGTTATCTTCTGACTGAACTATCAAACTCCATAGATCATGAGGCAGTTACCATATACAACCTGTGCAATCTTTAGCCACTAACTGTTATGGTGCCTGTGTGTGTGTGTGTGTCTATCAAAATTATGTACAGCAAACACGCACCAGTTCTTTACTGTTACACCATAACAACGAAACTGTAAGTATTTCAAACTTAAACAAGAGAGAGAGAGAGAGAGAGAGAGAGAGAGAGAGAGAGAGAGAGAGAGAGAGAGAGAGAGAGAGAGAGAGAGAGAGAGACAGACAGACAGACAGATGAGAGAGAGAGACAGACAGATGAGAGAGAGAGAGACAGACAGACAGAGAGAGATAGAGACAGAGAGGAGGAGAGAGAGAGAGAGAGAGAGACAGACAGACAGACAGACAGACAGACAGACAGACAGACAGACAGAGAGAACAAAGGGAGGTGATGAACAGCATTTTAAAAATCCCCCTCTAGTGATGTTAAGCCCTTGTATGCTTTGCAACTTCTCATCTACCGATTTCTTGTTATTCACGTCTACCATTGTAACCAAACTGCGTTGAGGTGGCTGAGCATTTCAGTTTTCTGCTTACTCATACTTTATATAACAGCAGAGATAACTGATCGATTCAAACATGTGTTATCTCTTGCATGGCTGTATCATTCTCGATATTGTGTAAATTTATTCTCATCACAGTGGATCTAAAAGTAAAACCCATGAGCAAAGGTTGCTGAAATGAAAAAAAAAAATAGTTTTGATCTACTTAAAAAATGCAACACTTTGGGGAAGTGAAATAGATCAACAGTGACTCTTTACAAGAAACCTTTAGCATTGTCAGGCAAGTAATCCTGGAAAATTGAGATTTTATTGTTCAATTGGTCAATTTCAAGTGTTGTAGATACTCAACCATAAATAGCAAAAAAAAAAAAAAAAAACGTGTATTCAACGCAAATCTTGAAGAGCAATTAGCATGGATCCTGTAGAGAAGAGCATTTAGCACAGATCATCTAAAGAAGAGCATTTAGCACAGATTCTGTATAGAAGAGCATTCAGCACAGATCATCTAGAGAAGAGCATTTAGCACAGATTTTGTAGAGAAGAGCATTCAGCACAAATCCTGTGGAGAAGAGCATTCAGCACAGATCCTGTAGAGAAGAGCATTCAGCACAGATCCTGTAGAGAAGAGCATTCAGCACAGATCCTGTAGAGAAGAGCATTTAGCACAGATCCTGTAGAGAAGAGCATTTAGCACAGATCCTGTGGAGAAGAGCATTCATCACAGATCCTGTAGAGAAGAGCATTTAGCACAGATCCTGTTGAGAAGTGCATTTAGCACAGATCCTACCTGTGTAGGAGTCTCTGAGGATGTCCACCGAGCTGACCAGCTTGCCGGCCACAGCGTGATTCAGCCTTCCCAGCACCATCTCTCTAATCTGGTCCGTGCAGGCCTGGACTTCACGCGTGCTGGACACCTGACCACTCTCACTGATCTCGATGCCTAAAAAAAAATTTTTTTTTTAAGTTAATAACCTATATGTGAGTGATCTTCGGTAAATACATTTCTATCTCGTTTTCCTCTGGCCCTGTCTTTTTCCTTCACCCCCCAATCCCTATCCGGTTTCGTTTCCTCCTCTTCCTTTTTCTCTTTTGTTTTGCTTCATTCTTGCTTTTCTCTTCCCCTGCACCTTACTTCTCTCACTGCCTTCATGCGCCTCATCAACCTCTTCTCTAAAATCGTCTCCTTCCTCTTCTCTTCCGCATGCCTCTCTTCTTTTCCTTCTCTTTCTTCATTTTTTTTCCCTTTCTCTCCCTGCCTTTTCCGTTTCATTCACCATGGAAACCTCACCGACTTTTCTCCTACTAAGTCCTGAGTTAGACATGTACAAGCAGAGAGTCCCTTTAAGATCCAGACCTGTCTTTAGTCAACCATAAAACAGTGCAAGTCCAATGTTGACTGATGGCTCAACTATCCATCCTAAATATAATACACACATGGAGGAAATAGCAAGGAGACGAGAATATTTATTACGAGAAGACAACGGAAAAAAAACATATAGATGCGAAATGGGGAGTTGGGCACAGACTAATTGTTCAAAAACTGGTGCTGACAGAGACATGGAAGACGGTGCAAAAATGGAACGGGAGGTAAATCTGACAGAACAGATGAGAAAAAGAAAAAAAAAAAAGATTGGAGATGGAAAAGGGAGTGGCAACAGTGATACGTACAGATAGACCTTTATCACACAAGACTCACTGAAAGTTTTGAAGGACTTTGGTTAAAATATTCTCATAAAAAAAAAAACTAAAAATGTTACGAATCTACTGCTATAAAAATAATGTTTTTTCAAATTTCTCTATCACTAACTGCCTGCTCTACAGTCTTGGCTGGCGCGGCCTGACAAGCCCGGCACTCACCAATAAACTCAAACTCGCCAGCCTCGGCGACGATGCACTTCCCTATGACGTCTATGGTGGTGGCGATCAGCTCCTTGATCTCGTCCAGCTTCGACACCGAGATGCCAAGCAGCGACTTGTACAGCTCCTCCTCCTTCTCGCGGGCAAACTCCAGCTTCCGGGGAGTGATGAGCATGTCCCGGGCCATGTCGAACGCGGACAGGATGAACATATTGAGGCAGCGCGTGTGCGAGTTGTTCAACACCGTGGCGGCGTTCACCAAGTAGGTCTGCAGGGTGCGCCGCGTAAAGCGCGCCAGGCGGCTCTGGAAATCCGTGAACCGCTCCAGGAGGTGGCTGTCCGTGGACAGGTGCTCCCGCTTCACCTGCAGCCACTGGGCGTTGCTCAGGGAGGATGAGGTCGAGGATGTCGGTGAGGTCAAAGCCGGTTCGAGCAGGCTGGGCTCCGGCGCCCGGATGTAACCCAAGCGGCGGAGCTGCTCGTGCACGCAGCATGCCGCATGGTGGTATGGCTGGCTCAGTTTGTCCTGGCCCGAGCTCTCCTCTACGGAAGTGCTCGGCGGCACAGAGCCTCTGCTGCTGCTGATTCTCCTTGGGCTGGTTTTGCTGATGTTTGTGTTGGCGTCGCCGTTTCCGTTCGAGTCTATGGAGTGAGATTTGTGTGTGGACGATAGTGGTGGTGGTGGTAATGATGGCGCCGCGATGCCAAGGCTGACGGGGCAACTGCTGCTTCCACAGCCAGTCTGGGCCGGAGGTACACCCATGCTTCCTCTCCCCGCAGACGATCCTCCGCCTCTGAGCTCAGAGCGCGAAGGTTGAGGTGACGGCCACGCGCCCCCATCTCGTTCACCGTCTTCCGGGAAGTGAGAGGAGGAGGGCGGTGTGGACGCCATCAGTAGGGTGTTGTTATAGTGGAGGCTGCCACTACCAGCCTGGGCCAGCAGGTGGGAGCTGTGACCTCTCGGGGCTCCGTCAGGCGGATCTGTGTCCACGGTCCGCGAGCCTGGGGGAGGAACTCGCACGAATAAGATTGGCTCCATGTTGGTCAGGCGGCTCAGCTGGTGGAGCTCAACCACGTCCTGGTAAGGGGGACACAGGAGGAGACATAAGAAACTCCTAACATCCTCACCATCGACATTATCATCATCATCATCCTCATCATCATTATCGACATCGTCATCATCTTCATCATCATAACCATAATAATAATAATAATAATAATAATAATAATAATAATAATAATAATAATAATAATAATAATAATAATAATAATAATAATAATAATAATAATAATAATAATAATAATAATAATAATAATAATCATCATCATCATCATCATTATTATAACCATAATCATCATCATCTTCATCATTATAACCATAATCATCATCATCATCATCATCTTGGTCATCATCATTCTTATCATCTTCATCACGATCATTATCATTATTGTCATCACCATTCTTATCATCTTCATCACGATCATTATCATTATTGTCATCACCATTCTTATCATATTCATCACGATTATCATCACAATCCTTATTATCATCATCTTGAAATCCACCACAATTTCGAGCAATCGAAATGTAATGGATACAAGGGAGATGCCTTAAAAAAAAAACATGGGCCAGAGAAGGTACAATCGACAAAAACACACGCCAAACAGTAGGAAGAAGTAGAAAATGTTCTTCAAAAAGTCAACGTAAATGTTTGAAAAAAAAACAAAAAAACGCGTTGTGTGGATCGTAACATCATATAACATCACACTCAACTGGGTATTGGATTTTCTCAGCTAAACAATTTTTATCTGACAGGTTGCAGTGGTTGTTGATAGAGTTGAGATTAGGGGGGGGGGGGGGGGGAGAGGGGGGGGCCTGAAAAAGCCGGTAAGAAATGCCACAATGGTCAACAGGCCCCAATGGTTAACACCACCTGGCACTCCGATAATATAATCATGTATTGAAGTATGTGGCAGTGAATGTCACGCTAGAGTAATGTCAGTTTGGGTTAACTTGTCATTGATAAAGGATAATGACACTTCGATCGCAAAAAAGTGGGGCACAAGATGAATACATAAGAGACATTCACAGAGCATAAAGAAGAGGCTGCTATGAATAAAGAGACACTCAGAAAGCATAGAGAAGAGAGTACTATGAATAAAGAGACACTCACAGAGCAAAGAGAAGAGGCTGCTATGAATAAGAGACACTCAGAAAGCATAGAGGAATGGTTACTATGAATAAAGAGACACTCAGAAAGCATAGAAGAAAGGTTGCTATGAATAAGAGACACTCAGAAAGCATAGAGGAATGGTTACTATGAATAAAGAGACACTCAGAAAGCATAGAAGAAAAGTTGCTATGAATAAAGAGACACTCAGAAAGCATAGAAGAAAGGTTGCTATGAATAAAGAGACACTCAGAAAGCATAGAAGAAAGGTTGCTATGAATAAGAGACACTCAGAAAGCATAGAGGAATGGTTACTATGAATAAAGAGACACTCAGAAAGCATAGAAGAAAGGTTGCTATGAATAAGAGACACTCAGAAAGCATAGAGGAATGGTTACTATGAATAAAGAGACACTCAGAAAGCATAGAAGAAAAGTTGCTATGAATAAAGAGACACTCAGAAAGCATAGAAGAAAGGTTGCTATGAATAAAGAGACAGAGAGCATAAAGAATAAAGAGAACGAGGAAAAAGTTGGCATGTATTCTACAGGAAGCATAGAGATTGCAGCGCTGTAAAAGATGAATCCGTGCAGCTGTCTATTCTGTCTGCGTCCAATCCGGTGTAATGTTCCTCTGAGCTTGTTTATTTTTCACCCAAAGTCAGGCCAAGTACAAGTTAATAATGTATATATAAATATCGAAATGGACATACGCAACAATCGCGGCGGAAACGTTAAAAGGAAAACCTGATTCTGAAAACAGCATGCAGTTACCTATAAAAATTGCGAAAGAAAATTCCTCAACTCAGCAATTTACTATCTGAAATAAAAGACTGGCCCACAAGGCTCTAAACGTGCTTCTACCATTTGCCCCTCAGTTAGTCACGGCGGATTCAGAATCTCCATACCAGTCCCTAAGTCGTGGCTTGTCATCAATTAAATTACAGGCGGAGGAACCAAACAAATATTTATGCTTTCAGTCACGGTTTTTTTCCCCCTTAAACTAAAAGAAAAAAAATTGCGCATGTAGGCTGCAGCCTGCGGTCACTGTAAGACTACACGCCTAACACTCGTGGACAGCTGGACAAGGTCTGTCTGTGAGAGGAGTTCCTCCACAGCTGGTCATTTTGTCAGGCCTCGTTAGAACAACATCAGCATTAGACACGCGCGCAGCTGCACCATGTTCAACTATTTGATTGATTTTTGACAGATCAATCGGTTAAGTTGAGTTATTCCGTTATTCAATTACCTCGATTTTGCCTTCTGAAGCAACGCCGGGCAGGGCTTGAACAAGCTCTCACCACCACACATAGTCTGCATCACGGTATCTTCACAATCATTAAAGTTATTACTATTTCATGCGAAAGTCTCTAAGACTGGACAGTTCTAGAACCACCGGGAAGATAACCCTTCATGGAGTGACGGATAATGGTACTGGTGCAATATTTTTGTTTTCTTTTTTGCTTTTGTGGTTTTAATCCCATAGCCCTATCTCCTTTTTCTTTTAAATTCATTTACGTTTAGCAGTTTTGTTTTGTTTTCGTTTTTTTTTTTTTCGTACCAATTTATCAAACAACAACAACAACAAAAATATACACCTGCATATTCCAACAAAACTTGCCTTCTCCTTGAATTAAATAAAAACCGCTATGTTTGATGGAGAACCATTGAAAATTCCCAGGGAAGTAAAGCTACTCAAGGACCTCAGTGGCGTTCTACAAGCCTGCTGGACAAAGAGCAATATCAGGCAGAAATAGTAAGAAAAAAAAAGTGGCTTTGTTGGTCAACTGGTAAGACACGGAGATTAAGATTAGGTGAGTCGATGTTCATGGCGAAGATTCTACAAGGCTTGTTGTCCTTGGGTAACACGATTTTTTCTCTCTTCATCCAGGAATCAGTACTAGTGGGTACCTGCCCTGGCTGGCGAATAAGCGTCAAGCTTTCACAGTAATATTATTATGCGTCTCTCATCCCTCATAAAACTTCTGAGAGGAAAGAGAAGTAGACTGACAACAGCTGGAGCGGCTTGCAGTTTATAATGTGCATTAATTTAGAAAGGGAGACAAGAGACAGATACAAGGAGAGGGAAAGAGAGAGAACATAGAGAGATAGACGGAGAGCGTGATAGAGAGACGTTGAGAGATAGTGTGGGTGAGAGAGGAAAAAGAGAGAGTGAGAGATAGAGAGAAAGATGGAGAGAGAGGGGGGAGCAAAAGCCACAGAGATACAATCTCCATTTATAAACTGGCATCTCGACAGAAGGCAAGGTAACCAGGGCTGAGGTTATAACTCTAAAAATAGTTCGGGGAAACCACGAGAAAATGAGTCACTTGTTTAGCGACCACCGAGTATACATCCGGAATCTGCTGCTTTCGGCAAGAGAAACATGAAAATGGCAAAACAAATTCGACAAACTATAATAAAATGTGGCATAGGGAAGGGCTGCTGCTTTTTATTTAATCATTTTCTTTTTACCGGAAATTACATTGCTTTGATGTACTCAAAATATCCAGAAAGAAGTAGCCAAAAATTTAGGGGAAAAAACAGAAGAAGAAGAGAAAGTTACATCACAATTAATCTTGTGTCCGTGCCAGTGGATCACGTGGATGTTGCCATAGAGAAAAGTTACGGTCGTGTGTGTCTACGCGAGGTAAATTTCCAACAAGCATAGATTTAACCAAGCGATTCGTGGGATGACAAGTTAGAATGCCAGGGCCCTATTATAATCTCCCAATCCCATCAGACTTAGAGCCATGCCATTTCCCATTTCCCAGTCTGAGCCTGGCCCAATATTGCCCAGCACGTGGGCACACACGCTCACCGAGGGTTAGTTTGGTGTCTTGCCTTAACAGCCCTACAATGCTCGTCGTCGTCGTCGTCATCGTCATCATCATCATCATTATCGTTATTATCATCATCATCATTATTATTATTATTATTATTATTATTATTATTATTATTATTATTAGTCATAATATTCAGCAATATTATTTACCCTAGGGGAGTTCTAACGTTATTTGTAGTTTGTGTTTTAAATATCTGTATTCTGTGTACCTCCTCACCAACCCCCTAGCTGGGCTGGGTGGAACATGGGGAGATTTCAAAGGGTTGAACTTTGTGAATTGTTTCCTTCCCGTTGGAAGTGCACCAATACATACCTTATATTACTGTCATCAAAATGTCCGACAGAAGTTCATCTGTCCTGAAATTGCCTATAAATGTACGGGCTATGTCAGATAATCTAAAGGCTATAACTTCATATTTTAAGACTAGAAATATAGCGGTGGAGTTGTCTTGTCGGACTGCAGAGGGCCCTTTTCAACATTACTCTGCTGGGTTTTAGTGTAATGCAATCTCTCTGTGTGACATAAAGAAGAAAGAGCGTGGGCATGAGAAGAAGAAACAAGAAGAGGTGTCATCACAAGACCTATAGTCTCTTACCATGACCAATGTTATAGTACTGACTTGATTAGCATGATGGAGCAAAACAAATTCGACAAGCTCAATTAGAAAGGCTTGGTTCAACCGGTATAAACCGGATTTAGCTGCATGGATCCCAGATTAGCCGGCAGTGGTCAAGGTTTTCAGGTCATTTTTTTTCTTTAATCAATGGTGTTAAATTTAAGTGGACACGCGTGTACCATTCACCAATAAAGGCCAGTGACCGGCTTTATCTAACAGAAAGAATGGCTGGGATAGCACGATTTTAAACATGTCGAGAGCTGGAGATACTGGAGGTTGTTCGTCTCTTGGTCTAGCAGAGACATGGAAGATGCATGATAAAGATAAGACCATGGTAGTTTATTTAATCTTTTCTTCTTCTTCTTCTTCTTCTTCTTCTTCTCCCCTCCCCCTCCTTCTCTCTCTCTCTCTCTCTCTCTCTCTCTCTCTCTCTCTCTCTCTCTCTCTCTCTCTCTCTCTCTCTCTCTCTCTCTCTCTCTCTCTCTCTCTCTCTCTCTCTCTCTCTCTCTCTCTCTCTCTCTCTCCCTTTCTCTTCTGTCTCTCCCTCCTTCTATCTCTCCCTCTTTCTATCTCTCCCCTGATCGTGTGGTTAAGCTCTCACACAACACGCGAGGTCCTAGGGGCTAGTTCTGACGACACACAGGTACTTCTACCAGTTCGAGCCACGGCCAGCCTATGTCTAGTTCAACTACTGCATATCTCTTGGGTTGATCACCCCATGTTGATCTGAGACTAGACTTTGAAGATTACAAGTTTTATCGTCTTATCATGAGAGTTGTCGAACTTGGCTCAGTCTGACGTCAAAAGTCACAAGTAAAAAGTGATGAAATCTGGTTACAGTGCAGTCGGAGAAACTGGGTCGACTGATATTGATTACCCTCAGGTCAAGCCAATGTTTCAAATATCATGTTACTTCCTCCGTGTTTCCCGAGCATCTCATAGGATGTGGGCACCTACACTCTCACTGTCGAGTCGAGAGAGAGGGGGGGAGGGAGATAAAGAGCATTTGAGCATTAAATTTCTTGTGTCTCTAGGTCGGTTTTTTTCCTTTAATTGTAATATGAATGAGGAGAAAATAGGCTACACAAATGGGGTAGTCTACCTTAGTCAAGATGTCTGCTTTAAGCTTTGAAGCACGGCGATGTATTATGGTTCACCTTCTAGAGGTGAGAGCTCTATGATTGATGCGTGACGAGGCAGGTTATATTGGTAACACTGACAAGTATTGCACCGCTAAGTAGCGTTGTTGCGAGAACAGTGAGAGTCCAGATCCTCAGATAAAACTCTGCTGAACGCTGGCTCGCAATTAACACAAAGTTCTGGTTACACAATGACTGCTGTAAGGCATGATGGTAGAGGAGCAACACTACTGGACGCTGCTCGCAATAAACACATAGTTCTGGTTACATTGTGACTGCTGTAGAGTATCATGGTTTAGGCACAACAGTAATGAATGCTAATTTGCAATAAACACATAGTTCTGGTTACACAATGACCGCTGTAGAGTATCATGGTTTAGGCACAACAGTAATGGATGCTAATTTGCAATAAACACATAGTTCTCGTTACACAGTGACTGCTGTAGAGTATCATGGTTTAGGCACAACAGTAATGGGTGCTGACTGGCAATAATCGCATAGTTCTGGTTACACAATGACTCCTGTAGAGTATCATGGTTTAGGCACAACAGTAATGGATGCTGACTTGCAATAACCGCATAGTTCTGGTTACACAATGACTCCTGTAGAGTATCATGGTTTAGGCACAACACAAATGGATACTGACTTGCAATAATCGCATAGTTCTGGTTACACATTGACTCTTGTAGAGTATAATGGTAGAGCCGAGATGGCCAATCAGTAACCAGCAAGAGACAGACGGACAGCTGATAAAGTCTTACGTGATGGGTGACCTCGTGCGACCCTGGGAAGCAATGAAGGGGAGAGGAGATCAAGTACGAAAACCACCAAACAACACAACAGGTCCCAACGATTAAAAAAATGTAATCCAATACATTACACTTCAACTAAGAAAAAAATCAATACCAATTACCTTCAATGATAAATTGGGTTTCCAAAAAATGATCAAAGCGGATCAGCTCTTCAATTCAGCATTTTTTAACAAATTCTAAAACCGGTCTCGTCTTGATATAACCATCAGCCAAACTGACCTGGCAGATAACATCTGGACCAGATGACTATCACTACTGTTCGACAGAGCAAGAGTGGACAACATCAGAGAAGGCTGACCATCTCAAGGACACGTGACCGGTGAAATGACCGATTGCATTTCTGAATCATCACCTCTCCTGTGTCCAAATCTGGACTCTGCTTGTATCACAGATACTGAGACCACGTTCCTAACGAATTGTAATCCTGCCTACGGGAAGTGTGAACCCTGCGAGAGATCATACATTGTTGAAGTAGAGTCAAGCTTATGTAGCTCTATTACTATGATAATATCCTTATGACTACGCCATTGTTGTGCGCTAAAAACCATGACTATTGTATGTAATCCTAAGAAGGTCAATGATCTAGGGTTCGTGTAACATCCAGCACATCTTCAATAAGGCACAAACTAGAAAAAAACACCTTGATTCCCAACACTACCGGGGTTCACAAACATTGATCAACACGGAGAAAGCGGGTCGTCGTGATAAATCCTCTCACGATAACTGATAGACTGAGCGTCAACCACTACCAGAGTCATGAAGAAAAATCGTGACGTTGGAGATTAAACAAATCGAATCTCTGCGTAACTGACAAACTGGGCGTCAACTGATTGGGTTATGCAGCAATTCGTGGTGTTATTGGAAACTAAACTAATCAAAAAAGAATGTCCGCTCCTACCGGAAATTCTCGGTAGGCGATGTGAGCTGAGCACGGTCACTGCTATTGTGGCAATCAGACTAAAACTATGACAGAGGACAGTGGAGTGGCAATCAGACTAAAACTGTGACCGTGCTCAGTGGAGTGGCAATCAGAATAAAACTATGACAGAGGACATTGGAGTGGCAAAATTAGACTAAAATTATGACAGAGGACAGTGGAGTAGCAATCAGACTGAAACTGTGACAGAGGACAGTGGAGTGGTAATTAGACTAAAACTGTGACGGAGGACAGTGCAGTGGCAATCAAACTAAAACTGTGACGGAGGATAGTGGAGTGACAATTAGACTAAAACTGTGACAGAGGACAGTGGAGTGGTAATTAGACTAAAACTGTGACAGAGGACAGTGGAGTGGTAATTAGACTAAAACTGTGACGGAGGACAGTGCAGTGGCAATCAAACTAAAACTGTGACGGAGGATAGTGGAGTGGCAATCAAACTAAAACTGTGACGGAGGATAGTGGAGTGGCAATCAAACTAAAACTGTGACGGAGGATAGTGGAGTGGCAATCAAACTAAAACTGTGACGGAGGATAGTGGAGTGACAATTAGACTAAAACTATGACGGAGGATAGTGGAGTGGCAATTAGAATGAAACTATGACAGATGACAGTTGAGTGATAATTAGACTAAAACTGTGACGGAGGACAGTGGAGTGGCAATTTGACTAAAACTATGACGGAGGATAGTGGAGTGGCAATTAGAATGAAACTATGACAGATGACAGTTGAGTGGTAATTAGACTAAAACTGTGACGGAGAATGGTGGAGTGGCAATCGGACGAGAGGACAGAAGAGACGAGAGAGAAAAAGGGGAAGAGAGTCAAGGGTAAATGGGGAGAAGGGATGCGAAGAGGAGGAAGGAAGAGGTGGGGAAAAAAGGAGAGAGAGAAGATGGACGAAGCTGGCACAGCATGAAAATGAACGTCACAAATGCACAGACATGCGGACAGAGATGCACAGGCAGACAAACACATTGACATACGCAGAGAAAGACTGACACGTCGACAGAGCCTGAATGGCAGAGGATCGAGGTAGACATGAAGACAAGCATGAGGAACAATTTAAAAAAAAGGGGGGGGGGAGGAGAGAGAGAGAGCTGGAGAAGAGAGAGAGAGAGAGGAGAGAGAGGAGAAAGAGAGAGAGAAGGGAGAGAGAAGGGAGAGAGAGGAGAAAGAGAGAGAGAAGGGAGAGAGAGGAGAAAGAGAGAGAGAAGGGAGAGAGAGGAGAAAGAGAGAGAGGAGAAAGAGAGAGAGAAGGGAGAGAGAGGAGAAAGAGAGAGAGAGCTGGAGAAGAGAGAGAGAAGAGAGAGAGAGGAGAAAGAGAGAGAGAAGGGAGAGAGAGGAGAAAGAGAGAGAAGAGAAAGAGAGAGAGAAGGGAGAGAGAGGAGAAAGAGAGAGAGAAGGGAGAGAGAGGAGAAAGAGAGAGAGAGCTAGAGAAGAGAGAGAGAGAGAGAGAGCTAGAGAAGAGAGAGAGAGAGCTAGAGAAGAGAGAGGGAGAAAGACAGAGAGGGAAGGGAGAGAGAGGAGAAAGAGAAAGAGAAAGAGAGCGAGAGAGAGAGAGAGAGAGAGAGAGAGAGAGAGAGAGAGAGAGAGAGAGAGAGAGAGAGAGAGAGAGAGAGAGAGAGAGACAGCGACATAGATTAATCCAAAAGCCGTACCAGCGGAGTTCAGCCCCTTGCTGAAGGCAGACCTAACAAGAACGAGGGCCGCCGCCGAGGTTGTCGACCAGTCAAACAATAATTCTGGCTGGAGAGACAAGCAACACTAGTGACATCTTCTCTGCGTGTCTTCCTTGGACAGGCGAGAGAGAGAGAGAGAGAGAGAGAGAGAGAGAGAGAGAGAGAGAGAGAGAGACAGAGAGAGACAGACAGAGACAGACAGAAACAGACAGACAGAGAGACAGACAGATAGACAGAGAGAGAGTCAGACAGACAGTGAGAGAGAGAGAGAGACAGAGACAGACAGAGAGAGAGAAAGACAGACAGACAGAGAGAGGGTGTGAAAGAAGGAGGGAGAAGGAGAATCCACAAGAAAGTTTTAAAAATAGAAGCAAAGAATTTTTTAGAAAGATTATCTACACGTGACCCTCCTCACAGGATAAAAGGTGGCCTACGTCTTGGACAAGAACTCCAGTAGAAGGGTCAAAACAGTGGAGGAAAAAATACTTTCACTGGACGATAATTATGTGCTGAGTAAAGATCTGAGTTTTGTATTTAAAAAATAGGGTCTTCTCTACTTTTACCCTGATAGAAAAATTATAGTGATTATATTTTAGTAGATTCCACTGAGAAAATACATGACTTTTGTTTTGAGCAGGACATCGCACAAGAATATGACCACAGTCATCACACCCTTAGTCAAGTCAAGCGGCCTGTTTGAATTCTCATGTCTACACCGCCGCCTTGTCTTCCCGTCTTTCTATGATCGACAGAAAAACGAGTTATATAAACATTATAGAGTTTGCGCAGTGAAGCTAAAGATCTGTCTACCTTTCTGTTGGCATCACTGGCCCATCGTATGCACATCGCGACAAAGTTTTTTTGCGGACATCTTGCACTTTCGACAGCGGTGTTGTACAGTGCTTTGTAAAGATCGCAACTTGTAACGAAACAAAGTTATTCAAGTCTGCCTGGATACACGCAGTAAGCGAAAACGTTCCCGACTCTCGCATTATTCTACATACAGGGCTTGGGCCGATCCGAAACTTACACAACGACGTTTTTGTGATCGTAATTTATGTTTTATGGTCCGTTGAGATGACGTATGTATATCCTGCATTCCTTTCACACGTTTTCATCAGATTAATTATGGAAATACAGACAACGATGAGAAACAACAAACGGCAAAGGGTAGAGACAATATACCACTAGCCCCTCACAGTAGCCCGGGTGTGTGGAGGGTAATGGGCAAAGCCAACGATCTAGGCGGTGGTATAGGGTGGGGGGGGTGTGTGTGTGTGAAAAGGGGGGGGGAGGGGCTTTAAGGCCATACTTGGAGCTGTCACTGGAAAATACATATGGCGTGATGTCATGAACCAAGATGATACAACATGTGTGTGTGTGTCGAACACTTGGACGTAGCCTTCAAGAAAGTGACCCGCTAAGCTTCAGAAGAGTTCAGAGGTCAACTTAGATACATGCCTTGCACACGACTTGAACAGGAAGAATAAAAAATAGAAGTGGCAACAGCAAAACCATTAATGTTTACATTATATAGCAAAAAAAAAAAAAAAAAAAAAGCAAAAACTACAGCACTTTCTTGCCAGTGTCATCAAAAGCTGAGAGAGAACTCTGTGTAGAAATCTGTGACAGACTTAGGGAACGTTAAATTAGTGAGAGCTACTCATCAACAGCTGCGCGTGTCACAGCGATTCCATCAACCACCTGATGAGTCACGTGCATATCCACTGCACCATCAACGGAAGTTGCTCCTACAACCACTGCTCTCATCACATCTGTAACAACTCATGCACACGTACAAAAAATCTCTCGCGATAATTTGAGCACTTACAAATGTGGAAAAAAAAATGAATTCAACATTTTAACTTATACCTGCAGTTTAAACAAATCGAATATATTACAACCCCCCCCCCCCCCACACACACACACACACGCCAAACAAAAATCCTACTGATATGAGCAGTATCGTCCTGATTCTCTAGGTAGATGGAGAACAAGGTAGATGGAGAACCACCCCTAGCTGCAACCACTGGAAGCTTTCTACCGACAGTACACATTACCACTCTCAGACTAGTATAGACAAAATCAAACACAATCCTAGATCTCGCTCGAGACCGACGAATAAGACGGACGACGTGAAAACATAAGAACAGAGGTATGGACTGGACAGGGATCGAATCGGCAGCACGATACAGCCTTTAGCGTTGGATGACTTCTTTCCTTATTTCTATATTAATTTATGTCTTTCAGTCCAATGTGCATCTTTCTAAGATCCGTTAGAGGCTAGTTGGTTTATGTCTTGTAAAAAATATGGACTTGGTCGTTCTTAGCAATTCGCAGGAGGATAAGGAAAGAATCAGCCTCTGACGTTGTTTGGCTGCTTTCTGTATTTCTCCTCTCAGACAAGAGGATCTTTGATTATCTATCGGGTATCATGGCTGCCAGAAGTCACACGCCTCTCCCCCTATCTCCAGAGCCCCGGAGCTCCACTGATCGCGCTCACGGCGTCCTTGATACTGTAAAATCTTCCATCGCTCCTTGTTTCAGACGCTCGGTTCTGTCACGGGACCCATCAAAGAGTGTATATAGTTAGTGTTACATACACTATCACTAGATTTCGGTTTAGTTATATAGTTAGTGTTACATACACTATCACTAGACTTCGGTTTAGTTATATAGTTAGTATTACATACACTATCACTAGACTTCGGTTTAGTTATATAGTTAGTGTTACATACACTATCACTAGATTTCGGTTTAGTTATACAGTTAGTGTTACATACACTATCACTAGACTTCGGTTTAGTTATATAGTTAGTATTACATACACTATCACTAGACTTCGGTTTAGTTGTATAGTTAGTGTTACATACACTATCATTAGATTTCGGTTTAGTTGTATAGTTAGTGTTACATACACTATCACTAGACTTCGGTTTAGTTATATAGTTAGTATTACATACACTATCACTAGACTTCGGTTTAGTTATATAGTTAGTGTTACATACACTATCACTAGACTTCGGTTTAGTTATATAGTTAGTGTTACATACACTATCACTAGATTTCGGTTTAGTTATATAGTTAGTGTTACATACACTATCACTAGACTTCGGTTTAGTTATATAGTTAGTGTTACATACACTATCACTAGATTTCGGTTTAGTTATATAGTTAGTGTTACATACACTATCACTAGATTTCGGTTTAGTTATATAGTTAGTGTTACATACACTAATACCAGACTTCGGTTTAGTTATATAGTTAGTGTTACATACACTATCACTAGACTTCGGTTTAGTTATATAGTTAGTGTTACATACACTATCACTAGATTTCGGTTTAGTTATATAGTTAGTGTTACATACACTATCACTAGATTTCGGTTTAGTTATATAGTTAGTGTTACATACACTAATACCAGACTTCGGTTTAGTGTATAGTTAGTGTTACATACACTAATACTAGACTTCGGTTTAGTTATATAGTTAGTGTTACATACACTAACACTAAACTTCGGTTTAGTTATTTAGTTAGTGTTACATACGCTAATACTAGACTTCGGTTTAGTTATATAGTTAGTGTTACATACACTAATACTAGACTTTGGTTTAGTTATATAGTTAGTGTTACATACACTAATACTAGACTTCGCTTTAGTTATATAGTTAGTGTTACATACACTAATACTAGACTTTGGTTTAGTGTATATAGTTAGTGTTACATACACTAATACTAGACTTCGGTTTAGTTATATAGTTAGTGTTACATACACTAATATTAGACTTCGGTTTAGTGTATGTAGTTAGTGTTACATACACTAATACAAGACTTCGGTTTAGTTATATAGTTAGTGTTACATACACTAATATTAGATTTCGGTTTAGTGTATATAATTAGTGTTACATACACTAATACTAGACTTTGGTTTAGTTATATAGTTAGTGTTACATACACTAATATTAGACTTCGGTTTAGTTATATAGTTAGTGTTACTTACACTAATACTAGACTTCGATTTAGTGTATATAGTTAGTGTTACATACACTAATATTAGACTTCGGTTTAGTTATATAGTTAGTGTTACATACACTAATGCTAAACTTTGGTTTAGTTATATAGTTAGTGTTACATACACTAATACTAAACTTTGGTTTAGTTATATAGTTAGTGTTACATACACTAATATTAGACTTCGGTTTAGTTATATAGTTAGTGTTACATACACTAATGCTAAACTTTGGTTTAGTTATATAGTTAGTGTTACTTACACTAATACTAGACTTCGGTTTAGTTATATAGTTAGTGTTACATACACTAATATTAGACTTCGGTTTAGTTATATAGTTAGTGTTACATACACTAATACTAGACTTTGGTTTAGTTATATAGTTAGTGTTACATACGCTAATACTAGACTTTGGTTTGGCGAATCAACCGATCGACTTGTACCGGTATAGGTCAAGGACAGGTTGCGATACATATTTCACTGATATCACTTTCTTTTTACTCGTTGATAGTGGTTTGAATCGAAATACTTGTGCGTTTATTTTAACTTTCTACAGGACATCATTTTCATTCGGGTAAAGACATCGCGCCATAATCTAGATAGCTTTAGTTTAGCCAGGACCAAGCCTGATGGCTATAACAGTTATTAAACATTAATTAAGGTCTTAATTACATTTTAAGATTTTTCTAGATTAGATCTTAACCATTTGTTAAATCCAGATTTAGGTTTCAGCATTATGAAAACACAAAATCAAAGAAATTATGATTTACAGAAACGAGCTAGAGTTTATGGCTTTGGGGGAATTCTAAAAATGAAGAAAATTTATAAATGTAAAAGAAAAACATTATGTTCAATAAATTTTGACCATATTTCAATATTATAAGATAAATTGCACTTTGTAGATACCATGGATAGCCTTTTAATTATATTAAAGGCAAAAGCTACGACGGGGGAAAAAATTGGAAAATTATAATCAAGGATCAATTATGACTATTTATGATTATATAGTTTACATTATGGATTTTTTCTTATACTCGATGCCACACTAGAGAAAGAATCGCTATGTACAATAAGTGTAGAAATTCCCCAAATAATACACGGATGCTGCTTGACACGTGGTTTTTTTTTTTTTCTTTTTTTTTTTCTTTTTCTTCTTTTTCTTCAATGTCTGCTTAATCTACACTCCATTTATATACCCTACAGGTCATGAGATACTAGGATTAGACCTTGCCTTGTTTGGTGTTACTCGACTTTTGAAGTTCTAAGTGGTCAGAGTGTCGAGCAATCTTCTCTCTGTGCTCACCAATTCATCTTCACATGGTTTCATGAGTGACTGAATGTGTAGATGTGTGTGTTTTTGTGTCTGGTACTGTGTTGACTGTTTAGGTGTCATGGTTGCTTGTCTCTATAATCACTGTCCACAGTTCGTCTCCTAAGTCCACCTCATGTGATATCATACGGGCATTGCGTCATTGCAGTGAACAATCAGAGATTGGGGTGGAGGAAAGGGAGAAGTAACACAGAGAGAGATAAGTAGAGACAGAGAGAGAGATAAGTAGAGACAGAGAGAGATAAGTAGAGACAGAGAGAGATAAGTAGAGACAGAGAGAGATAAGTAGAGACAGAGAGAGATAAGTAGAGACAGAGAGAGATAAGTAGAGACAGAGAGAGAGATAAGTAGAGACAGAGAGAGATAAGTAGAGACAGAGAGAGAGATAAGTAGAGACAGAGAGAGATAAGTAGAGACAGAGAGAGATAAGTAGAGACAGAGAGAGATAAGTAGAGACAGAGAGAGATAAGTAGAGACAGAGAGAGATAAGTAGAGACAGAGAGAGATAAGTAGAGACAGAGAGAGATAAGTAGAGACAGAGAGAGATAATAGAGGAGAAGTGGGAGGGAAGAGCGAGAAAGGAGATAGTGAGAGCGACAGACAGACGACAGATCGTTTGATATAGATAAGACACAAGCAGTCAGAAAGTCAGTGAGAGAGAAAGAGAGAGAGAGAGAGAGAGAGAGAGAGAGAGAGAGAGAAAGGGAGGGAGAGAGAGGGAGGGAGGGAGGGGGAGAAAGAGGATAGTCAGAGAAACAAGCTAAGCGCCGAACAAAATGAAAAGTAAAAATAACAACAATAAGACATAAAATCATGCAGATAAGAAAGATGCAAAAAGATAGACACAGGAACAACAAAAGTCATTATTGACAAATCTAATCAAAAAATAAAAATTCAAAGCAGTGGCAACTTTTTTTTTCTTTCTCTTGTCTCGTTTGACTGATCACATAACAATAATGGCCACATGCATCAAGAGTCAGTACCAAGACAGTTAATTTATACCAACTAAGACTGTGTCTGGCATAGGGTTCACTAGTAGGGTGTAACTATGACAGAGGTGATGATTCAAGTGACCAAACAATTCTGGGATGTGAGAGATGATGATTAAAGTGACCAAACAATTCTGGAATGAGAGGTGATGATTAAAGTGACCAAATAATTCTGGGATGTGAGAGATGATGATTAAAGTGACTAAACAATTCTGGGATGTGAGAGATGATGATTAAAGTGACCAAACAATTCTGGAATGAGAGGTGATGATTAAAGTGACCAAACAATTCTGGAATGAGAGGTGATGATTAAAGTGACCAAACAATTCTGGAATGAGAGGTGATGATTAAAGTGACCAAACAATTCTGGAATGAGAGGTGATGATTAAAGTGACCAAACAATTCTGGGATGTGAGAGATGATGATTAAAGTGACCAAACAATTCTGGAATGAGAGGTGATGATTAAAGTGACCAAACAATTCTGGGATGTGAGAGATGATGATTAAAGTGACCAAACAATTCTGGGATGTGAGAGATGATGATTAAAGTGACCAAACAATTCTGGGATGTGAGAGATGATGATTAAAGTGACTAAACAATTCTGGGATGTGAGAGATGATGATTAAAGTGACCAAACAATTCTGGAATGAGAGGTGATGATTAAAGTGACCAAACAATTCTGGGATGTGAGAGATGATGATTAAAGTGACCAAACAATTCTGGAATGAGAGGTGATGATTAAAGTGACCAAACAATTCTGGGATGTGAGAGATGATGATTAAAGTGACCAAACAATTCTGGAATGAGAGGTGATGATTAAAGTGACCAAACAATTCTGGGATGTGAGAGATGATGATTAAAGTGACCAAACAATTCTGGAATGAGAGGTGATGATTAAAGTGACCAAACAATTCTGGGATGTGAGAGATGATGATTAAAGTGACCAAACAATTCTGGGATGTGAGAGATGATGATTAAAGTGACCAAACAATTCTGGAATGAGAGGTGATGATTAAAGTGACCAAACAATTCTGGGATGTGAGAGATGATGATTAAAGTGACTAAACAATTCTGGGGTGTGAGAGATGATGATTAAAGTGACCAAACAATTCTGGAATGAGAGGTGATGATTAAAGTGACCAAACAATTCTGGGATGTGAGAGATGATGATTAAAGTGACCAAACAATTCTGGAATGAGAGATGATGATTAAAGTGACCAAACAATTCTGGAATGAGAGATGATGATTAAAGTGACCAAACAATTCTGGAATGAGAGATGATGATTAAAGTGACCAAACAATTCTGGAATGAGAGGTGATGATTAAAGTGACCAAACAATTCTGGGATGTGAGAGATGATGATTAAAGTGACCAAACAATTCTGGAATGAGTGGTGATGATTAGAGTAATCAAACAGTTCTGGAAAATGAAAACTTCCCACACTAGAATGAAGGTCATTTTGTTCGAAAGACTTGAAATTTAAAAAAAGTTTGCAAGGGAAGCGTCCAAGCAAGGACCATTGTCCTGTACGGAAAATAACAACCGCAGTTTGGGTTGGGTTAGATAAAATAGAGTTACATCTCTAGATAAGGTGCTGTGAGATCTAGATCTAGATAACGATAACAGTTATATGTGTGGGACACCGCCGAATCAAGATTTAGATAACAACAGACGTAACTTAGACGATAACCGTTATATGTGTGAGACACCGCCGAATCGAGATTTAGATAACAACAGGCGTAAGTTAGATGGGGAGATACGGATAAGCTAAATTAGGTGGTCACAGCTACAGGCTGGGTCAAACTGTAACGGAAGGAAAAGAATGAGCTAGCTCTATCTGTTTCATGCAACATAAAGTGCTTGGTATTTTTTTTTTTTTAATGTGTTCTTCTTTCCCTCCCCTCAAAAGATCTGTTGTTTTCATTGAAACAAAAGTTGTTGTTTCCTGCGATGGTCTCCAAAGACTTCGATACTTTGCTTCACTTGAAACTTCCAGAACAAAAGGATGCATAGTGTGTGGCGCTGCCTTCACTGAGACATCGCGGGGAGTTCTGTCAAAGCTGCTTGCCCTACACAGAGCCACATAGAGCTGGCCCAAATAATCATATGTCAACAAAATCAAGACCTATTAGGGAGTGCATGTGTGGTGGGGTTGTTTTTTTTTTGCGAGGGGGGGGGAGTGTGTATAATAATCATTTCATTTCGTTTGTTTCTTTTTAGCATGCTTTAAACTGTGCGGTTGTGTTCTACATTTTCAGCTAAAGTGTGTTTTGATGCTCAATCTGGATTCAGGAAAACTTAAGAATAATGATCAGGTCTGGATCTTCTAGAAAACGTTACATTTCCTTAAACCGTTTTGTTTTCGTTACTTTTTTTCCAGCATGGTTCAAACTTTGAAACTTGTGATGACAAAAAAAAACAAATGAATGAACCTGTCGCACTAATCCTATACAATGAGTTAACTCGACCAACGGGCCATCACATGACAGGGCAGCGTGCGGTATGTGAAACCTCAAACCTAACCGCTTGATTTCTTTTTGCTACGTTGATTTGGGCTAGATCTAGATCGACATAAGAAGGCACCCCACTGTACTAACATAGAGCGTCTCTACAAATTTGGGAGTCTATAGATATATCTTTTTATGTGTGTGTATGTGTGTAATACTCGACATGCACGAGGAATATACACATTGTGTAACTATATTCTTCAGAAAAATTCAGTGAGAGCGGCCGCATGAATGTCAGACCATAGCAGGGTTGATAACGAACCTTTATGATCAACTCATAAATTAACTCTAGTCTGATAGCGACTTTATTACCATGCAAGGGTTGAACTTCCTATTGGAAAAAAAAAAACACATATGATATAATTAGGTCGAGCATTGGTCTCTAAATTGGTTGTGGAAAAGGTCAAAGCCAGGTCGTGATAGAAATCTGTTTTACAAATGGATAATTTCCTGTCATGTGAAACTTTTCATGAAACAAAATGAATATCAAATATGTTGCTATTTTTGTTGCTGTTGTTGTTGTTGTTCTTGTTGTTTTTGCTTTGTTATTATTATTATCATTATTATTATTATTATTATTATTATTGTTGTTGTTGTTGTTGTTGTTGTTATTATTATTATGATTGTTATTATTATTATTATTATTATTATTATTATTATTATTATTATTATTATTATTATTATTATTATTATTATTATTATTATTATTATCATCATCATCATCATCATCATCATCATCATCATCATAATTATGATCAATACCATCATCATTATTACTATTATTATGACACAAACTTCCATAGGAACAGCCGTTCTCAGGTGTTTAATGCTAACCCGATTATCGACATGTGGGTATGTAAGGCGAACAAGACAATTTTTTTTTCCAATGAACCGATCTCGAGGTAGGATAATGGGGGGAAGGGGGATAATGGAGGAGGGAACCTTCACAGACAGTGTGTGTGTGGAGGGGGGAGAATAATGGAGGAGGAAAGCTTTACAGACAGTGTGTGTGTGTGTGTGTGTGTGTGGGGAGAATAATGGAGGAGGAAAGCTTTACAGACAGTGTGTGTGTGTGTGTGGAGAATAATGGAGGAGGAAAGCTTTACAGACAGTGTGTGTGTGTGTGGGGAGAATAATGGAGGAGGAAAGCTTTACAGACAGTGTGTGTGTGTGTGTGTGTGTGGGGAGAATAATGGAGGAGGAAAGCTTTACAGACAGTGTGTGTGTGTGTGTGGAGAATAATGGAGGAGGAAAGCTTTACAGACAGTGTGTGTGTGTGTGTGTGTGTGTGGGGAGAATAATGGAGGAGGAAAGCTTTACAGACAGTGTGTGTGTGTGTGGGGAGAATAATGGAGGAGGAAAGCTTTACAGACAGTGTGTGTGTGTGTGTGTAGAGAATAATGGAGGAGGAAAGCTTTACAGACAGTGTGTGTGTGTGTGTGGGGAGAATAATGGAGGAGGAAAGCTTTACAGACAGTGTGTGTGTGTGTGTGGAGAATAATGGAGGAGGAAAGCTTTACAGACAGTGTGTGTGTGTGTGTGTGGGGAGAATAATGGAGGAGGAAAGCTTTACAGACAGTGTGTGTGTGTGTGTGGAGAATAATGGAGGAGGAAAGCTTTACAGACAGTGTGTGTGTGTGTGTGGAGAATAATGGAGGAGGAAAGCTTTACAGACAGTGTGTGTGTGTGTGGGGGGGGGGAGAATAATGGAGGAGGAAAGCTTTACAGACAGTGTGTGTGTGTGTGGGGAGAATAATGGAGGAGGAAAGCTTCACAGACAGTGTGTGTGTGTGTGGGGGGGGGGAGAATAATGGAGGAGGAAAGCTTCACAGACAGTGTGTGTGTGTGTGGGGGGGGGGGGAGAATAATGGAGGAGGAAAGCTTCACAGACAGTGTGTGTGTGGGGGGGAGGGGGAGAATAATGGAGGAGGAAAGCTTTACAGACAGTGTGTGTGTGTGTGGGGAGGAGAATAATGGAGGAGGAAAGCTTCACAGACAGTGTGTGTGTGGGGGGAGGGGGAGAATAATGGAGGAGGAAAGCTTCACAGACAGTGTGTGTGTGGGGGGGGGGGGGGAGAATAATGGAGGAGGAAAGCTTCACAGACAGTGTGTGTGTGTGTGTGTGTGTGTGTGGAGAATAATGGAGGAGGAAAGCTTCACAGACAGTGTGTGTGTGTGTGTGGGGAGAATAATGGAGGAGGAAAGCTTCACAGACAGTGTGTGTGTGGGGGGGGGGGAGAATAATGGAGGAGGAAAGCTTCACAGACAGTGTGTGTGTGTGGAGGGGGGGGAGAATAATGGAGGAGGAAAGCTTCACAGACAGTGTGTGTGTGTGTGTGTGGGGAGAATAATGGAGGAGGAAAGCTTCACAGACAGTGTGTGTGTGTGTGTGTGTGGGGAGAATAATGGAGGAGGAAAGCTTCACAGACAGTGTGTGTGTGGGGGCAGGGGGCACAATAATGGAGGAGGAAAGCTTCACAGACAGTGTGTGTGTGGAGGGGGGGGAGAAGAATGGAGGAGGAAAGCTTCACAGACAGTGTGTGTGTGTGTGTGTGTGGGGAGAATAATGGAGGAGGAAAGCTTCACAGACAGTGTGTGTGTGTGTGTGTGTGTGGGGAGAATAATGGAGGAGGAAAGCTTCACAGACAGTGTGTGTGTGGAGGGGGGGGGGGAGAATAATGGAGGAGGAAAGCTTCACACACAGTGTGTGTGTGGGGGGGGGAATTTTTTCTCTATTTGAAGTACTGTCTTTAAATTTACAGAGTTAGTTTGAGGATGTCTCATATTTTTTGAGTAATTTTTTTTTACAAGATGATAATGAAATATGGCAGTTTGAGTAATCTAGTGAGGCCTCAATCTATAGCGGAAAGACGTCGATTTCAGGCCACGATTCAGATTAAACTGTCATAGTTTCTCGATTTTTGTGTATTGAGAAACTTGAAAAAAAACTTTCGACTTCAATCTCAGTAGAAATCTAAGCACACAAGTTGTAAGTTTTTATATATGGGCCAGGAAAAATGCTGGTAGGGTGCCCCTCTTATGCTTGTTGTCATGGAAAGGAAGTTTGTTGTGACCAAAACTAATATGTCGGACGGCCTTAGAAACCACGAAACGAAAGGACAAAAAAATTGAAGTTTTTGCCCAGTCGGTACATCTGCGTGTTCCCATTAACCTGTAGATGCCACCTTTTGTCTCCAACTGGTGTATTCTCATAACAGATTAATACATAACACGCGCGCTGGACTATACCAAGCTTTACGCGTAAAGTTCCAGACTGGGAGAAAATATTGCCACAGATACCACACACACTCTCTCTCTCTCTCTCTCTCTCTCTCTCTCTCTCTCTCTCTCTCTCTCTCTCTCTCTCTCTCTCTCTCTCTCTCTCTCTCCCTCTCTCTGCCTCTCCCCAACTGGTGTATTCCCATATAACACAACACGCGCGCAGCTGGCAACGTGGGAAAACCTGAAACAAGACGCAAATATGCACTTCTGAAAGGGCATCAAACTATCTATTTCAGAAAAGGGAATAAAATAGTGAGTTGTCTGGAGATAGCGCTAAGTACACTGAAGTGCCTAAAGATGGTATAGTTCTCAGTGGCAGTGTTTGCCAGAGACGATTCGCTACTCGATACAGCAAGGTAGTCCAACGTCTGCTACAGTCGCAGACCCGTGCTTAGTCTAGGGTGGGTGGGTGGGGTTGGGGGAAGAGAGAAGGATATGACTGGAGCCTTCATCGGACTCTCCACGCAACACGTGACCGAGGTCACAAGTCAGCAGCAGTGAACGAGAGAGAAAGATAAATCTCTCTGGTCGCCGTGAATGTCTCTGGAGTGATCAAACGTGAAAACCCTCGGGTGTAATCGGACATAAAGTATGTGTATGTCTTCAGGTGTCACGGACAACTTTAACACACGTCCTTGATATTTTTCCCCTGGTTTTGATGAGGCGACAAGCTGCGGGCATGAGGGACTGCATAGACCTGGATGCAAGACTAAATAAAATTGCCTGAAAATTTTGAAACACACGGGTCCAGGGCGGAGCCCTGGGGAGTCAGGAGGACTCTGTCCCCCTGAAGCTGAAGGATTTTCATCGAAACTAATATAAAAAACCCTGTCCCTGACACTTTTTTCTTCAATTCTATCAGTTTATATTAACAACAATTAACATTAAGATTTGGATCACCACCAATAACTTAACCTGTCATACCTATTCCTGGTACATTTTCATTGAACTTGAAATCAGTATTGTGTATAACCTACGCTCGAGCTAGATCTAAAGATTCTAAGATATTCTTAACATTGTATTTTCATAAATCTAGAGCTTATAGATCTAGATATCCTATTTTGATGCTTTTATTAGATCTAGATCTATAATATTATTTATAGAGTAGAATTCTAATCTAGATAGATCTAGATCTAGATCTTGACTAAATCTAGTCTCTAGAAGTTCTTATTGATAGACCTAGATCTATTCTTAATCGATCTTCATAAATCTGGAGTTAGATCTATATCCAGAATTTCATTTTAGCGCCGTAGAAACTAAATCTAGACCTGCATTGCCATATTAGAAATCAATGAGTTCATTGAGACTCTAAAGCCCTAAGCTTCGTTTCAAAACACTGCCATAGACAGCGAAAAAAATCATGGCCACAGCGGACTGCACACTTTTTTCACAGCACAGGTAATGAGATCGTAAGGATTACCCAACCTCAGGTTTCCGAAAGTTAAAACAACACGCTAACTTTGGAAAACAAAACTGGCTCTGGTACTACATTTGATATCAACATTGACTTTAAAAATCTTAATTGACTTTTCTTATATGTCTTTGTTCTAAACTCGACTCGGATTAGTTTACCTAGATCTAGAATGATCAACTTTCCAAGTTCTTTGCAACCCTTTCGATTTTTTGTAAACAAGACCTTGGGATCGCCGAGCAAGGCAGTCGTCATTTTCGTACTTCGCGTTGTTACGGAAAGTTCAGGCAATCATTGCCGGAAAGTCGGCTTTGGTTGCCGGAATTCGTATTATAGCAAGTAAGGCGGAATTCCGACTCGGCGATAAGCTGGCAGCTGACTCGCATCAAACTTGACTCTTTTAAGTATTAAATGAGGAAAATTTTAAGATTGCCGGAAATCAGGCAATTGCCGGAAAACATCCAGGTCTAGACTGCAGCTAGGTGAGCGGTTACTGCGGACAAAAAAAAATTACAGCTGTTCTTCTAGAGTTTGGTTAAATCGTCGTCACATGTACACTACCTGGTTATCTGCTCCTTATTTCGCTAATTCTGTAATAGTAATAGCAGCAGCAGCAGTAGCAGTAGCAGTAGTAGCAGTAGTAGTAGTAGTAGTAGTAGTAGTAGTAGTAGTAGTAGTAGTAGTAGTAGTAGTAGTAGTAGTAGTAGTAGTAGTAGTAGTAGTAGTAGTAAAACTAAAACAAATATACATATACTTAGTCACAGACGGTTGTACAGAAATGTAAAATTCCAGGGAAAGTTCAATACAAGCCAATAACTGTTTTTTTACTGGATATCAGCTACAGCAATATGATTCACGCAGTCGGTGACAATTGTGACAAAATCAAATGACTGAAATCTGCGATAATTGTCCTGTGAACATTTCAACAATCAAATGACTGAAATCTGCGATAATTGTCCTGTGAACATTTCAACAAGTCAAATCTACATTTTTTTTTTGTTCAAAATAATCTGTGATGCTCAATACTTCACCTAATTTAATTTATTAGAAACCATAGTTATAGGGACCTATAATATATATAATCAGTTTTCCTCTATCTGAAGCCCGCCCTCCCTCCCCCCGGCGTGTTTCGATCTCCAACTCCACCCCTCTAGTACTTGTCACTCAGAACAACACATTATTTTTCTCTGTTATCTACACCTCACCTCAGAGTTAAGAGTGCATCACGGATCAGACGTTAAACCTCGGGACTTGCGAAATAGACTGGAAACCCTTATTTCGTTTAGGTTTGTTTTGTTTGTTCTTTGGTTGTTGTTTTTTTTTTTTTTTTTTTGTTTGCTTTTTTTTTTTTATTCAATACAAAATAGAACCTTCTCTCTCAGGATTGGTCACACTAATAGGGCGTGGCACGTACTTAAGCTGTTACCCTTTTTTTACTTGAGGATGGTTGCTGGTTAAAAACACAGCGTCGTCAGATTCATCTCCTAAGTCGCAAAATTTGCAGCAAATAGACATTGTAGTATAGTAGTCTTAACAACAGTAGCAGCAGTAATGGCGGTCGTGGTGGAGGTGGCAGAAGCAGCAGCAGCAGCAGCAGCAGTAGTAGTAGTAGTAGTAGTAGCAGCAGCAGCAGCAGCAGAAGCAGTAGTAACAGAAGCAGTAGTAGTAGTAGTAGTAGTAGTAGTAGCAGCAGCAGCAGCAGCAGCAGTAGTAGTAGTAGTAGTAGTAGTAGTAGTAGTAGTAGTAGTAGTAGTAGCAGCAGCAGCAGCAGAAGCAGTAGTAACAGCAGTAGTAGTAGTAGTAGTAGCAGCAGCAGCAACAGCAGTAGTAGTAGTAGTAGTAGTAGTAGTAGTAGTAGTAGTAGTAGTAGTAGTAGTAGTAGTAGTAGTAGTAGTATTAATAGAAGCAGCAGCAACAGCAGTAGTAGTAGTAGCAGCAGCAGCAGCAGCAGCAGTACTTGTTTCGCTGTCTGTTTGACTTTTAGAGGGTGTTGAAGTGGTGGATGGAAATTTATGCAGCATTAGAGAGAATACGAGGATGATTCAGCCAAATCCTTGCTGTGTACATCTTTACAATTTAAGTGAAACCCCAATCGACAAAAAAAAAGTCAATATTCATTTCGTGCAATCAAAGTGTGTGCATGGGTGTGCGTGTGTGTGTAGGTCGTTCAGTCAGTGATCCAGCCAGATTCGACATAATTTGCTAATACCACGAGGAAGGAGTGAGATCATAGATCAGTTTCAGCGAGGGAAGTCGATCTTAAGGAAGTGTTTGTGTCCCTTCTGTTTCCTTATACTTTATCTGCTCTTCCTCCTCAAACCTCAAACACACTTAGACAGAAAAGTGTGATTTCCGTATCGACTAAAGTCAGTGACGCATGAAAGCTACGAAAAGGATACTAAAGTACCCTAGACCTAGTAGGAAATTAAAAATAAAAATGATAATGATAATAATAATAATAATAATAATAATAATAATAATAATAATAATACTAATACTAATACTAATAATAATAATAATAATAATAATAATAATAATAATAATAATAATAAGGATTTACAACCGCTAGGAGATTAGCTGCGATGAAAAAAAAAAAAGATAAAAAAAAAGACGAGGCGGAAAACTGCAGGGAACGTACGTACCAGTTAAAATTAATGAGAAGATAAAAAAATGTGTAGTGGCCGGATAATCGCGCACCTTTCTCGTTTCCGTCTTCAAATAGAGAGGTTGGTTTAATCTCTTGGTCCCTACACGCCTACTTTTGACTTTATTCATCCCTCCCTTTTTACACAAAACCACAGACAATATATATTTATTCCACCCCCCCCCCCCCCCTGGAGAGCGGAACATTTTCAAGTCGCAAGCTGGAGACGCTACGTTGAAAAGAAGGCACCATCGCAAAGATTGTCATTGACATAAAAAGTGGGCCAAAAATAATTAGTTAGGAAAACTCTTCCGCTCTTCCTGTAAACTTAGTGAAGAAAAAGCCCGTGACCGAACTGGTTGATCGGTGCCTCTGGGGGAACTTAGAGGACATAATTCGAAGTAGAGCAAAACAAAAAAAAAATGAATGATAACAACAAAGACTGACGAAGCGGTTCGGTGGGTATTTAAGTGGAATTCTAATTTTCCCCAAGTTCATGATCAACCCAGATTTCCTGAGGGATCCACAGGTTAGACTGAGGGATCCAAAACTCGCCATCAACCATTCCGATGACAAGGATCAACCTCACGAACTTTGCCTGTTCACCTCCCAGGTCGAACGTCTTAAAATGCGAAATCGACGTTTCAAACATTTGACCTCATTTGTGGCCCTACGAAAGTATGTGCGTCAGATGCCACATAAAGCTCAGGATGTATAAAAGATTTTTTTTTTTTAATTTCTTTTGTTTTTCCACCTCAAGAAAACTTTCAAATTGTATACAGTTTTCACTTCTTTTGTTTTGCAAATTTTGTAATTTCTAAAGTTGTTTTTTTAAATAATAATTACGAATGATCTTAAAAAACAAGGCTGAATGAAATGTTCCTTATAGCTCTCAGACATATAAACAACAACAACAACAACAACAGCAACAACAAAAACAACAACAGCAACAACAACAAGTCGAAAGCGATGACATTCCCCGATCCTCCTGTGACAAAAACTAGTGTCCTTGCACAAAAAGTGTCTGCGGTTAGCATGAATGTATGAGTAGGTCCCATGATTCTAATACCACAGTGACAGGTAATTCATATGATCTTAATACCAAACTTATAGGCTGTATCAGCGCAAGGCTCCGTCAAGTGGTGAGGACTAATACTGAGGTGCCAGAATCTATATCTCTCACCGAGTGTTTACACGTGACGCGGTCACGCTTGAAGAGAAAACCTGCAAAGACTTGCCAGTTCGGCAAGGGTAAACACCATTTAGCTGAGTCCACGGGGGCTCTATTCTATCATAGTGTCACTGCTACTGGGTTGATATATATATATATATATATATATATATATATATATATATATATATATATATATATATATATATCATTGTATTATGCGCGATAACCGAAGCTGTTTCCGTGTCGCTGATGATGCGCCCTGACGACACAGTCGGTAGAGTGCTATGATAAACCAGTCACGAACTTGGTGAAGCGAACAACGAGACGTGATAAACAACATATGAAAATAGACAAATCAGCAGTGTCACAAACTCACAATCTATCATTATCTATATTTGTTCGGATAAACGCTCTACTGTTGGTTTTACGGAAAAATTCAGAAACTGCAAACGTAGACAACGTGTGAGCGTGTATAAACCACCTGAACTGCTTGACCTGTAACTGATACACGTATTGCATTCTTGTATTATACGATGAAATAAAGAGGCCGCAGTTGAAGCAGTTTCATGCCAGGAGCAGTAAGTGTAGCAGCCGTAGGAAGACCAGTAGCGTAGCATCAGCTGTAGCTGTTAGCAATAACCTGTTGTAATTACTGTCGACTGTATAAACATGCGACCCGGCAAGAGGAGGAAAGGGATGGGTGGGGGTGGAGAATGGGGCGACGAGGGAGTTGGGTCAGAAGGTGTCCAGGACCAGTAACAATGGCAGCGTCGGCACCAATAGTGGTAACTAGAAATCGTAATTATAGTCGATACAAATAGTAGAGAGTATAAACATGCAACTCGTCATGAGGAAAGGGAGGAAGGACGGATTGGAAAAGACGAGGGAGTTTCATAGGAAGAAGATGCAGGAACAGTAACATGAGCAGCAGCCATATTCATTACTAGAAGAAACTATTGTCCATCATAACGGGCACCAATGGTGGTGGACATAAAAGTGCAAACTTGGACGAGCGGGGGAGGGACGAGAGAGTGTGGTCGGAAGAACGGAATTAGGGAACTAGCGCAGGAAAGAGAGCCCATCAGAAGAAAGTGAACTAATAACTTTTGCCCCCTTTCTCTGCTGGTAGTTATACCGAGCAAAGATCTAGCTCCATCCACTTCGCGCTGACAAGCATCAGCGTTCAAAAACTTGAAAGGAAAAGATAAGCTGATAAATTAGATTCATGCCCGATGCTCTCATTGCATAAGCATACACTTGCAAAAAAAAAAAAAAAACAACAGCAACAAAATGTTCCATGAAAGTCTATTGTCCTGTTAAAGCAAAACTCTACAGAACCACATCACCGACTGGTTGCTAACTTTGGAAAAAAAAAATTAAGATCAAACGTGACAATGCATCGTCATGAGCTTTCAGCCGTCCAGGCTGGGGTAGGATACACCAAGAGGCAGATAGGCTTGTTTTTTTTTTTTACTGTCTACAAGTTCCAAACAGCGTGATAATCGGCGCTCCCTAGTTCTAATTATTTATGAGATCAACAGCTAAAACAGCACTGGATTTGAAAACTGATAACAGTGATGTCGGTTATCGATTTTACAGTAGACCAAGTAATCAGAAATGGAACGGCGAAAAACCAGAGCTGATAAAAAATCTAATGCTGAACACGATATCTCGGGGGTCCACGTCGGAGGGACCATAGCTGGATATATATTTATGTATCTCTGGTGCAGTGAAACTTAACCTGGGTTTCATCGAACCCTTGGGGTTCGGTGGGTCGATCTCAGGGGTTCGGTAGAGCCAGTAAAAAACATATCTAGGTCTTGAATTTGAAAAAAATCATATTTTATTTTTTACTAAAGAATGGGTTCGGTGAATCCGCACATGAAACTGGTAGGGTTCCGTACCTCCAAAAAAGGTTAAGAAGCATTGCTCTAGGGTGATCTCTATACAATGTTTCAAGTCTAGGGTTGGCTTGGTGTAAACCTCAATGTTTGAAGTGTCAGCTAATGCCACATGTAGAATTATCATCGTTTGAAACTAAGCCCACTTGGTGGCTGAATCAGATCAAAATCTAAAACACGATAAAAATTAATTGAAGCAACAAAGTACAGGAATTTAATTAAAATTTGTCATATTTGTACAGTCAAGCAGTCGAGAAAGAGAACTGGGAGTATAGGTCCATGTTTAAAAAAGCTGGTACTCTTGACTTTACTCTACAGCTTTTTATATTGAGTAGATTTCATAACAAATCTAGAAGTTTTGGACTAAACAAAGGCGGCAACTTGCAATAATCCCTATTCACCTGCCAAGTCCATAAAAACCGTGGTTTTTATCAAAACATCATTATGTAATGACATAACAAGGTCAATACTTTTAATTTATTCAAAATATGTATTGTTAAGAACACGATTGCATAAACTTGAAAACAGTTCAAATGCAACAATTTAAAAAATCAATGGCAGCTCATAAACCTGTTTGTATGACAAAATAATATAATTTTTTTTTTCTTACTGATTAAGCTGCAATTAAAGTAACAACTTTCTCCTTGTAAAGTTATATATAAATATATGCACCCGTGCATGTATATATGTTTTTTAACTATGTTGTTTGTCTTCATCATTTATGCTTGATTACATTATAATTTTTCTTGTTTTGTCCTTTTTAAGTGACCCTTAGACATAAACTGTATAATTTATACTGCGTTTAAGATGTGTGTGATTTATTCTGCGTGTCCAGAAATTCCAATGATAGATTTCTAAGTTTAGAAACTTCGGACAAGCAGTTGATACAATTCCAGTAGTTTTACATCACATAAAAGAAAGAGCATGGCAGTTTCAGATGAAAGAAGGGAGTAATTAAGAGGAAGGAAAGAAATAAAGAGCAGAAGCAAACAATTAGTGTTTACAATCAACATAGAGAAAACAGATACTTACATATCAGTGAACTAGCAGGTAAACAACAATAGGAAAAGATTTGACAAGAAAATCCAATTTTCTATAATATTAGGAAAAAGAGCAATAGAATGAAGATAATGATAACAGGCAATGCAAAAAGGAAAGCCTCAAAAAATGAATGACCAAGATAAAAAAAGGTAAATCAACAACGAAGTGGACCGCATGATATTTCGGCAAACAACCCTTGATAATTTGGACACACTTACCTGCTCAGAAAGTCTGTCGTTGGTAAAACCAAAAATAAGCACAGGTGTGGAGTACTCAATGCACTTGTTGACCACTTCCTCAAATTGATCCGGATGGTGAGAAGGGGAGACAATAACTTGAACTCCATAGCGAAGCAGTGGGTGGTTTTGAGTGACCTCCATCACTGCCAGCCCACTGGCTTCATCAGACGAGCCCTTAGGCGGGATCTCCAAGTCTGATTGGGGAATGGTAATCCATGGGCCGTTGTACGCTTCAAGATTATCCACCAGATCGAAGTCGTCCGGCAAAGTGAGACTCACTGTGTTCTTGTCACCGTGGTAAAACCTCACCATGCGTAGCTGGATGTCCGAGTCCTCATCCAACGAGGGAAACACGTCTTTGTTGAAAAGCTCATTAACAATGCGGGATTTTGCGTAGGGTGACTGTCCGAAGATGACAAACGTTGGTGGATACTCAATGACAGATGTTATAGCCAATTCCTCCTCCTTGAGTAACTCAGCAGATACGATTTGGTCTGGATTTGGAAAGGAACATTTTTTTGTATATTTATTCAACATTCAAAATTACATTTTCAGCCAAGAGGAAAAATTGTGGAAGGTGGTAGAAATGATATGGTTGTGCATTAAAAATAATGTGCAGTGTGGTTACTTTTGTATTGTTTTCTAATGGGGTTTTTAGAATTATACAGGAGATTTGTGTTCCGTTGTATATCAATTTTGTAATGTGATTGATTTTAAAAATTCTCAGTATCAAGACCTCTGTAAAAAGAATGATAGAAGGAGGAGGGAGAAAAAAAGGTCCCCTAATGTAAGAAAAGGATTTCAGAATGATCAGGACAAGGAATAGAAGTGATTTTTTGTCTTATTCTTAGATTTACAAGCTGAAAATTCCGCTCTACGAAAGGGACCCAGGTGTCAATTTGCATACATCAATCAGGTCATTCTACCAGGCATCGATGGGAACAAAATCTAACAGATTCAGATCAAGCCTAGGCCATATATTAGAATCTATATCTAGGTAGATTAGGAGTCTTTATTTTTACATCCATGGACAGTCTAGCCTAGAACACTCTAGAGATCTAAATCTAGATCTAATATTTTAATTTTAACCTCCTAGATCTAGTTTCGACAGTCAAACTTATTCCAACCACCACTGGATTTAAAAATCAAAACAAACGTTGTGATTGTCTCACATTAAAAACAAACACAGATTTGCATAGCTAATTAAAATGTCTGTTTACCTCAATGGTTTGTCTGACACGTTTAAATAGGGTTTTGAAATAGCGTTTTATAACTCCATAAAACAACTTTGAGATTTTAAAATACGCCCAGGTAAAATCCTATGATCTAGAGTAGCTTATCCATATTATTTTGGATTTTATTGGTGGCCCACAAAAATCTGATGACCCATTACACATTTTGTTGCATCACAAAATTTGTCTTCCCAAAAATACACCACAAGCCAAAAGAAAAAGGTTAGGAAAAGTAAAAAAAAAAAAAAAAATAAGTGCCCTTGATCCAAAGACAGCATAATTATGCATAGCTGTTATCAAAACATTTTTTATGCACCTCTGCAAGCTAAAATTAAAATTGCTCGTAAATTATTATACCCTTGTTATTCTTGTCTTTCCGGTATATCTTGGGATATGGTACAGTCAGAACAAAAAGGTAGTGCATCTAAATATCGTTGATTTTGAACTTAGATAAAAACCACAAACTGATAGAAAAAAAATTTGGCCTGTATCTTATTTTAATTCTGTATGAAGTTGTTTAGGTTAGTCAAAATACAATACTGATATTAAAATGAATTGGGTTTGTTTTTTAATTCTTTTGAAAGAATTCAAAGAGGATTTTGCTCATGCACTGCTTTTTAAGTTTACAAAAACTATGAAAACTCTCTCAAATGACTTGTTTCACTCTGTGTGTGCTCAAGTATCTCTTGAACTTTAAATTTTGACTTTTTCTCTAACAAAGAGGCAAAGGCAGTACAAAAATCCGTTAAAATGTTATAACTGTAGTTGATATAAATAATCATTTAATTTTTTTTTTCATAAATGCAATAGCAAAGGGTATAAAAACACATTAATAAACTGAGTCCATATTGACAATACGTGCTTTTCCCCCAAATTCAAAATTTGTATATATCTCACTTATACTGAAGCATGGTTGCAGACATCATACGTATTTCACAATCAGGCAGCCGCAGTGTGTGTGGGGTAAGTCAAAAAATGGTCAGCTCGTTGAAGATGTTAAACTGAGAGCTATTGAATCAAACACAATTTAATATTTATATTTTAACTTTTTGATAATATTTTGAAAAACTAAGTTTGAATGTTGCTGATTGCAAAAATAAAATGTATACTCACTTCCATCAAAACGCCCAGAAATATTAATATCACTGAAGCACTTTGTGGTTTCTGAGAAGATTTGCTTGAGGCGATTGGAGTGACTGCAGAATCTGCTGAGCTCGCTTGTCAAAGACGGGGCACTCATTCTGATCTTGGTCAGATCCCGTGTCTTCATTGGGCCTTTTTAAATGATTAGTTTGGTCTGTAAACCATATTATAAATTGACATCATGTAAATATGGTCTTGAATAAAAAGATACTACATTTTGCAATTTAAAACATCAAAAACATGGATTTAATATTAAGGAAAATCATTTTCAATTGATAGAAAATCACAAAAATGACAAAAATAGTTTAAGGCCTAAATTTTTTTTTTCCCTTCTATATCTCATTACTGTAAATTACTTCACTTGAAGATTTAAAAGAATTGTTGATCCTAAGATTGGTAACATTTAAGCCTGCTCCTAGGAAAGGTATTGACACACTTAAGGGCTAGATGAGATGAAATGTTAGTTGTAACTTGAACAACTGTTTAAACGGGTACATCAAAATTCAAAGGGATACAAGTTTGTGGCAACCTTCATAATGTCAGATAGCAGATGTATAAATGTAAAATTTAATTTCTTTTAAAATTACTAGATCTACGTTGATGCCGACTCCTAGACTCTAGATCTAGTCTAGATCTCTTGGGATACTGATCTAAATTATCTCTCGTGATGCTGATCAAAATTATATTTTCCTAAAATTGTTGATTGTGGGAGGTTTAGATAGCCCTTTTCTAGATCTAGATTAGATCCAGATGTGCCTCTACATTTTAAAGCATTATCTAGAATTAGATCTAGATTTTGTTATTTAAAATAAATCTATGCTTCGGTCCATGCCGAAGCATTTTACCTTTTAAAGAATTTGATTTTAAAAAAAAACTGGTCAGCTTACCACCACCTCCAAAGTAAGTTACACTAAGTTAGAAAATTTTCCCATCTGTACGAGTCTTTACGTCCCTGTCCTCAAAGCTTATTATGCTGAATGGAAGCTTGGCACACAAGGCCTAGACACTAACAACGATTGCCATGACCTTACAACACAAACTTCCGGGTCATTTCGTCACATGCCTATAAGATAGTGGCAAAAATAGTGTACGGCCCAAAGTTCTTGATTAACAACTAATTTAGATCAAAATCCAATTCCCATAATTAGAATTTACATTCCTTATAAATACCCGGTGACCTTTTTGCCATATGAAAAAAAAAAATCTGCGAATAGAATAATCGTTTTAGCCGTCTTGAAATTGGCATAAGTTAATTTTCCCAGACTCAATAGCACTAAAGAACATTATTGACTGCTGTAGTGCTTCGTAGAGAAAGCCAGGAAATGATTTAGGGGAGAAAAACACTTCAGAAAAAGTCGTCGATCTGTCTTTGGTACAATAAAAAGTGTGAGACGCGCGAATTATAAATATGTTCGGATAGCTGGAGTAATAGTATTAGTTAGTAGTACCCTGGTAGTACAGCAGAAATTGTTGCTGTTGTAGTAGTAGTAGTAGTAGTAGTAGTAGTAGTAGTAGTAGTAGTAGTAGTAGTAGTAGTAGTAGTAGTAGTAGTAGTAGTAGTAGTAGTAGTAGTAGTAGTAGTAGTAGTAGTAGCAGTATCAAATGTAGATCTAGAGGAGGCAAACTACTGGGTTATTTATAAGTAAGAATTATAAGAGCTAGAATTTTAGGTAGTGCTCAGCAGTGGTTAGGATAAGGCTTGAAGTGAAAATGACCGAAAGTGCTTTAATTGGTGAGATTAGAACATGTACCAACGATTTATAGATGGGCCGAAGCTATGTTCTCTTTGAGTGACAAAGCGATGGGTGCCGAAGCATCTATAAATCGATGGTTCTAATCCCACCAATTTAAGCATTTTCGGTCATTTTCACTTCAAGTCTTATCCTAACCACTGCTGTGCACTACTTAAAATTCTAGCTCTTATAATTCTTAGTTAGTAGTAGTAGTAGTAGTAGTAGTAGTAGTAGTAGTAGTAGTAGTAGTAGTAGTAGTAGTAGTAGTAGTAGTAGTAGTAGTAGTAGTAGTATGCATGGTTCTCATTGTGGTGGTATTATGGTAGTATGATATAGGAAGACAAGGGAAAATGTAATCAAGGGAAACAACTCTTATTAAAAATGTCTCCTCAAATACATACCGGGCAATATCCCTTGACGATTTATTAATTTTACCTTATCCGTTAAATTTCATTTATTTATTTCTTTTTTAATGATTATTTTTATTTTTTAGATTATGCTTTATTAAAGGTATAGATGAAAGAGAAAGTAAAATACTGATTTTACAAGACTGATACTAATTATAGTTTTAGAAAGATCTTTATGTAATTGGAGGTTTTGGCAACATTAATCAATTTAATTTGTAAATGTGTCACTTCCTTATTTGAGGAGCCTCTTTTTTTAACCATTTAGTTCATATTAAGCTTAGATACTTTACATTGGGTCTGAATCGGATAAACCAATTGCTGCTTTATATTTAGATTCTCAAGCGTACCACTATTTAATTATAAATAGAAAGGAAACGAAGTAAAACTTGATGTACTTTCTTGAAATTGATCACCTGGCTAATAAAAGGTTCATATAATCAGATTTGAATAATAAATATATCTATCTGTCTATCATCTATCTATCTAAGAAATTCTTACACACACAAATAAATAAATATATATATATATATATATATATATATATATATATGTAACCAGCCCTAGCTGGGTGGATATTTCCTTAACTTACTTAGTTACTACTACAATAGGACCCACTAGTCCAGCTAACTATAGAAGCTCAGTGCTTCTTCCTACTCTAAGTAATTGCAGGCCCTAATTGGTTATGGTAGCGTGCCTAGCAGCCGTGCAATACTAAAGAGTTCACACTCTTGGGTCCTTGAGTATCAGTGGAGTACTAAGGCCACTGTTCCCTAACTAATATGAGTGGGTGTCGAGACTTGACAAGAACAGGATAGCTACACTCCAGAAAAGAAAGAACACAAAAGAGAAGAAGTTAAAGTTACCACCTATAATATGTTTATTCCACGAATACTCAATTATTAATGAATTAAGGCAATTCTCAAAGAATAAAATAAAAAATACAAAGATGATCCAAAAGCAATTAGGCAATAAAGGGTACTAACAAATGGTCAGAATGATAAGCGCCAAGCAGATACTCAAGATAAAGTGCATAAAACTAAAATCAGATACTAAAACAAAATGGCCAGAATATTAAGTAGAAGATACCAACAAAATGGCCAGAATATTAAGTAGAAGATACCAACAAAATGGTCAGAAGAGAAGATACTCAGAACTAACAAAAGGCCTAATGAAAATGCCTTATACCGGTAGTCAAAATGCCTAATAGTCAAAATACCTAATAAAAATGCCTTAGACTAGTCAAAATGCCTAATAGTCAAAATACCTAATAAAATTGCTCAGTAGTCAAAATACCTAATAAAAATGCCTAATAGTCAGAATGCCTAATAGTCAAAATACCTAATAAAAATGCCCAATAGTCAGAATGCCTAATAGTCAAAATACCTGATAGTCAAAATAGAAAATATCCAAACAAAATGCCTAATAGTCAACCAACGCCCGAGTCACGGTGATAATCACGTAGAATTAAAACAAATGATAATCCAACACAAATAGCTTTCACAATAGTTCAATAATATCCACAATAACTTCTCACTAAAATTCCAAACAATACTACTGGTGCTATCCAACATGGCCTCCAGATACTCCAAAAAGATACTGACAAGGAGTCTTTCCGAGCTCTACAATTTATAGTACAAGCTCAGTCGGCAAAGTCCCCCGTCAAAGACTTCCCTGGTTTCCCAGTTCGTCCCCAGAACAAGGGCCAATGCCGACCGAGGAAAATCTACTCCGTCGAACGGAACAACCCGTTTCCCCAACTAAAACATCACCCGACCGAGATCATAGAATCTACGGAAGCCATCGTTACATCTACGTACGATTCCAGCATCCCCCGATCAAAGTACGTCCAAAACCGGCCGAGGAAAAGCCTCTCTGGCCAGCTGAACAGGAATAAAAGAACAAAGTATCTTTCGAATTATTAAAGAAATAAGAATAAACCGCTAGAGGGGCGGAGACTAGTTTCCCGCCATTAAACTAAGTATAATAATATTAACAAACTAGAAGCGCGCGTGGCTCCACCCACAAACTGATAATTGATATAGTAAAGCTGTTTTAAAGGCCTACTGCTATTGCAACAAATAAATAAAAGATCTATACCAGCCTCCCTACATATATATATATATATATATATATATATATATATATATAGATTAGTGAAAGAGTATATATATATATATATATATATATATATATATAGTAGAGCACGAGTATATATATATATATATATATATATATATATATATATATATATATATATATAGATGTAAGCGGACTACAGAACGAAGACATTTTTCTTCCCATGTTTTTTTCTTTTGGTTTTTCGTTATAGTTTTTCTTATGGGTTTTCTTTATAGTTTTTCTTGAGGGTTTTTTCTTCGCTATTTTTTTCTTGATCCGTTGCTCGTTAATTTTTCTATTTTTTTTTTCCTTGGATTTTCTAATTATCCAATAAAATATACTCTGAAAACAAACCTCGTGCCTTGATAAATACAGTTATCAGTTGACGCAATCAAATCATCATATTCACAGCACTATAACATCATATCTATCTTTCTATCTATCTATACAGAGGGAACTATGGTGTCACCGCAGCAGATTGTCCTGATCCCCCAGCTGGAGAGGACAGTTGGACACTTCATAGGTCGCGGTGGACATCAGGAGTTTGAGCAGTTCTGTGACGATCTCAACGCTTCATGGCACAACGGACTGACTTGAGCGAAACTCATAAAGCGAGCTTTGTATGGTCTCACCTTGGCAAGGAAGTGAAGGGTGAGATTTCGTGCCAAGGAATAGATTTCAAAGACAAGGCTAAGATGTTGGAGGCGCTACAAACCACATACGGAGATCAGAGACCCATCAGCAGTCTGTCCCTGTCATTTCATAGTACTCGGCAAGAGGGCTATGAAGGCATACGTCAGTTCTCAACCCGTCTTCACACCGCCTTTTCTGATCCCAACAAACAACTGCAGCGACACAACAGCACCTTGGTGGACGAGACCTGGTTGAGAGAACAATTTGTGGAGGGGCTGAGAGATGAACACTTGAAATTGAGTTTGAGGCAATGTATTTTGGCTCAACCTCAAGCAAATTTCAAGGAGGTGAGAAAAGCAGTTCTTGCCTGGAAACCCGAAATTTATGAGGACACTAATTGTAACCTTATCAGACCAGATGGGCCACCACGACAGCCACACCCGTCATGTGATGAGAGCGTGTCTGATACCGAAACAAAGTTGCGTTCGGTGGTTTTAGAACAGGAAAAGCTTCTGAAAACACAAAATGAACTGATGAAATGTGGCTCAGAGACTTTTGAAAAGGTAAATAGTGCTTTAGAGGAACATGAACATTTTCGGACAGAAATAAAAGAGAAACTTGCAGCGGTTCAAAGAGAAATCTCACATCTCAAACCTGCAAGACCACCGCGATCAAACAACTACAGCAACAGCGGTAGAGACAACAACGGATTCAACAACATGTCTCAACTGAAATCCTACCGCAGAAATCGCAGTGATCAATGCTTTGCTTGTGGGAAGCCTGGCCATTCCGCAGCCCACTGTGATCAACATAGGAGAGAAGGGCCGAGCTGGCAAAACTCACGTCAACCGCAGCAGCCCCATTCGGGAAACATGCACCTTCAGTAGTGCGGAGTCGAACTGCTGGAGGAGTGGCAAATGGCTCATTTAGAGACAGGGCAACAGCATCATGCCCGACAGAAATAATTTTATTGGCAATAAATAACTTTCAGAGCAGAGTTATGCTGGATATCGGCTCTCAAGTGAGCACTGTCTCGGAAGAATTTTACTACCGTCACCTTCAGGCATTGTGTAAGATCGAGGAGGGCCCCACTCTATTCAGGATGAGTGTGGCTAACGGCACTGATATTCCGTATTCTGGTTTTAATGTTGCTGATATCAAGGTGCAGAATCAGACAGTAGTGAGAGATATATTATTTGTTGCAAAGAAGATTCCGATAGGATCACGACCTATCTTGATAGGCATGAATGTTATACAGCATTTACCCATGTTCAAGAATTTTCTTGGTTCGTCACACGAGGAATCTGTGGGCTAAGCTAAGGCAGATAAAGTTGTCCCACCGATTCCTGCTTGCTCATCAATAGTGATAGAAGCGACTGGTTCGCAAACAGCTAACACCAGTCTGTTGTTTGAGCCCTCACACACGTTACCACCTGGACTTATCATTCAAAGTAACGCCTTCACGAGGCAGGATAGTGTTGACAGCCTACAACATTAGTGACTCTGTAATCCAGGTTGCCCCGCGACAGGGGGCTCGGACATTTATCTCCTGCAAGACCCGCCTCTGTGAATTTAGTAGAAAGTAAGATATACTGTAATAGTAGCAATTATGACGTTGAACTGACTGGTATACTTAGAGATCCATTAGCAACAAAAGAAGAGACAGAAGACATAGGAAAAATAGTAGAAAAGAATGCGGATGTATTTGCCTGGTCAGATGACCAAATGGGGTGCACAGGACTGTTAAAACATCGGATAGTGCTAACTAGAGACACACCCACTGCACAACCCTACCGGCGCATTCCTCCTTATCAACTCAAAGAAGTACATAGTCATCTTGATAAGTTACTAGCTCTGGAGATTATCTCCCCAAGCACGAGCCCGTATGCAGCCCCAATCGTGCTAGTCCGCAGGAAATCTGGAGAACTTAGAATGTGCTGTGACTATCGCCGATTACATGAAATTACCAGAAAGGATGCATTTCTGATACCTCGCATGGAGGAATGCATCGATGCTCTTGGGGGATCAAAATATTTTTCTACATTGGATTTGGCATCCGGTTACCATCAGGTTGAAATGGCCGAAGAAGACAAAGAAAAGACAGCATTCACCACTCCGTTTGGGTTATATCAGTGGAATCGTCTGCCATTTGGATTAGTCAACCCCCCAGCTCACTTTTCTAGACTCATGCAGAAAGTAATGTCTGACCACTTGTTTCAAATCCTCCTCGTGTATCTGGAAGACCTATTAGTTTTCTCACCTACTTTTGAGGAACATTTACATCGACTACAAAAAGTATTTGACCGCCTAAGGGAAGTTAACTTAAAGCTTAATCCTAATAAATGTTTCCTAGGCTGTTCTTCTGCGTCCTTTTTAGGACATGTGCTCACTCGTGATGGACTAAAAACAGACCTGGAAAAGATTTCAGCGTTCAAGAATTTTCCACAACCCACCACAGTACGTGATGTGAGAGCATTTCTAGGACTCACCGGCTACTACCGGAGATTTGGGGAAAACTTTGCGAGTCTAGCGAAGCCCTTGCACCACCTTCTTGTAACACCATATAAAGGGGATCGCAACTCGAAAGTTAGCTGGACAGCTGAGTGTCAAGAGAGTTTTGATAACATTAAATCAGCGCTGACCACTGCTCCTCTCTTAGGTTATACTGACTTCCATAAACCGTTCATTCTTGAAGTTGATGCCAGTCATAGTGGTCTCGGCGCTGTCCTGTCTCTAACACAAAACGGCCGACCGAGAGTTATAGCGTATGCCAGTAGGGGATTGAGGAAAACGGAGAGGAATATGAAAATTTATAGCTCTATGAAGCTGGAGATGTTAGCACTAAAATGGGCAGTTGTGGATAAATTCAGAAGTTATTTGCTTGGTGCAAAATTCGCTGTGTACACGGACAATAATCCCTTGAGCCACTTAAAGACAGCGAAATTAGGAACGGAGATGGGCTGGAGAATTGGCGGCCTTTGATTTCGACGTTTGCTACAAGTCGGGAAAACAAAACAGCAACACAGATGCTTTGAGCCGGTATCCCTTTGACCCGGCATCAACAGAGGAGACATGGACTGCTGTAAGCCAGATAACGACGGAGGACGCTGGCTCCTATCTTAATGACGCCACCACTTAACCTGAGCTGCCTTGTGAATAGCACCGGCCAGACCCGGACCGTGAGTCACACTCACACGGGAGACATCCATATAGCCGGGCTATGGAAGCAAATCTATTTCATAGAGCAAACTTGAAAGACGTACAGAATAGTGAGGAAATAACCAAAGTAATTGAATATATGACGAGAACTGGACCCCTAACTCCACAGGAACACCGACGTTTGCCGAAGAATACTTTACCACTGCTTATGGAAAGCAAAAGACTGAGGATAGTAGACGGGATACTGGTGCGAGAAATCCACTGGTTAGGAGAGAAACTGCACCAAGTTGTGTTGCCTGTAGAGAAACGTCTCCAAGCCATGGAGTTGGCTCATGATAAATCAGAACACCAGGGACAGGAGAGAACTACTGAGACACTCTGCAAGCGGTGTTACTGGGTCGGCATGACCAGGGATGTTCTCGAATACTGTGTTTCATGCCAGCGTTGTCAATTCACCAAAGCTCCAGCAGTAAAAGCGCATCAACCGCTACAACACCTTCGTGCGCGTTTTCCTTTAGAAATTGTAGCGATGGACTTTACCCAACTAGAAAGGGCAGCTGACGGCAGAGAACATGTTTTAGTATTGACTGATGTTTTCACAAAGTGGACTGTAGCAGTGCCGGTTTCCGATCAGACTACTAAGACTGTCGTCAAAGTTGTGATCCATAAGTGGATTTATCGATATGGAGCCCCTCACCAACTCCATTCAGACCAAGGCCGCTGGTTTGAGGCTGCCGTTGTGCAGGACCTGTGATCATTATGGTATCAAGAAGACGAGGACCACCGCATACTACCCAGCAGGAAACGGCCAGACGGAGCGCTACAACAAAACTATGTTTGGGTTGCTTCGTACTCTGACCCCAGCTGAGAAGAAAAATTGGCCAAGATTGTTACCGGAACTTGTCTTCTGGTATAACACGACAGCCCATTCAACAACAGGTCACTCACCATATCTGTTGCTGTTTGGCAGAGACCCTCAGTTGCCTATTGATGACTTCGTGGAATCCGGGCGGGATCATACATCTTCATCAACGGCTGAAGATTACCTACGTTCGCATCGCCAGTGACTGGGTGAGCTACGTCGTCTCATACAGGATCGTACTGATCAATGTCAAAGTTATAAAACCCCTCAACTGCGCTCAACTCAGTGTAAACCTGGTGATCAAGTTTTGATACGCAATCATCCAGCTGGGCGTAATAAAATTCAAGACCGGTATGGTCCTGATATTTACAACGTTCTGTCGGTTCCTCCTGACCTAACCAGCGCATACCTAGTGGAGAACTCCCTCACCGGCTCGCAGAAGTTTGTGGCAGCATCAGAGATCCGACGCTACCAGAGACGGGCCATACATTTGAGTGCCGAGCCACGACCCGAGGTGACTATCACAGCCGATGATCACCTGATCCCTCGAGTATTACCTCCGCGTGAGCGCCGTCCACTTGTGCACTATCGAGACTGTCCGGAATAAAGCTGTCGTTTTATTTAGTTTATTTAGTTACATGGACTTTGACATTCTCTGTGATACGGACAGCTGGTCATGTGAAAATGACCAAAAGTTAGGAGGGGGAATGCAAGCGGACGACAGAACGAAGACATTTTTCTTCTTCTGTTCTTTTCTTTTGGTTTTTCTCTTTATAGTTTTTCTTTTAGTTTTTCTGTTGGTTTTTCGTTATAGTTTTTCTTATGGTTTTTCTTTATAGCTTTTCTTGAGGGTTTTTCTTAGCTATTTTTCTTCTTGATCCATTGCTCGTTAATTTTTCTATTTTTTTTCTTTGATTTTCTAATTATCCAATAAAATATACTCTGAAAACGAACCTCGTGCCTTGATAAACAGAGTTATCAGTTGAAGTTATCAAATCATCATATTTACAGCACAATAACATCATATCTATCTCTCTATCTATCTATAACACCACAAAAAAAAAAAAAAAAAAAAAAAAAAAAAAAAAAAGAAAAACACCCCCACACCACCGGGCCAACATATATATATATGTGTGTGTGTGTGTGTGTGTGTGAGTGTAAGAATTTGTTTTACCGAACATAAACTATGTTACTAGCTATAATTAATTGGGTATTTTGAGAGGGGGGAAATTTTTTCCCTTGCTTTGTTTTTCAATCTCTGAGTTGTTTATCTATCATTTGATCTTGTTCTTAATGATCGATGCCATGAAAAGATAGTGGCGGTAAATCATTGTAAAATTAAAGCAAAATGTTTGTTATCTTCCCCCTCTTTTTTTTTTTTTTTTTTTTGGTGGGGGCCGGTTTGTTCTATCCTGCAAAATCGACAAAAACAGAACCCTAATGAGCGCTTGTTGAACCGAACTGGACCTATATTGGGACCGGATATATACTCTCTATAAATTGTGCCACTTAATAATGTCAGATATTTCAATATCGATATAAAATATATTTTAATTCTGTATGAATTATTTAAAAAAAATGATAAAATGAGAGATTGTATGAATATAATTGCCATTCTTGTTCCTTTCTATTTTTGGATAAAGAAGAAAGAAAAGGTTTGTTTTGCTTAGAGGATTTCTACATCTAAATTTAGAAACAACATTCAGTGCACTGTTCTCTGCACTTCTGACCAAAACATGTCAGTCTTGCCTCTCAGATTTTCTCTTTTATCTACGATTTACTTTCATTCAGAATTTCATATACATCGGCCGATGTTAATAGAATCACACACATTATTTTGGAGGGATTTTAAAACAGTAAAATAATGCCGAAAAAGAATTCTAAGAAACGAGGAGGTAAGTTGCCATGTTTTCGACTCGCCAAACTTGACATTGCGCCATCTTTGCCATATTTGTCATGCCAACACTGACTACCATGTGTGGTAACGTATCTTTTAGTTTTTCACCCGGAGTAGATTTGATCTAGAGCTAAATCTACTTTAAGTAAACTAAGATGATTAACATTAACAAGATCTAATTCATCTTTACTCGATCATCTGAACATGGGTTTTAGATTTAGATCTAGAATAACATCTAGGCCTAGATTTAGATCTAGGTCTAGGTAGGCCCTATAGAATTAGAAATTGTAATTGTATAGAATCAAGGTGTAGAAACAGATAGAGGAAAACATTGAAAGTATATAGACTCATTAGTTCCTCTAGTTCTAGACTAGATTAGATTAGATCTAAATTTTTAGAATTAACTCTTAAAATTTTTGACAAGTTGAACGGTGAAGATCATATGAAAGACTAAGAGTAAGACTCGTAAGAGTAGGATTTTCAATTTCGTATTGCAGGTTGTAGCCTTCTTGTTAAGTAGTAGTGCTAGATTATCCTTTTGGACTTAACAATACCTGTAGGCTAGTTAACATGTTCTAAGGTTGCTGTTTACACTAGATCTAGATCTAGATTCTAGTTCTTGATTGAATTTATGTCACAAGATTTTTCTCCAATTTACCTTCTGAACATGTTTTAACTCACCCGCAACTTGGTAGGCCTATTTAATTTTATGCTCTGCGCCACTAGTCATAGGTTATTTTTAAAGATCATAATTTGAAAAGTTATCAATTCAAAAACTTAAGAATTTTATAATTTATGTGAGTAGATTTTTATCTAAGCTGCACTGCAGGTAAGTTTAGTAATTAAAATCTGATCGTTTAAATTTTTATAAATTTGATAAAGAAAACAATATTCCCCACCGTAACAAGACAGATGATTTAGATGGAAAAAGGAAAGAAAATGTACATGTTGGAACTTGTTAAATGCAACAGATAGACTTAGACAACAAGAGGTTAGACAAGCCACTTAGAAATTTTTACATATATATATTCAAGGTCAGATCTAGATATAGCCTAAACTATCTAACTTTTTTCAATAGCCAACAAAGGTTTATGCAAATGAGCAAGTGTGAGAAAGAAAACTTGTTTGTCTTCCCTTGATTTGGACTTCTAAATGTTGGTTTGGAAAGGAAAATAGATGTTCAAAGTCATTTGTATGCAACATAGAACAGCCGAGTATACACAGTACACGACGTCACTTTAATGATACTTCAATTGCAGCGCACTGGCCCCAGTCAAGCGATAACTAGGTCATGGGGTTGGGGTCATTCACCCAATGTGAGGTCAAGGTCGGCCGCCAGTCTTTTGTCATAATAGTTCATTTTAATATGATCTGGAAGCTTCATCTAATTTTCTTTTGATTTGATCATTCACTCATTAAAAAAAATTTTTAAAAGTTGCCATTAAAAAAAAAATTATAAAAATAGCTTTGATAAAAGCTTTTATCAGTCATTTAAAAAGTTTGAAAAATGACCCGGTTGCGGAGCTAATTACCATGATTAAGTGAGCGCTAGCAGACAATCGGCTCCACAGAATTTGAAAAATTTTGTACTGTCAATAAGACAATATATTTCTCTAAACATTCACGCCAAAGTCATATCCTCAGCACAAAAATTATGTCTGTGAGTTTGGTCCAAACATAAATCTTTTTAATTATTACTACAGCGTATGTTACTCCATCGAGTTAAAGTATCCAAACAAGGGACAATGGCGAATAATGAAACCTATTTTATCATCGGTGTTTTTGAACTATCTCTTGTGGCTGACCAGAGGGTTTGACAGATGTTGATGAAGCTATGGGGGTACTTGGAATGGTGAGTGCTTGTTGCTCGTTAGAAGTCATGTCTATGACTGTTGCGCTGATAAATCATGTTTTGTGGTAAGTTTCTAGATCTTTGTTCTATGTTTGTACTTATGTCGATCGTTACTTCCATTGTCTGTGTGTCTGCTAGTGGTGCATCTAATGTGTTCGTTTTCGTGGGGTAAGTATCTATGTGGTCTCTATTTTCATGCTGATATAATTGGTGGGAATCTTCTCTATCTGTCTCTATGCTACCACTGGGCCTGCTGGTATTTACTAGTTCTACTCTGATTTCGTTATCTGTATGGCTATCTGTATCGTTTCAATTGTGTCTGTAAGTGTAAGTAGTGTAGTGTTGCGTTATCAATGTGTAAAAACTAAATAATAGCTAGTGGTATGAGTGTTTGGGTGGGTTTTATTTTCAGTGAGTTCTCTCTAGGTCGTGTCTCTCTAAGTTTGAGAACTCGTGCCTGCTTTGTAAACTCCCATGCCCTTAGCTAGGTTAGAGTGACGATACCACAAAGATGAGTAAATGAAAGATTTTGTTCGTCGAAGTCACACCATAAAGCGCTAGTTGTCTGTGTTATAGATATAGCTGCCATACCTCTTCTTTTTCTACGCTGATATGTTTGCCTTACATTTAATTGCAACATATCGTGAAAAAAATCACGATTTTTGATGGATCGCAAACACCATGCGAATGTCATCTTTAAGTTCAACGCCAGAGAACGACTTTTTAATTTTATATTGTTTTTTCCCTTCTTATTAAAAGTCAGTTTGCCACATGTTCGGCACATTTCATTCGCATATATTGATAGTGATGATCTTTAATATGTTCCATAATGGTGTAAAAAAATATTCGAAAACTCTATAATCATTGTTGAAGATATGAAACCTGTTAAATCAGAAAGGCAAATAATATTTGAAAACGGTTAAAGAAGAAAAATGATTTGTATGGGGCCGTTTGTCTATAATTGTCATATTAAGTAAACCCAATAGATATAATGGTAGAGCCGATCTTTAGAAGGTTCCATAATGGTGTAAAAAAAAAATTATTTAAAAATTCTCAATCGTTGCTGAGGATATGAAACCTATTAAATCAGAAAGACAAATGATATTTGAAAACCGTTAAAGAAGAAAAAATGATTTGTATGGGGCCGTTTTTCCGAAAGTCAAGAGGAAACCGGTGTAGGTCTTTAACAAACTTGACCATAGCTTGTTAAACAAAGACAAACTTTATTACGCATCAAAGTGCAGTGAGCAAAAGAATGGGCGCGATGGTTTACCCTGCATAGCAGCGTCAGCAGAGCGTATCTGACAGCGATTGATTCACTGAAGTCGGCCGTCGGTAAGGAGATATGCGCACAGTGTGCCCGGCTCGCTATTTTAGTTGCCCGGCCAGAGCTGCCTAGGTCATCTTGACCGGGTTCACGGAAGGTCAGCCTACAGGCCACTTGCGGTCACTGCTCTTCTCTAGCAGTTTGCTTGAATCAATCGGATATTAAAGTTTATATTTTGATCTTGGAAAGAAAACTAAGAAAATTTGTGAGGGGTTTGAAAACCTAAGTGAAAAATTTGGGATTATTTATATTATAACAAACAAAAACGAAGTTTTTACATCAAATAGCCTTGTCAGGAGAAACATTAGAACTAAGGGCTGGTGATCTATTAAAATTCACCGACTCATTAATTAAAAATGGATATAACTAACTTGAGGTGGTTTTTGTTTTAAACTTGTTTCAAATTAATGGACAAAAGTGAACTTAATCACTCACCATTATTTTATCCTGTGTTCATCAAGTACTACCAGACTAGACAAGTTTATAATCCATGATACTTTATTTTATACTTTGTTTTTGTAATCCATTCTTGAGGTTCAGGAATAATCCTTGTGATCGCTTCACAACAATAGTTAGTACAGACATTTATAACACCACAGAACTTGATTTATTACATATAAACACCGTACATATTCAACAGCAAGGCTTTTTGTAAGGAAATAATATAATTAATAACTTAGAACATCACAGCATAATATCAGTTTTACAAGGGTTAAGAGGGGATAAAACAATCTTATATTACATGGAGAGCAGGGGCAACTTGAAGAAGACGAGCCGACAGGACATGCTTTAATCTATTTAAATCGTTTTTTATTCCTCTGGCTCTTGTTTCCAAATGAGCTATTATTTGGTGGCAATTTTCAGTCCCCTGCTCTCCTAACAAGCTGAGTCCAAAATTGTGTTGTTTAACGTGTGGAATGCAGTGTTTTTCTAGGATATGTTGCTTGGGTATAACTTTGCCTGGAAAAATTCTTCTGTATGTGGTCATGTATGTGTCTATTGCTTTTTCTATGTCTGGGAGTGAGTTGCGTGAGATAGGCTGTGTGTGGGATATGGCTTTGTGTACTATACTAAGTGCCCTATTGAGGTTATTGTAGACTAGTTGTAAAGCAAAAGCTTCATCGACGATCATTGGGTTGCTTGTAAGTTGTTGTGTTTTTGTAACAATCGTTTGTGTGAGATCAGTGTAGACTTGTGTTTGAAGATATTTGTGACAATGGTTCCCTACAAATGACCTACTGTGGTATGCTTGGGGTGTAACTCTGTGCTTGTTTAATACTTTGTCTAATGCTGAAGCTATTGGTCCTACCCTGGGCTGAAGCTCTTTGTGTATGAGGAAAGAAATGAGACTCTCTGTTTTGTGTATTTGACTATTTTCATTCTTTTCTCTCACTCACAATAATCCAGCTAAAATCACAAAATTTTCATAATAATCCAGAGAAGGAACAGAGGAAATAATATGTGATGCAAAAATAATCCGGTCAGTTGTAGTTTTTGGGTGACAATGAGAAGTTTGGGGGGTAGAAAACAAGTTTTAATTCTACCACAGCAAAAGCTGTGAGAACGGTAATTTGGGCCAAGCGTGATCACGGTCAAATTGCGGTCACCTGTCTGGATCGGCAAGATTTACAACCGTCCGGCGCTGTGCAGCATGCAAACTAAATTACAATAAAATAAGAGAGAAGTCGGTGCTGTGTGCGGGCAACCAGGCATAAACTTAAGTATCGCTGAGAGACGATTTTGAAATGCTGTGGGTAGACCTATTCATGCTGAGTGAGTCTACAAAATGGAGGATGGCAGCTTGGTTACAGCTCTATATCGAGATTAAAATAAAATTAATATAAATCATTAAATGTGCTATTTACTTAACTATCAATTTTTTACCTTTTAACCTCTCATAGAAATAGCGCATATAAAATTGAAAAAGTTGTTAATTAGTTAGAAAATCAACTCTAACTTAAGTCTGAGTTGCAGGTTGTTATTAAATGTCTAGTTTTGGTAAAATTTAACTTAAAAAAAAAAATTAATATATGATTTGTCTGCTCCATCACAGATTTTCTTTTATGCAGATATTCCTTTTTGTTTCTTTTGATCCTTGGAGGCAAATGCAATTATCTGTATCTAAGACTATACCTAGATGCAGATCTTGTCTCCATATTAAATGGTAGGCCTTCTGTCGAAGGAATAAAGCATGCTACACATATGTGCATCAAAATTTGCAGTGGCAGTTCATCCCTTCATCGATGGCAAACAAATATATTTGTTCTTTTCCTTTTTATATCGCAGGTGGCAGAGCAACTGATGGGGCTTCTGTCGTCCTACCTCGCCCCAGACTAGATGATGACGAGAGTATTGCAGATAATTGGAGCACTCAAAGTGTAGTTTCAGATGACACTAGTTGGCCTGGATCAGGTAGACATTCACAGAGGGCCATTAGGACAGATTAACAAGAGTTATAGGCCAATCGCTTGTCTTGCCAACTTTTACCTCTTTTTGCTTTCCATGAAAATTGTCACCATTTAAAGTTAGAAAACAGGTCCAAATTAATATTTATTAAGTCCTTGTTGATATTGAAGTGTAATTAGGGTTGTTTCATTCAACCTGATTTAACATCTAAGCCAAACAGGAGTCAAATAAGTAAAGTTCTGAAGAAGGTTAAAACAAATGTCTATTTTTTTCTTTCATGTTATAAGGTTGGGAGTTGAGGATACTTCATGACTTCTGTTCCTCCAATTTCCCTCTCATATCCTCCATCTTTTTAGGGAAGAATGGAGATGTTTTGTTTTTATTAGTAACTTAGTGCTGTGGTACAAATTGTTTGTATTGTGGTTATGTGGTTCAAAGAAAACAATGTCAGACTTAAGGAAATATGAATAGGAAAATTGTTTTCAATTTAGCTCGATAGATTGTAAGCTTTGAATCAAAGAAAGGTAGGAGGAGCAGTACTAATCAGTACTTTCATTAAATATAACTTTACTCTTGAAATTATCAGCAGCATCCCATCAACTGTATTATTGAGTACCTCACTTTGCATCCATCTGACAATATTTATTGTCATATCAGATCCAGTCACTGGGGATGAAGCAGAGGAAACATCAGAGCAGGAGAATTTTGAAGACAAGTTTCTTGAATGTCTTGATGGCACTTTGCAAAAGAGGTAAGAGTTTATGTCTGCTGAATGCCACAAGGGTGCAACGCTAAAGGTTCAATAAATACAATTCTTAAATTTTTGTTTTTCTATATTTTTCCATCACTGAGGCTACTCACCACTGCTACATCAAAAGATACTTGTTGGACTTTCCACCCACATATTACTTGACATTCTGATGGATTGGGGTGGGGCAGGTCAGATTAATACACTTTCTAGCAATCTCTTGATTTTTTTTTTTTACATAATGCTATTTTAATGTACATTTTTCTCCTTTCGTCTTTAAAATGGTATATTGATCAAAATGAAAATAGTAATGTGATATGGATGTGTTTTACTAGCTTCTCACTGTCAAGAAGCATGAAGATTACTTTGTGACTGAGTGAGTTTTGAAAATAAATCTTTACAAAAGTCAAAATGTACCTTTACAGATTAACAAAACCAAAATGAGTGCAGTTAAATTGACTATTTAAAAAAATTGATTATATTATATTCCAGTCATTTTTTTTTCCAATGGAAGGAAGGAATCTTCCAAAGCAATACCGTTTTATGTTCCACAGCACCAGTTCCAGGGTTACAGCATTGCAAAACATTCAAAGAGCTCTACAGAAAAAATACATTGCAGATTTTCTGTGGGACAGGTGAGGCAAATTAACGATCTTCTAAATCCGGTCTTCGGTTATATTTTTGTTACCTTTCTAGAAAATGATGGTCCTATCAAACTTCATACAATTCCTTGCACATAAACAAATGTATTTTTTTTACCTCTCTTCATGACAAAGAATGTGAAAGTTCAACACGTTGGTTTCTTTATCTTTCATTGCATGAGAATTTATCAAACGCAGGTTTTGAAAGTATCCTCTTGTGGGATCAGCTGAGAAGTTATAAATTATTATCCAAATTCTGGGCGACAGGGACCAGAGTAAGCTCATTCAGAGACAGCTCTACTGCTGGCTTCGGTTGAGTCTCGTTTCAATCCAGCAAATACTCATGATACACCCAAGCCTAGATCCAATTTAGATAAAAGAGGGATTAAAAATCGGATTTCCATTGAGACTTTCGGTTTTTATGGACTAATTTAGGATATTAAGTGAGCTAGTAGAGCTTATTTTCTATCTTTTTTTTTTTTTTCGGTATTTGCTTGAGGTGGCTATTCTTTTCCAGCCACCGTCCCCACATCCCCCTCCCTCATATTCTTAGCACTCTTGTAAAATAACAATTACTTTCTGTTTTTTCTGTTTGAAAGGAAAGAGACAGTGACGGACAATGTCCTTCGCTGTCTGAAGAAAGGAAAGGGCAATGAGCAGGCATGTGCTGCTGCTTGTCTCAGTCTTGTAGCTCTTCAGCTGGGACCTGAGGCGGAAGGACTGTTCTCATCTTCTCAAGCTTACCTGACCACTCTACTAGCAGACAATGCAACTTCAGTGGCCGCTCGTGGCGCCTGTGCTGTCTCGTTGTCCACCATGTGCTTCATCTGCTGTGATGACTATGAGGTACCGTGAATCTGCTGTGGCACATTTCGTTATCTTTTATAACACAAAATTGTGCATTTTTATTGTCTCTCCTATTCAGCCTTCTGAAGTGAAAAAAAGAATGATGGCTGCTGAAAAGCTAATTGTTTTTGTTGTCTGGTTTTGTATGGAATTATTAGTTTTTCAGTTTTATTTTATTCTCTTTCATTTTCTTTTGAAAATTCTAAGACTGCTGCAAGAAGTATCTTGTCTGTAAGCCCCTGCTGTTCAGTTTTTAAATTTAATTGTTTGTTTCCTTAGATATATTAGTCAGATTATATCACAACTTCATTGAATTGTGGCTTAACCTGTTTTTTTTTTTTTTCAATTTTAAACATAATAATCCTTTTTCGCATGTAATCTCAAAGGTATTACCTATACATCTACTTACTCAATATTTTGGTTTCGTTACTTTTTGTGCAAGGGTAAAAGGTAGTTGAGGGAATTGAAAAAAAAAATCATGATTGCAAATATTTACTGTAGTAGGAGACTGCCATTTGACTGCACAGAGAATAGAAAATAAACAAATAATAATTCTTTATTTAAAATTGGCTGCGTCTGTGCTGGGTTTACAAGTCTTATCATATCTTCTTGCTGTTTTTTGTCTCAGATGATCAGGACTGTGGCAAAATCTCTGGAAAATGTTTTCAGCCGAGGCTATGGCAAGGGAGAAAACTCTCCGACAGTGTCGCCTGAGCAAAGTTGGTTAATGAGTCAAGCCCTTGGTGCATGGTGTCTGCTGCTTACAATCATGGCGGCCTATGATGTTCACACTCATATTGAGAAGTGAGTTCAAGATCTCTCTTCGGCTGGTTGGTTTAGGATTTTTTTTTTGTTCCTGCCTTTTGCTGTCTCTTTTTCTCTTCTATCATGTTGACACTCATAATGAGAAGTGAGTTCATGATCTTTTCTCTTCGGCTAGCTGGTTTAGTTTTTTTTTGTTTGTGCCTTTTGCGGTCTCTGTTTCTCTTCTATGATGTTTACACTCGTGTTAGGAAGTGAGTGGATGATCTTTTCTGCTAGCTGTTTTAGGATCATAGTACCACTTGCTCTCCCTATCTCTTCGCTTGGTCTTGTTTTCTCTCTCTCTCTCTCTCCCACTCACACTTGTGCATTAGTTTAGATAAACTTGACAGTCTGCTATACTTAGGGTTGCCTTTCTTTTTTAAGCTTGTGTTCACTCACTAAAATTTCAGTGGCATCTGTCTTGCATAGTTTTGCATTCTTGCAGGCTAGACTGTAATATTGTTTACTTTATTTCCCTTTAGCCACTTAGTGGTAGACACTGATATTTTCTATTTTATCTCTCTGTAGCCACCTAGGCCCTTTGCAGGATTTGCTGAGGAGTTCAGATGTGGATCTCAGGATGACTGCAGGTGAAGCTGTGGCCCTTCTCTATGAAATGGCTCGGGAGAGTGATGAGGTAACGACTTTACTGATCAGAGTGTCTCACTATTTTACTTTTGGAATATTATAAGATGAAACTGCTGTTTGAAAGGAATCGAAATGTCTTAGTCTTTTTCATACAGAATTTTTACTTATAAATACATAAGGAATAGGGATAAAATTGATAGCATTAAATCCGTAGTACAGTGAACCTCGAATTCAACGAGCTCGGATCCAACAAGACTTCGGGCTCAACGAGGGATTGGCGAAGCCCCATTTTTTTCCCCTCTTCGCCTCAATAAATTAACCTTGTACCCAACAAGTGTCAAATTTATTAACCTCAGGTTAAGCGAGATGAAACAAGGCTGTATTGGGCCTCATTAAAAGAACAAAACCACTTTAAAAGTTACCTTACACACTACTTGTTGGGCCTTTTTGTCTGGGCGGCAATAAAAATTAGATCCACGAGCACGTGCGATTGAAGATGTGTGTGTTTGTGTGCACGCGGATGGTGTATCCAGGAGAAGGGAAAGGTCGATGCGACGGTCAAATGGAGAAAACAAAGCCACCATGGCACTCCAGACCTGGTGCCAAATGCAAGGCATAGTGGCGGAAAAAAATGAAGAGATAGAGAAGGAATGGGGGTGTGCTCCATAGGGTAGAGCGACACTAAAGGGAAGGGAAAGGGGTGGTAAGGGTGTGAAGTTATGAGGCTAGATCTAGGATTTTGGAAGGTCCAGAGAGAAAGGGGACATGATTACGCAAGATCAATACATTTACTATGATTCAGATTTGATTACATGAGTGAGAAAAGTAGCGAGGCAAAGAGAGGATGTGAAGATTTAATCAGAGAAGAAAAGAATTTTTAAATGAGGGTGAGACTGAGACCAGATCTAGTGATTGTGTGAGACTAAAGTAAAAGAGAGGGCATTTGAATTTATTAGAGAGAGAGAGAGAAATTGTACGTTGCATTGGAGAGAGAGAGAGAGAGAGAGAGAGAGAGAGAGAGAGAGAGAGAGAGAGAGAGAGAGAGAGAGAGAGAGAGAGAGAGAGAGAGAGAGAGACAGAGAGAGAGGGAGGGGGGGGGGGTTGGAAAGGGAGAAAAAAGGGGATAAGAGGAGTTTTTTTAAAAAATGAATGTTTTTTTAAAGAAGAAATACATTTATTAAATAAAAAATGCATAACAAAACTTCACTTCCCCAACACCTAGCAAGGTCCATTCATTTGGTCGAGGTAACTGATTAAAAGCTTAGTGTTGGTTAGGTTCTTTCCCTTGAAGATATTTTTTTTACTTCATTTTAAAAGTTATCTTCTATTCAAGGAGACCTCGGGTTCAACGAGGAAAAACTGAGAGACCTGAGTATTTCGTTATATGCAAGGTTTACTTTATATCAAAACTGTTGAAGTGTAAGTACATGGCTAGACCAAAATGTCAAAGCCCATAATATACTGCAACCCTTTACTCATCACTCTGGCTTGAAAGAAAAATATGACAAAACCTTAATGATTGTTTCTGTAGAATTTTGCTCAAACAGTCATAACACTGTGTTATGTTAACAATCACTTCAGGCATAGTAGGCTTGGATGAATCACACCAGGGATGATTCTTTTTGGTAAATTTTCATAAGAAATTCTGCTCAGATGAACAGGGTTGCCATGGCTTTTTTAAATCCTCTGGCTTTAAATACGTATTAAATATTTTGATGTTGATATCTTATCTTTTCCCTGTGAATATGAAACGCCACTCTAAGAATTTTATCCCAAAAAATTTTCAGGCTTATTTGTCAGATCCTGTTGGTAACTCTGAGATGAAGAGCTCTTTCTCCTGCAGATATTACATTAGTTGTTTAATAATCCAAATCCAGTGTCACGAAGGCCGTTCTATGTGTCTGTTCACAGGACTTTGAGGATGAAGAGAATGAGGTGGCCCTGTGTGAGCTGTTGAAACAGCTAGCCACTGACTCTGTGAAACATCGTGCGAAAAAGGATCGACGTCAGCAGAGATCCTGCTTTAGAGATGTCCAGCGGTTTGTGGTGGTGAGGAAATTTTGCTCCAATGTTTTTTTTTTCTATTTAATGTGTGGATCTTTCTTTCCATCCTTAGGCCAGGGTTTTTTTTTTTTTGTTTTTTTTTGTTCCAGAGCTAAGAATCATAATCCTTTATGTGAAAACAAGTTGAAAAGTATTGCAAACTTTTCTTTGCTCTTTAGACCTATAACTATAGCTTGAGCTAGATCAATTGACCCACTAAATCCTTTCCATCTATTTTTATACAAATTACTCTACCTTTACTCATTATATGCCATTCTTAAGAGCACCTGCTTTTTTAAAGAAAAAACTAAAAGAAATAAAATTATAAATTTATGGCTAGAACTAAATTTTCTTCATCTGACTCAATCTAAATCCAGTTATTTTTCAAACAGTCATTGCTCTGGTTTATGCAGTTATTGACTGAAAAAAGTGGTGAAAACAAATTGAAAACATTGCAGCTCTTCTGATGCATAAGTCATTATTGCCTAAAAATGTCGGTTGAATTTAAGTGCATAACCACAATGCTTTACATTTGCTGGTGGATGATCCATTAAAATAAACTTGTAGGCAATGGGGGGCTTTATGAGGTAAAAGCACCCTAAATTTCAACCAAAAACAGTAGAACACAATAGGTCGAACACAGATCCCTCCGTTTTACCCTTCCGATTCTCACTTTATTCCCTTCTTATTGCTGTTTTCGTCGAACAAGTTCGAAGTTAAAACACGTTTTCTTGGAACAATCAGTCCGAAATTAGAGAAAAAAAATGTTCCCATAATTTCTAACAGGTGCTCTTCAAACAAACACGAAACCCCTCCCTTTAAATGAGTAGAAACAATTTGTGGACAGGCAGCCTAGCCATTTATCTATAGTCGCCAGGGAGAGAGACACCCCTTTTCCCGCCCCACCTTACTATAGCCTAGTCCCACACACCTGACAAGTTGTCTGTCTCCTCTTGTGCTAAGTCTACCTGCAACTAAGACTTCAAAGTGGCCATTTGTAACCAAGATTTGCTTGTTCCATGTGCACAAGACATGAGTAGTGATGCAGGTAAATCTGTCTGGGCTCACACCTTGCTTAATCAATCAATACATAGGTGAAAAAAAGAGGGCAGGTAAGATCTTTTTATTGATATTTAGGACATTAGACAGCTCAAAAGGTAGAATGTTGGACTGATAATACTGAGCTTCAAGTTCAAACCTTTGTGGGATTAGGTCTAGCTCTGCCTTGACAGACAGCCCTTGTCTGGTTACTTAAAGATTATTCAGGAAGAAGCATTTGAACATCGACTTAAGGCTGAATATATGCCAAGCTAGAAAGAAATTTGTGACCGAGATCTGAATGTAGACTTAGAGTCCTTGATCTAGATCTAGCATCAAGAGTTGGAGATCCGATAAGCGCTGAGGTTTGGAGAAAAGTTTTTACATAAAACGAGTTAGGAATGACAGATCGGGTTGTTCAGAGGTATCTGTCTTCCGTCCTCTATTTGAAGTCCTAAAAGAAGAGAAAATACAGGAAATGGGGTATCCCTGTAATGCTTGGAATTGTTTTGAAATAGCCAAGAAAACAAGAAGCCTCTATACGTTGTTAACGTACTTCAAAATATTCCCAAAAACGCAAATCCAGGATCCGAGTTCTAAAAATTGATTTGTTTGAACACGGCTTCTTCTAACATGTAAAAATTCCTCAAAGAATTTGAGGAATCCATGCTCCACTGTTCTGTTTTAAACAATAATAAATATTGTTTGTACAACCAATTTTCTTTTTTTTATAAATTTGTTCAGGATGCAGAGAGCCCATCGGAAACAGTTAAAGTCGGCAAAGAGAATGTGTTAGAGCTCTGCACCTGGTCACAGAAGAAGCAATACGACGCTCTCTGTGCTGTCCTGATGACAGGAATGTCAGCTCACCTTAAGGTCAGTCTTATAGCCATGATCAATTTTCTTTTTAAAATAGCAAAAATGAAGTCATTAGAATTACATGTTTTGGAATCAGAATGGTTCTGCTAGATTATCCATTTTCCCTTTTACATCATCCAATAAAAAGCAGGTCATCTCTACATATATAGGCAGGAAATGCAAAGTGCCACAAAGCCATCACTTTGAGTGCTCATATTGAATTGATTCTAGTGCCTTTGGAATGTTTAGTGACGATCTATAGTCATAGTTTGATCCATTAATGGCTATATTTTTTTTAGAAGTCTACTCTTTTATTTTAGTCTCTTTCAGGACGGTATGCAAAGGACATGTGTGAAAACTTGGTGAAAGTTAAGGTTTCTTTCCTAACAATTCCATAATCTAAACTTAATGTTTTCTTTTTTTAAACCATGGGAGCCAAAAATCTCCTTAACTCATTTTCTCACTTTCTGAGCTGTGATCTTTAATTTATTGGCTTTTGAATTTATGTCTCCCAGGATCATTCATGAGCCTAATCTTCTTCAGTTTGATAAAGTAGCAATGCCAATCCGACGTCCGCAGGCTAGACAACTCTAGCTAAAATTCAGTGCGCCGCGGCCCGTAGACCTAGGCAAAAAAATGGACCGCGAGTAAGCAACGGTTGCCGTTTTATAAATTTAAATACAGCGTCATTTTATAACTTATCGCGATGAAACTTGGTCTACAATCAGAAAAGATATTCTTCTATACTTCTGTGGTAAAACGGTATTGATCGGCTGTCTGGAAGTGTTGTTTCTGAACGAGTTTTTTTCTTTTCGTTCGCTGCTCTCTAAAACTATTGGGACTACGCATTTCGTCGCTGGACAGATAATTTTTTAACATCTCTTGAGCAATTTTTACCTACTTACATTACTTTTTGCCCGCGTATTTGCTCGGATTCGTCTTTTAAAGACACCCACCCTCTCAAAAAAATGACACTTGACATTCAAGACGAGCCTGCCTGCTAAGCCTTTGGTGTAGCGCACAAACTGACGTTTGGTTTGTGACGTCACATGGCTAAGAGCGCTTCTCTCATTGGTCAAGAGCATGTGAACTGGGTTAGGCGAGTTTATCTTATTGGATTGTCATTATTCTAATAATGGCTTGCAAAGGGGTGTTTAGGGTAGATCTACGTAAATAAAATAGATAGCTATTGGATTTTGAAACGTAAAAATGCTATTAAAACATAAAGTATTCATTCTATTTTTAATAAATTTGTAGTACTTTAGAAACATGACTTTCCTTCAAACAATTTTTACTCAAAGCACTTGGAGTACTATGTTGACTTAATTGACACCCCCTATAGTATTCAGTTTAAAATAATCCATTAGCGCATCTATAATATGGGGACTTCTCTGCTTTTAAAACTAAAAGTTTGTTTTCTTTTAAGAAAAAAAAAATAAATAGTCGTACATTTGCAGTTGCCTGTACATCTATAAAGAGTTTTTGTTTCTTTAATATGCTTTTCGAATGAAGATAACATCTTATCTACCAAGTTAGCTTATAAAATATTTAATTGATGGTTTCTAACTATTCGTGTGAGATCTAGATCTAGCTCTTGGCGGGGAGGTTGGGCATTGAGTCTGATCTGATAAATCCTGTTAAAATAAATGTGAAATGAGCGTTCTGTATGACTGATTCAGTAACCAAATACAATATTGTAACTCAAATAACTAACTCATTGAGGCTAGGGTGATTCCATGAGCAGTCACGCTATTATTACTATTCTGATTAGGTACGTGTACCAAGTCCCACGAACATAGGAAGTTGAAGGATAAGAAACGCTCAATGAACATTGAATTATCTCTCAGTATCTGAAGCGAGCTTCTAGATGTATTTTCTCCTTTTTTTTCTTTTTTCTTTTTTTTTTTTAAACATCCTCAATATGAATAAAGAAGCTTCTGTTGAAAAATATGGATGCTGATTCCACGGATAATGGATTCAGATGTGCAAGGATGGCTCTAGACTAACGTTACCTGCAGGGGTTGGGTCGCAAATTATGGCACTTATTTCTACATAGCAAGTGTAGAATGGAAGATAATTTATGCCATCAGCGTAATTTATGCATAAACTTACCATGCTGATTTTAACAAATTAAGAAACAAAACAAAAATACAATTTAACCACCTTGGTTGATACTTATGATAAGAACATTTTGGAGGTGGTAACTTCTGAAATTACATAAAGAAATGATGAAACGGTAATTTATGCTAATTTATGCATAAATTAACTAATGCATATGAATGTTATATATCTTTTAACGAAGTAAGATTCTAAATGATACATGTATTATACTTCTGCCTGTAAAATTTTATTGAAATATCTTGGTAAATATAGGAATTAGGGAGGTTTTACGTTCTAAATAAAGGAACGCAAGTTTGGATTAGGGGGTAATGTATGCTAATTTATGCAAAAATTGACCCTTCGAAACAAAACTGTCAAAATTATCTCTGACAAATTATGATTCAAATAAAAAAATACACTAAAATGTCAAATTTCATGGAAATATATTGCTAAATACAGAAATTAGGAGGTTTTAACTTCCTTCACAACAAAAAACAAAGCACCAAAAAGGTCCATTTTTTGGACCATTTCTTCCTCTTTACACCTATAGACATTTTTGGCTTACTTAAATCCTCATAACTTTTTTTTTTCTGGACCGATTCTCAAAATTTAAAAAGTTTTCTTCTTTTGAAAGCAAGCTTTATAACTTCCAATCATTAGTAGGTAAATATTACAGCTTTGAAATCTTGGATTGGCATTGCTAGATAAAGTGAAAGGAATTAAAATTAACAAAATCTTTGTTTTCCTCTCTTTAGGCTAATCCTCTGCTGAGAGAGATTTTCGACCTTGGAGCACCAGGCCTGGATGAATACAGTCATACCAAAGCTCTGACTAAGGCTCAGAGGGTGGGTCAAACAAATTTCCAGAGTCCACAACTTTTAGTTTTTTTTAATTGGAAATGATTTAAATATCTTTAAACATGAAAAAAGGAATTTAAACCCAGGCCACTATATTGGATTATCAACTTAGAAAACTGTAGGTTTGCTCCATTGGAACTTTTAAAGGTTCCTCCCACAAAAACAGTGTTAAAATAAAAAAAAATGTTAATTTTTAGGAGCTTAAATCATCAAACTAAGCAGGGGTTATTTTTTTTAGTAAAATACTTAAAATGCATGTCACTTTGACATGTACTCTCAAAAACTTATGTGTGGGCAAGTGTGTCTGCTTTTGAGTGTGGTAAAGACAAACGATATCTTCACAAAAGATGAATTTTGTTTGTTATGTTTTTTTTTTTCACATGAAGGATTGAACTTTTGCCTGATGAACGACACAAATCAACCATGTCAAGACGAATCATTAAAAGTAAAGTTTGGTGTGAATATGATTTGCTGAAGACTTTTTTTTTTCTTTTTCTCAATAACTGATTTTGTTTTTCATTTCCTTTTTCTTTGCAGACATTTATTAATGCCGCAGCCTTTAAGAAGAGGACAAAAGCACGCGCAAAACACAGGGATAAGCGGACTGTCAATGTTACAGGATATTAATCAAAGTGACCTAACAATTAAAACACAGATATATCTAAATAGACTCTTTTTAAATTTATGGTCTTGTAGGGTTGTTTTAGTCATGAGCAAAGTGGCAAAATAAGACTTCCATCGTTTGAAAAGGAGCTTTTTTATCAGCATTGTCCTGCTTTAAATTTCAAGCATCACATCCATGTAATAATGAACCAATCAATCTCACTTGCCTCTCTTGTATTGTCATCAGTACAATTAAAAGTTAGTGCCTTTGGAAAATGTAGTTAACTTCATTTTATACACTTCTGCTTGTTCTTTCGACGCTTGGATTTGGGTAGTGTATCATTTCGAAAGTTTTCATATATAAAAAGAAACAAAATTTGAAACTAGATTAGTTGTTTTATTTTATTGGTGGCCTTTTTTTTAACTCAATTAAGAATTTGATTTGCCCACTTTGTTCTCTTGAGCAGCCCATCCTCCTTTGGTTGTGGGCCCTTGCCATCTGCAGTACTTTCGTAACACCATCTCTTCCATGGCGGACTGGTTGCATTTTCTTATTCTCATGTACATATTATATCTAATTTATAAAAATCAAAGATTGTTCTCTGTGCCGTTTGCCCTGAATTTTCTTTTAGTTTATAAATAATAAATAATATATGATTTATGTTTATTATGTACATAATAGTACATTAATATTCTTCACATTTCAGATACCTCTTGGAAAAACAAGTGTAAAAAGAAAAAAAGAACTTATTTGTATTTTTCCTCCAAATCATAATGTTATGGGAAAAAACTTCTGGAACTCACAAATCTAAGAGAAAGGACTAAAATTATCATCTGCTAAATTAAATATAAAAATTTGAGTGCTGTTCTTACCCTTTTTTTTTTAGTGTGTACCACACACATGCAGTAATATAAGATTTTTTGATCTATTGAATTAAATGTAAAAAAATTGAGAGCTGCTCTTACCTTTTTTTTGTGTGTGTATCACATACAGTAAGGCAAGATTTATAGATGTCTTCATGCCTGTTGCAGTGCTTTAAGACTTTATTGAATTTATGCATTTTAACCATGACACAGATATATACCTGTTTATTCGTGTATATTTACATGTTTGTGCATTGAATTTATGAATATATATAAATTCAAAAGAGCCTAAGAGCTAGTCAATACAGAACCATAGACCTTATTATATAAAGTCATAGTCATCTTACCACACTTGGTGGAAGGGAGAACGATATGACCACAAAGTTTTAATTGTCTTGAACCTGAGCCAAATGACTGACAGAACACTAATTTGCATTGAAACTTGTGAAATAAAGCAATTCATTTCTTCTTAAGTGCTAAACTGCTTGAAATTGTGAGAATATTATTAACAGATTTTAGGTTTTATGCTCGTTTAAAAATAGTAGTAGAAAGAGGAATCCATAACGATACTCTTCCAGGTTTAACATCCAGCCATTTTAATCATCTGGACTGGTTGCAAGACTATTAACTTGTTTCTGTTTTTGTGGTTTGTTGGTTTGCCATTTTAATACATTTCCCATCCTAGAATTTGGCCTACCAGGAATATCCATTCCACTCGGTTGCCTTAACCATTTAACAAATGCCATACACATCTCAAACTGATATATATGCACAAATGCAGCACCCCTGACTTCCATTTTCCATCCTACAAACGGCTAATAACTATATGGGAATAGAGGAAGAGTTAAGTCATTTACCCCTTTGTGATGCCTGGTTTCAAATACTAGGCTTTCATCTAAAGCAAAAGTTAACTGTCAGTGTATTGGAGAGATCTTACGATTAAAGGTATGTTCTCTCTTTAGTATGTCATTATTGTAGAAGATGAGACAAATCAGAGATAAAAATACCTGGTCATTGGGCTTCACTTTGGGTAAATTAGAACTTGCACTACAGTTGTAGCGACATCAAACTGATTTTATAGAGATCCAAAGATTTAGTGGAAAAAAAATGTATTCTGTAGAGGGTTAGTCGTGAGTAAATTTGTACAAACAAGTCTCAAACAGATTTTCATTCATTTAATTATGTGTGTGTGAGACCAGATCTTTTACCTATTATTCTTTCTTTTATTTTGATAAGTATTAGTTTCTCTGAAATATTATTGCCCTTTCCAACAAAAATAAAATTCACCTCTTATTATGCAAGTTACATTTTTTCCGTTCTTTATTTTTCATATGTTTTATCTTTACCAGTTTTGTAATTATTTAACACGTTGTGTCAATAGCAAAAAAGGGGGGTAAAGAAATGAATAGCTAATGTGAAAAGCATAATATTCCATCTATAGTACATTTTCTGATTGTTGGGTATGGGTTCTTGGACTTTATCTGATAATTATTTAGGAAAGTCAAAGATAGGGACAATTATGCAAAGGTTAGTGTACATTTTTTATGTAATTTTGGAATTGGATATCCACAGATTGTAAAGCTACCGTGAGATAAGACACTGTTTTCATGTCATTGACTTCAACATCAGGACATTAAGACATGGTGGCATTAAATCTATTCTTGTAACTCTTTCCTGTCAGAGTTGTAAAAAAAAAGTTCACATTGGATTCAAATTGATTAAACTATTAAATAGAATAACTAGTTTCTTTAAATTTTCTTTAAAAATTGATTGTTATGACTTGTACATTACATTGAGAAATTTCAAGTAACTACATACATGAACCTTTGTGTGACCGGTTCCAAATAGTGTATGATTATGCCTTTGGATCTGACTTGATTTTGTTCTTTTGAAAATGGTTTTGTGAATAAATGTTTGACTTTGGAAGAAAGGTATCACAATAAAATATTTTCAAAAGTACTCTTTCCTTTTTCTCTTTCTCATAACTCTAAATCATATGATGGGTAAATGATACTTTGTAAGTTACGATTTGATGAACACTACACAAGCCACAAATATTATGTTTGTCACAATGTTTATAAAATGACTTGCAGTTGCATCCAATACAAGACATTTTAAAATTTCATAATGTGAAAAGTTAATGATGTTATTATAATTCTTAAAAAAAAGAACCAAGGAGAATTTTGCTGCCGAAAGTAAACTATATGTACATGTACCAGCATTTCTTTCTCCCCACTATTTTAGCTTTAGTCTGTTTGTAGGATGAACTGATATAAAATATACTGTAGATCACGATATCGCTGCCGCTTGTATGAAAGTTTATCAGGCCTGCACACATCTTTGTTGTTTCTCTTTTGTGTGTGCAGTGAGATGGTGACACCCCACAACAGCATCCTTGCCTTGTTTTACTGGGATCTGAGCGCTTATTAGCAGTACATGTAGTTATCGACCCTGCTAAACCGTTTATATCCTATTAACATCCGATAATTAATACATGCTTAAAGATTTCACATTTCAGCACTTGAACAAACAAAAAAAAATACTAATATATGTTTACACTTTTTTGTTTGTGTCCGTGAGATACTTTAACATTGATAAATTAAACTATCACTGCCTTTAACTCTTAAGAGCAGGAGGCCTTAGAGCTATCCATATTATTAGACAAATTATATTACATTGTTTTCTAAAATTAGATCTTGGGAACTTTCCCACTTACTGTAGGTTCTGGAATGTTTAGGGGATTTCGCCTCACGAGAAAAGGTGAAAGAAACAACTTTTTTATTTTATCACTTAATGAAGCGACGTGTTAATCAGTTTTCAGAATAATTTTCTGATTTAAACCACTATTTGCACAATATGGTTCAGTAGGTTGCCCGTGAGGTCCTTGGTACAGTCACTTAAATGGCAGTTATACTTTTAGATTTAAGTCATACTTAATAGTACCTCTTTGATCAATCTTTTACTCACAGTCTATGAAATGGCAATTTTAGACTTAAGTTAAATTTGATTTCATCGCGTTGATCAGTCTTTGTAATTGAACATAAAAAAATGGTGTCAGATCAAATTAAATTACTTTGAATTTGTATTTCATAATATCGCGTTCATCAGATCAGGTTCACACAAATCTCGCGAGATTATCAAGTGGAAGTAACAATAAGAATAGATGGTTTACTAGCACAAGTACTGAAGTAGCAGTGATTGGTGATCATCTCCCTTAACAAATTGTGACAAATTATTCTACTGTACTTAAATTACACGTACTGTAAATGAATCCTCACAAACTTTGCTCTTATTTTTGTCTCTAACTCTCCTTTGTATCGTCCATTTATAAATGGTGTTTTTAGACTTCTGTTGGATATATATATATATATATATATATATATATATATATATATATATATATATATATATATATATATATATATATATATATATTTTTAGAGAGAGAGAGAGAGAGAGAGAGAGAGAGAGAGAGAGAGAGAGAGAGAGAGAGAGAGAGAGAGAGAGAGAGAGAGAGAGAGAGAGAGGGAGAGAGAGAGGGAGGGAGGGAGAGAGAGAGCGAGAGAGGGAGGGATGGAGAGAGAGAGAGAGAGAGAGAGAGAGAACGCCGTCTCTAGACGAAGGGCGTGAAAGAATAGACAGATTTTCCACATTTTAGTTTCAATGAACAATAATTATTATTTACCAACCCCATCCTGCTGGAACTGTTAACCCCCACCCCATCCATTAAAAAAAAAATACTTAAACATAGATCAGATCAACATTTTTTTTAACTGTTATATCTTCTGCTGTTCAAACGATACCGAACTACGATGGAACATTTGGAAAAGTTTTAGGATGGGGCTCGCCTAAAAACAATTCATCTTTTTTATAATCTCCATTGCTTTAAAACAAATTTATCACCTCATTGTCTCCACACAGCAGTCCTGCAGAGACTAAAGGCATAAGAAAAAAGCTTGTCAAAGAAGCAAACTTCCTGTAGGGATAGATGAGAAGAAAACCAAGCAATATCACTAAAGCTTACCTTACATTTTTCTGTCCAGTTAGTGAGTTGATAAATTTAAATTATTGATTAACTTCATTCTAACTCCCAAGGTTAAATTACAACACGAAACAAAGTTAAGTGGAGGTAGGAGGGAGTCAGGCACTGGGGAACATAGGGAGCGAATTGGTTGGGGTTTTTTGTTTGTTTTGTTATATATTTTTTTTCGTTTTCTTTTCTGCAATCAAAATTGTTCCCTAAAAAAAAGTTCCTACGTAGATCTTGGTGTAAAACATTTTCAGAAATATAGGAAAGCATAAACAAAACAGAGCACAAAATACTCGAGACTCAATGTTCTGCCTGCAAGAATTAATTTGATATTCATATTAACATCAGTTTTCTGAACAAAATATTGTTGACAGAATAATGATGGATTTGGCTATGGAGACAAATTTGATGATGCACTTGTGTTGTGATTGTGCGAGTGAACAATGAAGTGAAAAATTTAACTGAGTGAAGATGCTAATATGAATATCACAGAGTTTTTAGCTAAAAGTACGATGGAGCTTCATGGATAAAAGTTATTTACAGAAACAAGGTGGCGTTTTTCCAGTGGTAGATATGTATTGGCTTGTTACATAATCACGTCATCGCTGTGCAGTGCTACGCTTGTAGACCACGCAAAATCCATCGCAGAAACTGGGTGAAATGGTAGACCTCGCTCTTAACTGGATGTGACCTTCACCTTCAGACAAGAAGAGTAAAGAGAAAGACTGATCCTATAACTGTGACGAGTGTTGCCGCTGGTCTGGATGAATCGCCCTTGACCTTTCCAATCTTATTTGGACCGGAAGCCTCTGCGGTGACGTCATCAGCAACAGTTGTCGAGGCGGAAGTTGGTGGCAGCTCGGTGCTAGCAATGGTCGTCTCCTCTATAGTAATGTTTGTTGTAGGGGTGGCTATAGGGCCGGCTGAATCGGACAAGAAAATTATTGATACCGTATTCTACAAGTCAACAACAACAACAACGACGACGACGAAGACGACAACACCAACAACGACAACATCACCACAACAAGGACAACAACAAGAATCACAACAAAACCTAAAGATAATCATGTCTACAATATAGAAATCTCGAGAACCGTAAGACTCGACTCGAAATTTGGGCTCTCACTGATATTCAGTCATAGATAGACAGACAGGCAGACAGACATATAGAAAGACAGGTCCATAAATGGATAGGTTTTTTTTTACTTAAATAGGTAGATAGATGGTGGCTTTAGCAGATAGATGGAAATTTGTTCTTATTGATGTTGTTGTAATTGTTGTGCTGCATCTGATGATAATGATGTTAATTTATTTTCTGTTCTTTGTTGCCCAATACTTTTAGCTTTCTAAGGTGGGTTTAAAAAAGAAAACTTTTTTAAAAAAGAGGGACTAATTGATCAGTAGCGTCATCAAAACTTTACCGTTGCTTTTCTCAAATCAATTCGGTTAGAGCTGCTTTTATTATCCTATAACGTAGTTCTGGTAAGATGTGATTATTATGCCCACTTAACGTGTCCTTCTAACACGAATATTTTGCCCTCTGCTAGCGGTCACTCACTGGCTAAGTCCTCCCAATCGCAGCCATTGAGATCGTGATATGGTCGCAGATAAACATCCGTCAACAGGCCCAGAAGATTGAAATCTTCCTGCGAACAAGTTGAGACCTCCACTCGGGTGCGGAAACATTTCCGGGCTTGAGGGTAGGCACTGGGAGAGGCAAACAACGAACACACTTCCATACGCAAGCATACAAAGAAAATTACTGCATGGATCTACACTATGAAATGGAAAGACGAAACGGTTGTTGGAAAAAGAATAAAGGCAGAGAGACAGAGGAGAGAGAGAGAGAGAGAGAGAGAGAGAGAGAGAGAGAGAGAGAGAGAGAGAGAGAGAGAGAGAGAGAGAGAGAGAGAGAGAGAGAGAGAGAGAGAGAGAGAGAGAGGAAGGGAGTGATACAATAGAGAGACATACAGAGAAACAGAGAAATAAAAACACAGACAGCATATAGACATACAGACAGTCAGGCACTCAGTCAAAGAGACAGACGTACAGACAGACAGATAAATAGAGAGAAGAGACAGACGTACAGTCAGACAAATAAATAGAGATAAGAGACAGACGCACAGTCAGACAGATAAATAGAGCAAAGAGACAGAGACAAACCAGACAATCAGTCCAAAAACTGTTTATATCTTTCTCTGCACATCTGCAAAAACGATGCTTCTTAACAACAATTGAGAAATACTCTTTCTGCGAAGCATTTTCATCTTTTGAAAAAAGAAGGTATATACTTACTTACAGGGGTGTCTTCGCCTATTTCTTTTTAAATTTGTCATACATGTCTGTAATGCCTGATCTACTTCAGGTTGGGCAAAACAGTCTACTCCTTGAAGATAGGCTGAAAGAGATTGACCAAAAAAAAAAAAATACAATTCAGCAGTTCTACTTGGTAAATAATGATGTAGAGCCCGGCCAGAATTAGGGCAACTGACAATTAAAGACAAGTGTTACGATTCAAAGAATTCTTGTCACACAAAAAATAGACCAACCATATTGTAGCACAAGCACCGTTCCATTGCCCTTATTATTTTTCTTCCGATAGTAAACAAGGGAATATAAAGAAACAGAAATAAATTCTGCTTTTTTTTTTGGCACGGATATTCCTCTATGAAGTGCGCTGAGGCAGTTTTTGTTCTCATTATTATTATTATACATGTTCCAAAGCATTTTAACGAAAGCAAATATATATAATAATAATAATAATAATAATAATAATAATAATTATAATAAAATGTAAACGTTGCATGTCAATAAGTCTAACTAGTTAAATGCGGAAGTTCCCGTAGTATACATTCATACACTCATATCAGACAAACTAATATAATTATATACATGTATATATATATATATATATATATATATATATATATATATATATATATATATATATATATATATGACTCTCACCATATCTATATGTCTTGCAGAGAGCGTCATAGTAAGCTTTATTCGCGTGATATCGGACCACTTCTTTCTCGGTGCACCCATCTATGAATTCAGGTTTCACGGCACAAGTTAGAGCCTTTTCCATCGTTCTGTAGTTTCAACGACACAGTCATGTGGGAAGTAATGATTTGCGGAGTTATCAGAGTTAAGTGAATCTTGTTGTTAAACATATCAATGAACGATAAGTACTCCTTCTACGTCTACAACTACTACTACTACTACTGCTGCTGCTGCTACTGCTACTACTGCTTCTACTACTACTACTACTACTACTACTACTACTACTACTACTACTACTACTACTACTACTACTACTACTACTACTACTACTACTACTACTACTACTACTACTACTACTACTACTACTACTACTACCACTACTACTACTACTACTACTACTACTACTACTACTACTACTACTACTACTACTACTACTACTTCTCTTTATGTCATTGTGTTATTAAACTTGTTTTCCTCTATAATTCAATTGAGAACAGAGTTTTATTCGGTGAAAACCACGTAAAAATCTTACGCGCATTTGTAATTCATCTGTGACTCAGGTACAAACTCCCAAACATCCTTCTTTTCTTCATCAATATGCTCACAGGTCCGTGTATCCGCGATGTTGCAGGATTTGACAACTACGAAGAGGCTGATCAAAACTGCTGGGAATCATTCAGAGAAGAGAGGAAAAAAATAAGAGAAAAATGAGGCGTGGATTATAGGGTGGAAGGGATGGTATTCGAGGTAAGAACAAGTAAAGAAAGAATTATTAGACGATCTTAATATACAATAAAAGAGATGGCTGTGAGGAAGAGTAGGTGGAAGGTTAAAAGAGGAAGATGGAGACGAGGTTATAAAACCATAAGGAAAAATAAAAAAAGATTTACGGGATAGAAGTGGGAAGGGTGAAATTAAAGGAGGGGAAAAAATAGTGGTTTCGTGCCTATTAAGAAAAAAAGGTGGAGCTCTGTTACTGCTGGCTAAATCATGCATATAGCGAAAAGCTTAGTCTTTTTATTTTTTTTTTTTTACCATGTATTTTAAGAACAATTGGTGGGGTGGGGAAGAAATGTGCACGACCCAAGGCATGTATAACTTGCTCGTTAAGACAGCGCTTTTCTGTTCCGTTGTGAAAGCTGAGATTTTGCCACTAGACTCTTGAGTTTAGGTTGTGCTTCGCAGTGGATAAGATAAAGCTTTAAGTGTTATTAAGTAGGCAGATTTTTCTGATAGTAAAGCCAAGTCTTTGTTTTACTTCTGTGAAGTGTTTCGAATCATTGTATACAGCCATCCGGCTAAGGTCAAAGGCCCAACGTAGTCTTGATTAACACTCACGATTTTTCTTTTTTTCTCCAAAGTTCTTCTTTTACGGACGGTTTTTATGGATGGACTCGTAAAAGGATCCGATAGTTATTCAGTTAGATTTGCTTTAAAAAGATAGGCTTCATCATCATCATCATCGTCATCATCATCATCATCATCATCATCATCATCATCATCATCATCATCATCATCATCATCATCATCATCATCATCATCATCATCATCATCATCATCATCATCATCATCATCATCATCATCATCATCATCATCATCATCATACTACTACTACTACTACTACTACTACTACTACTACTACTACTACTACTACTACTACTACTACTACTACTACTACTACTACTACTACTACTACTACTACTACTACTACTACTACTAGATTTGAAAAAAAAATGAAAACAACGAAACTTACTATTTTTTCGATAATATGATCGTAAGATTTTCAGACTGTAAAGATGAGTGTCTAAAACAGACTTAGAACCCCTACTACCATGCATTTTGTAGATGAAGTATATCTACTTCTCAATGGTAAGCGGATAAAAAAAAGTAGGTGTTTCGAATAAAGTTTGAAATCTAATAAAATTTAAAAATAATGATTAAATAATAAATTAATGAATGGGAGATAAGCTTAATCACGCAACATTCTGTACACATGCTCTTCTGCGTGTGAGAATACAAAAAGAAAAAGGTTTTCAGTTAAAACAAAACAAAACGAAACCTTTTTAATCCAATTTTTTTTTTAAGGTTGTCGTGCTTCAACGGATCTTGCTGTGAGTGCTGCACTTGACCCAAAAGCGTTGATAGATCGCCGCGGCACCTGTTTTGAATTTTGTTTCTTAACTGTCTTGTGTCTACATAATTTTATGCTCCTCTAGGCTTTTGTTGCTTTTCATTCTGTTTTTTTCCCCCCGACAATGTCGATTCCGAACACTGTTCTAGGATGATCGAAAATACCCAGGCACACAGGCGTCTCTATCTAATCAACTACAGCATCCCACTATTGGATACGGAAATCAACTACAGCATCACATTATCGGATATGGAAATCAACTACAGCATCCCACTATCGGATACGGAAATCAACTACAGCATCCCACTATCGGATATGGAAATCAACTACAGCATCCCACTATCGGATATGGAAATCAACTACAGCATCCCACTATCGGATATGGAAATCAACTACAGCATCCCACTATCGGATATGGAAATCAACTACAGCATCCCACTATCGGATATGGAAATCAACTACAGCATCCCACTATTGGATATGGAAATCAACTACAGCATCACATTATCGGATATGGAAATCAACTACAGCATCCCACTATCGGATACGGAAATCAACTACAGCATCCCACTATCGGATATGGAAATCAACTACAGCATCCCACTATCGGATACGGAAATCAACTACAGCATCCCACTATCGGATATGGAAATCAACTACAGCATCCCACTATCGGATATGGAAATCAACTACAGCATCCCACTATCGGATATGGAAATCAACTACAGCATCCCACTATCGGATATGGAAATCACTATTGGATATGGAAATCAACTACAGCATCCCACTATCGGATATGGAAATCAACTACAGCATCCCACTATCGGATATGGAAATCAACTACAGCATCCCACTATCGATATGGAAATCAACTACAGCATCCCACTATCGGATATGGAAATCAACTACAGCATCCCACTATCGGATATGGAAATCAACTACAGCATCCCACTATCGGATATGGAAATCAACTACAGCATCCCACTATTGGATACGGAAATCAACTACAGCATCCCACTATCGGATACGGAAATCAACTTCAGTATCCCACTATCGGATATGGAAATCAACTACAGCATCCCACTATCGGATATGGAAATCAACTACAGCATCCCACTATTGGATATGGAAATCAACTACAGCATCCCACTATCGGATATGGAAATCAACTACAGTATCCCACTATTGGATACGGAAATCAACTACAGCATCCCACTATCGGATATGGAAATCAACTACAGCATCCCACTATCGGATATGGAAATCAACTACAGCATCCCACTATTGGATACGGAAATCAACTACAGCATCCCACTATTGGATACGGAAATCAACTACAGCATCCCACTATTGGATACGGAAATCAACTACAGCATCCCACTATTGGATACGGAAATCAACTTCAGTATCCCACTATTGGATACGGAAATCAACTACAGCATCCCACTATTGGATACGGAAATCAACTTCAGTATCCCACTATCGGATACGGAAATCAACTACAGCATCCCACTATTGGATACGGAAATCAACTTCAGTATCCCACTATCGGATATGGAAATCAACTACAGCATCCCACTATTGGATACGGAAATCAACTACAGTATCCCACTATCGGATACGGAAATCAACTACAGTATCCCACTATCGGATACGGAAATCAACTACAGTATCCCACTATCGGATACGGGAATCAACTACAGTATCCCACTATCGGATACGGAAATCAACTACAGTATCCCACTATCGGATACGGAAATCACATACAGCATCTCGCTATCGGATACGGAAATCACATACGGTATCCCACAAGCGGATATGGAAATCAACTACAGCAACCGGAAACCCGAAATTTATAACCATTTTAATCAGTGATCCTAAAGGTGAGCTTAAGCCATGATCAAAAACGCCATCCGGCATCGACACTATTCGAGACAAGAATCTTCCCAATTCTCAATACTCCATGGCCAGTTCGAGAAGACAATCTAAGTGACCAGTGAATAAATGAAAAGAATATAGTGGGAGAACAGAAAAACATGAGACGGGCGGGGGGGGGGGGTTGAGCTTTAAACAAAAATCACCAAGGATGGATGATTAAAGATAACAAAAAACGGCTCAAAAATTTGGGAAATGAAGAAAACCTTCTGCGGCGGGATATTAGAAGAAAAAGCCATGATTTTCTTTTCGATCTTCTCATTCTGGCTCTAAAAAGGCTGACCGAAGTGAAAACAGTAGCGAAATATTTGGAGATCTCCGATAGAGTTAGCAACTCAGCATAATATCAGTAACGAGATTTTACGGAATGAAAAGGAATGTCCGGAGTATTCTTTAGGGTCTGAACAAATTTCACTATTAACCCATGAAAGGGGAAAAATATTTTGCTGCGGGTTTCTTTTAAATGAAAACTTAGAGTTTTATTTAGTAAATAGAAAACACAATGTTTTTCAAAGCTGTTACAAAACAAAAGAATGTATACAAGTGGGTTCTTATTCTAAATTTTTCACTATAAAATAGTTATTCATTACCTGACCTCGCATATGTACCTTTTAAAGAGTTTTCTTCCGTTTCCCTCTCTCCATGATCCGGATCTAATTCAGTTACTCACTTGCTCATAGTTTGACCAGGATCTTCTCCGTTTTAAACAGCACACAACCAAACTAGGCAAGTTTGTATTTGAAGGTAATAATAGTTAAAGTTATTAACATGCATATTGCACATTGCACACCTTGATTTTAGGGACATGAAAATCTCACAGTGCATATTTAAATATATATACATAACAAGAATTCATTTAATTCTTAAATATTTAGGAGTTCTGTGTATTGCAATAATAATTGTTCTGAAAATACATGGAAACAAAAAACAAAAAAACAAAACAAAACACTAAGTCCAAAACTTACCCCCAACGAGTACGATGTCGACCTGCACAGAAACCATGGCAACAGATTTGTCTTTATCTACAAGAAGCTTCTCGGTTCTCAGTTCTGCCACTCCTCTCTCGTGAAACCGATCACTGAGTCTGAACTCAACACCAGGTGTCAGGATTTTTTAAGGAAAATTATATCGTTGATCCTCCTCAGACAGTGTGAAAGACGACGGATCTTCTAAAAAGTCTCGAGTTTCGGCGTCTTCTTGTATTTCAAGATTCACGTCAAAATTTGCGTAAAAAAAACAGTTGTTCCGCTTCCCTTTTCTGCGCTGAAATCTAACGACGATTCGAAGGAATGCCCTTATTTTTATTACAAATTACTGTTTTATTACTCATAAAAAATTATAGCCTAGTTTATAAGGTAATGCAAGCTTTTTACGTCTCTAGAAAACAGAAGAGAATGGGTCTTGCGCAAATGACACAGTGTTGGAAACTCTTGAATTTGACAAGATACATCATTAAGCTTCGCCCACATTGTGTCAAGTGGCTCGGCCCTAGAGGTTGTATTGTGTGACAAACTGCGGACATAACAAACCAGTGACGCCACTATTTTTGTCATTAAGTGAGTGAAGCTGTCACTCACACCTAGGCCTACTTCACTTTCCATACTCACAGCTGACCCCCAGGATCTGTGGTCCTTGCTGTCCCAACTGCTCAGCTGTAGTCCAGGCTCACCCTGCGCCGCAAGAAGAGTTGAATGTCAAGATTTTACAACAGCGCGATTATGTTTCATTTGTAAGTGGTTGGTCGCAACACTCCAATTTTCTAAACCAAAAAAACAAAAAAAACAAAAAACAACTGAATAACTCAGCAGTTTGATCGGAACGGAGCAGAAATCTGCACAATGCTCCAACTGAAGTTCTCTCGCAAATATTGTACTCCAAACGACCGACCTCTGGATGTGAGCTTTAAGTGCATTTTAAGCTGTTGTTTTTGTTTTACTTTCTGAAAAGAAAAATTCATGGTGCTTCTTAGGAAGTGACATTGTGTTCCCATCCCGCGCGTGCTGCTGCTTTTGCTGTAAACAAACTTCAGCCATCTTGAAATGTATGGATGCACTGTTACCTTAACTGTCACAGTTTTACACCAGTGGTCACTGTGACCCACACCACCAGGTTGATCGAAGTTGTCACCACAGTTTTCGTAATGCTCAGCACTGCTTTAGGATTATTAGCAGTTCTCAAGAGTGGCTATCTCTGTAGATCTTATAGCCATTGTCTTTAGTATCAAAATAGTCTTTTCCTCAATCAATCAATCAACCAATCAATCATGTGTCATGGATAATGAAAAGGAGACTGTTTTGCTTATGCTGGTAATAATACTGGCAATGGTGTCGAATGTTTTGATGATGCTGGTAATAATACTGGCAATGGTGTCGAATGTTTTGATGATGCTGGTAATAATAGTGGCAATGGTGTCGAATGTTTTGATGATGCTGGTAATAATACTGGCAATGGTGTCGAATGTTTTGATGATGCTGGTAATAATACTGGCAATGGTGTCGAATGTTTTGATGATGCTGGTAATAATAGTGGCAATGGTGTCGAATGTTTTGATGATGCTGGTAATAATACTAGCAATGGTGTCCAAGAGGTTGTTTTAACTGTAATCAAGGCAATATTGAATGTTGTGACAGTTGTTTGATGGACATTTTCATGTCATTAATTAGGGGTGAAGAAAACCTGAGTTTTTTAGTCAAGAGCCTTAGAGACTCTTTTACCTCACCCCAAATCGTGTCCTTCACATCATCACTCAAGGCAGCAATATCAATATTATCATCCTCATCATCATTATCATTATCATCTTCATCTTCATCATAATAATTTATTTCAATTTTTGCTTCCTGAAACGATCATTATTTGGTTTTGGGGAAAATCAAAAGCAAAGCGACTGTGAAAATATAATCAGGCATCAAACGTTGAAAAAGAAGAACAAACCAGTAAAAAAAAATGGTTCACAACAAAAAGTCTCTGATACCAAAATCTTTTATATGATTTGTAAAAAAAAAAAAAAAAAACGATAAAAAATATTGTTTTGCCATGTTATAATAATAAAAAAAAACAATGAAGAAGTTTCGGTCTCTGCCGCTCCCTCTCTCTGTCTCCATTTCTCACCATCTACCTCTCTCTCTCTCTCTCACCATCTACCTCTCTCTCTCTCACCATCTACCTCTCTCTCTCTCTCACCATCTACCCCCTCTCTCTCTCTCTCTCTCTCTCTCTCTCTCTCTCTCTCTCCCTCATTCTAATTCTTCTCCACCCTCCACTTTTCTTCATTGTCGTCATAAATGTATCACATCCAAAAATGATCAAACTTATATATAACTTGTCTTGTCTTAATGAGTGAGAGGTTGAAAGAAGCGCGCATGCTCACTTGACTAAACTAGCAAGTTGAGGTAAAAGTTTATTACAATGTTCGGCCTTACACTGAATCCCAATGAAAACTAGATGTCCTTTAGCGCTTGTGACTTGACCCATAAACATCTTTATCTTCAAAGCTCCACAGGAAAGAAGCGATAAGCTATTAAAAATTTAACGCTTGAGTTAAGTTAAAGTCCTATAAAACAGCATAGACTCTTTCAAAATAAATTATTGCTTGTTAAGTAGGGATAGAATCCGAAGATTCTGAACAAGGAGTGTCTGCCATCAAAAACCTTGTTAACTAAATTTTGGCCTGCAGTGGTACTCAAGGAAATGCTGTTATTGGATTACTATAATTATTTTTTTACGAAATTTTTTTTTTTCAAACAATGAACATGTAGCTGTCCATGGAAGCTGGCTTACCTGGTGATGCGATATTTTGCATTGTCCAATACGGCTCAGTACGGTCTAATACTTCCCCTTAATAAATGTAAAATGCTATGGATGTATCAATCATAACGACTTGTACCCATGCCCAAATCATTTATTCATAAAGAACATAAAATTGTAAGTATGAAATGACTTTCTGTGTTTCGTGCAATTTATTGCAAAAATAAAGAATGCAGTTTAAATATCTTGTGACCATTCACAAAAATTGTCAAAATCAGTTATGTTTTCCTTTTCATAAGAAAATCTATAAGACTTTCAATGATACATTTCTGAGATAGCAAGAAAAAAAAATAGAAAAACGTACCTAAAATATTGATTTTTTTTTTTAATTGACATAAAAGTATTATAAATATCCTAGGAATAAAAAAATATGAAACACAAAAAAATCAATAATTGTGCGCCTTTTTTCTCTTGAATAAAATGTGTTTGAAGTAATGGCTTTGGTTGCGAAAACGGAATCTTTTGGTACATTTTTGTCAAAACAGTTTAAAATACAATTAAAAGAACTAGAAACCATGCGATAAATCGTAAAAAATTGGCGAGAGAAATGTATGAAAAGCACGCACATAGCAATGTGAACCATGGGATATAATTATAAAATATTTACCTTCAGGAAAAAGGCACTCGAAACAATTAAGCTAAATCTGCGTCACGTGACCAGGGATAATATGACAATTAAAGAAACAGATAACTTAAGTGGCATAATTGTATAAACATTTTAGAAGATCATTTTATTGTCTTTGTCCCTCGTCTAGAATAAGATACATTTATTTACTTGAACAAACAAACAAAAATACTAATATATGTTTATACTTTTTGTTTGTGTCTGTGAGATACTTTAACATTGATAAATTAAACTATCACTGCCTTTAACTCTTAAGAGCAGGAGGCCTTAGAGCTATCCATATTAGACAAATTATATTGCATTGTTTTCTAAAATTAGATGTTGGGAACTTTCCCACTTATTGTAGGTTCTGGAATGTTTAAGGGATTTCACCTCACGAGAAAATGTGAAAGAATCAACTTTTTTAGATTATCACTTAATGAAGCGACGTGTTAATCAGTTTTCAGAATAATTTTCTGATTTAAACCACTATTTGCACAATATGGTTCAGTAGGTTGCCCGTGAGGTCCTTGGTACAGTCACTTAAATGGCAGTTATACTTTTAGATTTAAGTCATACTTAATAGTACCTCTTTGATCAATCTTTTACTCACAGTCTATGAAATGGCAATTTTAGACTTAAGTTAAATTTGATTTCATCGCGTTGATCAGTCTTTGTAATTGAACATAAAAAAATGGTGTCAGATCAAATTAAATTACTTTGAATTTGTATTTCATAATATCGCGTTCATCAGATCAGGTTCACACAAATCTCGCGAGATTATCAAGTGGAAGTAACAATAAGAAAAGATGGTTTACTAGCACAAGTACTGAAGTAGCAGTGATTGGTGATCATCTCCCTTAACAAATTGTGACAAATTATTCTACTGTACTTAAATTACACGTACTGTAAATGAATCCTCACAAACTTTGCTCTTATTTTTGTCTCTAACTCTCCTTTGTATCGTCCATTTATAAATGGTGTTTTTAGACTTCTGTTGGATATATATATATATATATATATATATATATATATATATATATATATAGAGAGAGAGAGAGAGAGAGAGAGAGAGAGACAGACAGACAGACAGACAGACAGACAGACAGACAGACAGACAGACAGAGACAGAGAGGGGGAAAGGGAGAGAGAGAGAGAGAGAGAGAGAGAGAGAGAGAGAGAGAGAGAGAGAGAGAGAGAGAGAGAGAGAGAGAGAGAGAGAGAGAGAGAGAGAGAGAGAGAGACAGAGAGAGAGAGAGAGAGAGAGAGAGAGAGAGAGAGAGAGAGAGAGAGAGAGAGAGAGAGAGAGAGAGAGAGAGAGAGAGAGAGAGAGAGAACGCCGTCTCTCTAGACGAAGGGCGTGAAAGAATAGACAGATTTTCCACATTTTAGTTTCAATGAACAATAATTATTATTTACCAACCCCTTCCTGCTTGAACTGTTAACCCCCACCCCATCCATTTAAAAAAAAATACTTAAACATAGATCAGATCAACATTTTTTTAACTGTTATATCTTTTGCTGTTCAAACGATACCGAACTACGATGGAACATTTGGAAAAGTTTTAGGATGGGGCTCGCCTAAAAACAATTCATCTTTTTTATAATCTCCATTGCTTTAAAACAAATTTATCACCTCGTTGTCTCCACACAGCAGTCCTGCAGAGACTAAAGGCATAAGAAAAAAGCTTGTCAAAGAAGCAAACTTCCTGTAGGGATAGATGAGAAGAAAACCAAGCAATATCACTAAAGCTTACCTTACATTTTTCTGTCCAGTTAGTGAGTTGATAAATTTAAATTATTGATTAACTTCATTCCAACTCCCAAGGTTAAATTACAACACGAAACAAAGTTAAGTGGAGGTAGGAGGGAGTCAGGCACTGGGGAACATAGGGAGCGAATTGGTTGGGGTTTTTTGTTTGTTTTGTTATATATTTTTTTTTCGTTTTCTTTTCTGCAATCAAAATTGTTTCCCTAAAAAAAAAAAAAAAACAGTTCCTACGTAGATCTTGGTGTAAAACATTTTCAGAAATATAGGAAAGCATAAACAAAACAGAGCACAAAATACTCGAGACTACAATGTTCTGCCTGCAAGAATTTATTTGATATCCAGTTTACATCAGTTTTCCGAACAAAATATTGTTGGCAGAATAATGATGGATTTGGCTATGGAGCCAATGATGCACTTGTTTTGTTGTGATTGTGCGAGTGAACAATGAAGTGAAAAATTTAGCTGAGTGAGGATGCTAATATGAATATCACAAAGTTTTTAGCTAAAAGTACGATGGAGCCTCATGGATAAAAGTTATTTACAGAAACAAGGTGGCGTTTTCCCACGTGGTAGATACATATTGGCTTGTTACGCTTTACAGTGTTACGCTTGTAGACAACGCAAAATCCATCGCAGAAACTGGGTGAAATGGTAGACCTCGCTCTTAACTGAATGTGACCTTCACCTTCAGACAAGAAGAGTAAAGAGAAAGACTGATCCTATAACTGTGACGAGTGTTGCCGCTGGTCTGGATGAATCGCCCTTGACCTTTCCAATCTTATTTGGACCGGAAGCCTCTGCGGTGACGTCATCAGCAACAGTTGTCGAGGCGGAAGTTGGTGGCAGCTCGGTGCTAGCAATGGTCGTCTCCTCTATAGTAATGGTTGTTGTAGGGGTGGCTATAGGGCCGGCTGAATCGAACAAGAAAATTATTGATACCGTATTGTACAAGTCAACAACAACAACAACAACGACGACGATGACGACAACACCAACAACGACAACATCACCACAACAAGGACAACAACAAGAATCACAACAAAACCTAAAGATAATCATGTCTACAATATAGAAATCTCGAGAACCGTAAGACTCGACTCGAAATTTGGGCTCTCACTGATATTCAGTCATAGATAGACAGACAGGCAGACAGACATATAGAAAGATAGGTCCATAAATGAATAGGTTTTTTTTTACTTAAAAAGGTAGATAGATGGTGGCTTTAGCAGATAGATGGAAATTTGTTCTTATTGATGTTGTTGTAATTGTTGTGCTGCATCTGATGATAATGATGTTAATTTTTTTTCTGTGCTTTGTTTCCCAATACTTTTAGCTTTCTAAGGTGGGTTTAAAAAAGAAAATTTTTTAAAAAAAGAGGGACTAATTGATCAGTAGCGTCATCAAAACTTTACCGTTGCTTTTCTCAAATCAATTCGGTTAGAGCTGCTTTTATTATCCTATAACGTAGTTCTGGTAAGATGTGATTATTATGCCCACTTAACGTTTCCTTCTAACACGAATATTTTGCCCTCTGCTAGCGGTCACTCACTGGCTAAGTCCTCCCAATCGCAGCCATTGAGATCGTGATATGGTCGCAGATAAACATCCGTCAACAGGCCCAGAAGATTGAAATCTTCCTGCGAACAAGTTGAGACCTCCACTCGGGTGCGGAAACATTTCCGGGCTTGAGGGTAGGCACTGGGAGAGGCAAACAACGAACACACTTCCATACGCAAGCATACAAAGAAAATTACTGCCTGGATCTACACTATGAAATGGAAAGACGAAACGGTTGTTGGAAAAAGAAGGTTGAATAAAGGCAGAGAGACAGAGGAGAGAGAGAGAGAGAGAGAGAGAGAGAGAGAGAGAGAGAGAGAGAGGAAGGGAGTGATACAATAGAGAGACATACAGAGAAACAGAGAAAAAAAAAACACAGACAGCATATAGACATACAGACAGTCAGGCACTCAGTCAAAGAGACAGACGTACAGACAGACAGATAAATAGAGAGAAGAGACAGACGTACAGTCAGACAAATAAATAGAGATAAGAGACAGACGCACAGTCAGACAGATAAACAGAGCAAAGAGACAGAGACAAATCAGACAATCAGTCCAAAAACTGTTTATATCTTTCTCTGCACATGTGCAAAAACGATGCATCTTACCAGCAGTTGAGAAATACTCTTTCTGCGAAGCATTTTCATCTTTTGAAAAAAGAAGGTATATACTTACTTACAGGGGTGTCCTCGCCTATTTCTTTTTATATTTGTCATACATGTCTGTAATGCCTGATCTACTTCAGGTTGGGCAAAACAGTCTACTCCTTGAAGATAGGCTGAAAGAGATTGACCAAAAAAAAAAAAAAAAAAAAAATACAATTCTGCAGTTCTACTTGGTAAATAATGATGTAGAGCCCGGCCAGAATTAGGGCAACTGACAATTAAAGACAAGTGTTACGATTCAAAGAATTCTTGTCACACAAAAAATAGACCAACCATATTGTTGCACAAGCACCGTTCCATTGCCCTTATTATTTTTCTTCCGATAGTAAACAAGGGAATATAAAGAAACAGAAATAAATTCTGCTTTTTTTTTTGGCACGGATATTCCTCTATGAAGTGCGCTGAGGCAGTTTTTCTTCTCATTATTATTATTATACATGTTCCAAAGCATTTTAACGAAAGCAAATATAATAATAATAATAATAATAATAATAATAATAATAATAATAATAATAATAATAATAATAATAATAATAATAATAATAATAATAATAATAATAATAAAATGTAAACGTTGCATGTCAATAAGTCTAACTAGTTAAATGCGGAAGTTCCCGTAGTATACACTCATACACTCATATCAGACAAACTAATATAATTATATACATTTATATATATATATATATATATATATATATGACTCTCACCATATCTATATGTCTTGCAGAGAGCGTCATAGTAAGCTTTATTCGCGTGATATCGGACCACTTCTTTCTCGGTGCACCCATCTATGAATTCAGGTTTCACGGCACAAGTTAGAGCCTTTTCCATCGTTCTGTAGTTTCAACGACACAGTCATGTGGGAAGTAATGATTTGCGGAGTTATCAGAGTTAAGTGAATCTTGTTGTTAAACATATCAATGAACGATAAGTACTCCTTCTACGTCTAAAACTACTACTACTACTACTACTACTACTGCTGCTGCTGCTACTGCTACTACTGCTTCTACTACTACTACTACTACTACTACTACTACTACTACTACTACTACTACTACTACTACTACTACTACTACTACTACTACTACTACTACTACTACTACTACTACTACTACTACTACTACTACTACTACTACTTCTCTTTATGTCATTGTGTTATTAAACTTGTTTTCCTCTATAATTCAATTGAGAACAGAGTTTTATTCGGTGAAAACCACGTAAAAATCTTACGCGCATTTGTAATTCATCTGTGACTCAGGTACAAACTCCCAAACATCCTTCTTTTCTTCATCAATATGCTCACAGTTCTGTGTATCCGCGATGTTGCAGGATTTGACACCTGCGAAGAGGGTGATCAAAACTGCTGGGAATCATTCAGAGAAGAGAGGAAAAAAATAAGAGAAAAATGAGGCGTGGATTACAGGGTGGAAGGGATGGTATTCGAGGTAAAAACAAGTAAAGAAAGAATTATTAGACGATCTTAATATACAATAAAAGAGATGGCTGTGAGGAAGAGTAGGCGGAAGGGTAAAAGAGGAAGATGGAGACGAGGTTATAAAACCATAAGGAAAAATAAAAAGAATTACGGGATAGAAGTGGGAAGGGTGAAATTAAAGGAGGGGAAAAAATAGTGGTTTCGTGCCTATTAAGAAAAAAAGGTGGAGCTCTGTTACTGCTGGCTAAATCATGCATATAGCGAAAAGCTTAGTCTTTTTATTTTTTTTTTTTACCATGTATTTTAAGAACAAGTGGTGGGGTGGGGAAGAAATGTGCACGACCCAAGGCATGTATAACTTGCTCGTTAAGACAGCGCTTTTCTGTTCCGTTGTGAAAGCTGAGATTTTGCCACTAGACTCTTGAGTTTAGGTTGTGCTTCGCAGTGGTTAAGATAAAGCTTTAAGTGTTATTAAGTAGGCAGATTTTTCTGATAGTAAAGCCAAGTCTTTGTTTTACTTCTGTGAAGTGTTTCGAATCATTGTATACAGCCATCCGGCTAAGGTCAAAGGCCCAACGTAGTCTTGATTGACACTCACGATTTTTCTTTTTTTCTCCAAAGTTCTTCTTTTACGGACGGTTTTTATGGATGGACTCGTAAAAGGATCCGATAGTTATTCAGTTAGATTTGCTTTAAAAAGATAGGCTTCATCATGATCATCATCGTCATCATCATCATGATCATCATCATCATGATCATCATCATCATGATCATCATCATGATCATCATCATCATCATCATCATCATCATCATCATCATCATCATCATCATCATCATCATCATCATCATCATCATCATCATCATCATCATCATCATCATCATCATCATCATCATCATCATCATCATACTACTACTACTACTACTACTACTACTACTACTACTACTACTACTACTACTACTACTACTACTACTACTACTACTACTACTACTACTACTACTACTACTACTACTACTACTACTACTACTACTACTACTACTACTACTACTACTACTACTACTACTACTACTACTAGATTTGAAAAAAAAATGAAAACAACGAAACTTACTATTTTTTCGATAATATGATCGTAAGATTTTCAGACTGTAAAGATGAGTGTCTAAAACAGACTTAATCCCTACTACCATACATTTTGTAGATGAAGTATATCTACTTCTCAATGGTAAGCGGATAAAAAAAAGTAGATGTTTCGAATAAAGTTTGAAATCTAATTAAATTTAAAAATAATGATTAAATAATAAATTAATGAATGGGAGATAAGCTTAATCACGCAACATTCTGTACACATGCTCTTCTGCGTGTAAGAACACAAAAAGAAAAAGGTTTTCAGTTAAAACAAAACGAAACGAAACCTTTTTAATCCAATTTTTTTTTAAAGTTGCCGTGCTTCAATGGATCTTGCTGTGAGTGCTGCACTTGACCCAAAAGCGTTGATAGATCGCCGCGGCACCTGTTTTGAATTTTGTTTCTTAACTGTCTTGTGTCTACATAATTTTATGCTCCTCTAGGCTTTTGTTGCTTTTCATTCTGTTTTTTTCCCCCCGACAATGTCGATTCCGAACACTGTTCTAGGATGATCGAAAACACCCAGGCACACAGGCGTCTCTATCTAATCAACTACAGCATCCCACTATGGGATACGGAAATCAACTACAGCATCACATTATCGGATATGGAAATCAACTACAGCATCCCACTATCGGATATGGAAATCAACTACAGCATCCCACTATCGGATACGGAAATCAACTACAGCATCACATTATCGGATATGGAAATCAACTACAGCATCCCACTATCGGATATGGAAATCAACTACAGCATCACATTATCGGATATGGAAATCAACTACAGCATCACATTATCGGATATGGAAATCAACTACAGCATCCCACTATCGGATATGGAAATCAACTACAGCATCACATTATCGGATATGGAAATCAACTACAGCATCACATTATCGGATATGGAAATCAACTACAGCATCCCACTATCGGATATGGAAATCAACTACAGCATCCCACTATCGGATATGGAAATCAACTACAGCATCACATTATCGGATATGGAAATCAACTACAGCATCACATTATCGGATATGGAAATCAACTACAGCATCCCACTATCGGATATGGAAATCAACTACAGCATCCCACTATCGGATATGGAAATCAACTACAGCATCCCACTATCGGATATGGAAATCAACTACAGCATCCCACTATCGGATATGGAAATCAACTACAGCATCACATTATCAGATATGGAAATCAACAACAGCATCCCACTATCGGATATGGGAATCAACTACAGTACCACATTATCGGATATGGAAATCAACAACAGCATCCTACTATCGGATATGGGAATCAACTTCAGTATCCCACTATCGGATATGGAAATCAACAACAGCATCCCACTATCGGATATGGAAATCAACTACAGTACCACATTATCGGATATGGAAATCAACTACAGTATCCCATTATCGGATATGGGAATCAACTTCAGTATCCCACTATCGGATATGGAAATCAACTACAGTATCCCACCATCGGATACGGAAATCAACTACAGTATCCCACTATCGGATATGGAAATCAACAACAGCATCCTACTATCGGATATGGGAATCAACTACAGTACCACATTATCGGATATGGGAATCAACTACAGTATCCCACTATCGGATATGGGAATCAACTACAGTACCACATTATCGGATATGGGAATCAACTACAGTACCACATTATCGGATACGGAAATCAACTACAGCATCCCACTATCGGATACGGAAATCAACTACAGCATCCCACTATCGGATACGGAAATCAACTACAGCATCCCACTATCGGATATGGAAATCAACTACAGCATCCCACTATCGGATACGGAAATCAACTACAGCATCCCACTATCGGATATGGAAATCAACTACAGTACCACATTATCGGATACGGAAATCAACTACAGCATCCCACTATCGGATATGGAAATCAACTACAGTATCCCACTATCGGATACGGAAATCAACTTCAGTATCCCACCATCGGATACGGAAATCAACTACAGCATCCCACTATCGGATATGGAAATCAACTACAGCATCCCACTATCGGATACGGAAATCAACTTCAGTATCCCACTATCGGATACGGAAATCAACTTCAGTATCCCACTATCGGATACGGAAATCAACTTCAGTATCCCACTATCGGATACGGAAATCAACTTCAGTATCCCACTATCGGATACGGAAATCAACTTCAGTATCCCACTATCGGATACGGAAATCAACTTCAGTATCCCACTATCGGATACGGAAATCAATTTCAGTATCCCACTATCGGATATGGAAATCAACTACAGCATCCCACTATCGGATACGGAAATCAACTTCAGTATCCCACTATCGGATACGGAAATCAACTACAGTATCCCACTATCGGATACGGAAATCAACTTCAGTATCCCACTATCGGATACGGAAATCAACTTCAGTATCCCACTATCGGATACGGAAATCAACTACAGCTTCCCACTATCGGATATGGAAATCAACTACAGTACCACATTATCGGATATGGGAATCAACAACAGCATCCCACTATCGGATATGGGAATCAACTACAGTACCACATTATCGGATACGGAAATCAACTACAGCATCCCACTATCGGATATGGAAATCAACTACAGTACCACATTATCGGATATGGGAATCAACAACAGCATCCCACTATGGGATATGGAAATCATTCCACCATCGGATGTGGAAATCAACAACAGTATCCCATTATCGGATACGGAAATCAACTTCAGTATCCCACTATCGGATATGGAAATCAACTTCAGTATCCCACCATCGGATACGGAAATCACATACAGCATCCCACTATTGGATACGGAAATCAACTTCAGTATCCCACTATCGGATATGGAAATCACATACAGCATCCCACTATTGGATACGGAAATCAACTTCAGTATCCCACTATCGGATACGGAAATCACATACAGCATCCCACTATTGGATACGGAAATCAACTTCAGTATCCCACTATTGCATACGAAAACCAACTACATTTTTCCACTATCAGATACGGAAATCACATACAGCATCCCGCTATCGGATACGGAAATCACATACGGTATCCCACAAGCGGATATGGAAATCAACTACAGCAACCGGAAACCCGAAATTTATAACCATTTTAATCAGTGATCCTAAAGGTGAGCTTAAGCCATGATCAAAAACGCCATCCGGCATCGAGACTATTCGAGACAAGAATCTTCCCAATTCTCAATACTCCATGGCCAGTTCGAGAAGACAGTCTAAGTGACCAGTGAATAAATGAAAAGAATATAGTGGGTGAACAGAAAAACATGAGACGGGGGAGAGGGTTGGGCTTTAAACAAAAATCACCAAGGATGGATGATTAAAGATAACAAAAAACGGTTAAAAAATTTGGGAAATGAAGAAAACCTTCTGCGGCGGGATATTAGAAGAAAAGGCCATGGTTTTCTTTTCGATCTTCTCATTCTGGCTCTAAAAAGGCTGACCGAAGTGAAAACAGTAGCGAAATATTTGGAGATCTCCGATAGAGTTAGCAACTCAGCATAATATCAGTAACGAGATTTTACGGAATGAAAAGGATATGATTTTAATGTCCGGAGTATTCTTTAGGGTCTGAACAAATTTCCATTTTAACCCATGAAAGGGGAAAAATATTTTGCTGCGGGTTTCTTTTAAATGAAAACTTAGAGTTTTATTTAGTAAATAGAAAACACAATGTTTTTCAAAGCTGTAACAAAACAAAAGAATGTATACAAGTGGGTTCTTATTCTAAATTTTTCACTATAATATAGTTATTCAGTACCTTTTAAAGAGTTTTCTTCCGTTTCCCTCTCTCCATGATCCGGATCTAATTCAGTTACTCACTTGCTCATAGTTTGACCAGGATCTTCTCCGTTTTAAACAGCACACAACCAAACTAGGCAAGTTTGTATTTGAAGGTAATAATAGTTAAAGTTATTAACATGCATATTGCACATTGCACACCTTGATTTTAGAGACATGAAAATCTCACAGTGCATATTTAAATATATATACATAACAAGTATTCATTTAATTCTTAAATATTTAGGAGTTCTGTGTATTGCAATAATAATTGTTCTGAAAATACATGGAAACAAAAAAACAAAAAACAAAACAAAACACTAAGTCCAAAACTTACCCCCAACGAGTACGATGTCGACCTGCACAGAAACCATGGCAACAGATTTGTCTTTATCTACAAGAAGCTTCTCAGTTCTCAGTTCTGCCACTCCTCTCTCGTGAAACCGATCACTGAGTCTGAACTCAACACCAGGTGTCAGGATTTTTTAAGGAAAATTATATCGTTGATCCTCCTCAGACAGTGTGGAAGACGACGGATCTTCTAAAAAGTCTCGAGTTTCGGCGTCTTCTGTTTGAAGAAACTTGTATTTCAAGATTCACGTCAAAATTTGCGTTAAAAAAACAGTTGTTCCGCTTCCCTTTTCTGCGCTGAAATCTAACGACGATTCGAAGGAATGCCCTTATTTTTATTACAAATTACTGTTTTATTACTCATAAAAAATTATAGCCTAGTTTATACGGTAATGCAAGCTTTTTACGTCTCTAGAAAACAGAAGAGAATGGGTCTTGCGTAAAGGACACAGTGTTGGAAACTCTTGAATTTGACAAGATACATCATAAAGCTTCGCCCACACTGTGTCATGTGGCTCGGCCCTAGAGGTTGGATTGTGTGACAAACTGCGGACATAACAAACCAGTGACGCCACTATTGTTGTCATTAAGTGAGTGAAGCTGTCACTCACACCCAGGCCTACTCCACTTTCCATACCCCCAGGATCTGTGGTCCTTGCTGTCCCAACTGCTCAGCTGTAGTCCACACCCTGCGCCGCAAGAAGAGTTGAAAGTCAAGATTTTACAACAGCGCGATTATGTTTCATTTGTAAGTGGTTGGTCGCAACACTCCAATTTTTGAAACCAAAAAAAAAAAAACAACAACAAAAAAAAAAAAAAAAACTGAATAACTCAGCAGTTTGATCGTAACGGAGCAGAAATCTGCACAATGCTCCAACTGAAGTTCTCTCGCAAATATTGTACTCCAAACGACCGACCTCTGGATGTGAGCTTTAAGTGCATTTTAAGCTGTTGTTTTTGTTTTACTTTCTGAAAAGAAAAATTCATGGTGCTTCTTAGGAAGTGACATTGTGTTCCCATCACGCGCGTGCTGCTGCTTTTGCTGTAAACAAACTTCAGCCATCTTGAAATATATGGATGCACTGTTACCTTAACTGTCACAGTTTTACACCAGTGGTCACTGTGACCCACACCACCAGGTTCATCGAAGTTGTCACCACAGTTTTCGTTATGCCCAGCACTGCTATGTCAACCATCTTGAAATGTATGGATGCACTGTTACCTTAACTGTAACAGTTTTATACCAGTGGTCAGTGTCACCCACACCACCAGGTTGATCAAAGTTGTCACCACAGTTTTCGTAATGCCCAGCACTGCTTTAGGATTATTAGCAGTTCTCAAGAGTGGCTATCTCTATAGATCTTATAGCCATTGTCTTTAGTATCAAAATAGTCTTTTCCTCAATCAATCAATCATGTGTCATGTATAATGAAAAGGAGACTGTTTTGCCTATGCTGGTAATAATACTGGCAATGGTGTCGAATGTTTTGATGATGCTGGTAATAATACTGGCAATGGTGTCGAATGTTTTGATGATGCTGGTAATAATAGTGAGTTTTTTAAACCTGAGTTTTTTAAGTCAAGAGCCTTAGAGATTCTTTTACCTCACCCCAAATCGTGTCCTTAATTAGAAACAAAACAATTAAAAAAAACAACAATCACACATCATCACTCAAGGTAGCAATATCAACATTATCATCCTCATCATCATAATCATTATCATCTTCATCTTCATCATAATAATTTATTTCAATTTTTGCTTCCTGAAACGATCATTATTTGGTTTTGGGGAAAATCAAAAGCAAAGCGACTGTGAAAATATAATCAGGCATCAAATGTTGAAAAAAGAAGAACAAACCAGTAAAAAAAAAAACCTCATGAATGGTTAACAACAAAAAGTCTCTGATATCAAAATCTTTTATATGATTTGTAAAAAAAAACTGATAAAAATATTGTTTTGCCATGTTAAAATAATAAAAAAAAAAACAATGAAGAAGTTTCGGTCTCTGCCGCTCCCTCTCTCTGTCTCCATTTCTCACCATCTACCTCTCTCTCTCTCTCTCTCTCTCTCTCTCTCTCTCTCTCTCTCTCTCTCTAACCATCTACCTCTCTCTCTCACCATCTACCATTCTCTCTCACCATCTACCTCTCTCTCTCTCACCATCTACCCCTCTCTCTCTCACCATCTACCTCTCTCTCTCACCATCTACCTCTCTCTCTCTCTCTCACCATCTACCTCTCTCTCTCTCTCTCTCTCTCTCTCTCTCTCTCTCTCTCTCTCCCTCATTCTAATTCTTCTCCACCCTCCACTTTTCTTCATTGTCGTCATAAATGTATCACATCCAAAAATGATCAAACTTATATATAACTTGTCTTGTCTTTAATGAGTTAGAGGTTGAAAGAAGCGCGCATGCTCACTTGACTAAACTAGCAAGTTGAGGTAAAAGTTTATTACAATGTTAGGCCTTACACTGAATCCCAATGGAAACTAGACGTCCTTTAGCGCTTGTGACTTGACCCATAAACATCTTTATCTTCAAAGCTCTACAAGAAAGAAACAATAAGCTATTAAAATTTTAACGCTTGAGTTAAGTTAAAGTCCTATAAAACAGCATAGACTCTTTCAAAATAAATTATTACTTGTTATGTAGGGATAGAATCCGAAGATTCTGAACAAGGAGTGTCCTGCCATCAAAAACCTTCGTTAACTAAATTTTGGCCTGCAGTGGTACTCAAGGAAATGCTGTTATTGGATTACTATAATTATTTTTTTAGGAAATTTTTTTTTTTCAAACAATGAACATGTAGCTGTCCATGAAGCTGGCTTACCTGGTGATGCGATATTTTGCATTGTCCAATACGGCTCAGTACGGTCTAATACTTCCCCTTAATAAATGTAAAATGCTATGGATGTATCAATTATAACGACTTGTACCCATGCCCAAATCATTTATTCATAAAGAACATAAAATTGTAAGTATGAAATGACTTTCTGTGTTTCGTGCAATTTATTGCAAAAATAAAGAATGCAGTTTAAATATCTTGTGATCATTCACAAAAATTGTCAAAATCAATAATGTTTTCCTTTTCATAAGAAAATCTAAAAGACTTTCAATGATACATTTCTGAGATAGCAAGAAAAAAAAAATAGAAAAACGTACTTAAAATATTGATTTTTTTTTAAATTGACATAAAAGTGTAATAAATATCCTAGGAATAAAAAATATGAAACACAAAAAAATCAATAAATGTGCGCCTTTTTTCTCTTGAATAAAATGTGTTTGAAGTAATGGCTTTGGTTGCGAAAACGGAATCTTTTGGTAAATTTTTGTCAAAACAGTTTAAAATACAATTAAAAGAACTAGAAACCATGCGATAAATCGTAAAAAATTGGCGAGAGAAATGTATGAAAAGCACGCACATAGCAATGTGAACCATGGGATATAATTATAAAATATTTACCTTCAGGAAAAAGGCACTTGAAACAATTAAGCTAAATCTGCGTCACGTGACCAGGAATAATATGACAATTAAAGAAACAGATAACTTAAGTGGCATAATTGTATAAACATTTTAGAAGATCATTTTATTGTCTTTGTCCCTGGTCTAGAATAAGATACATTTATTTGAAATCTCGTCTAGAATAAGATACATTTATTTAGAAATCGAACAATCATTGGTTTGAATATAAAAAAAAAGAATATTGAAAATACCTATAAAAGTGAATAAATTATTATAGAGCTCATATCATGTAACATTGTCAAAAAATTCAAATAGAAATTATCATATCATAGCCGACAAGAACAAAATGAATCGCAACTAAATGCAGCTTGGAAATTGTTACTCTAGTTATGACTCTGAGAAAAAAATTACTACTTTCAGATGCTCAAAGAAAAAAAAAGTAGAAAAGCAAAAAAAAAAAACCCACACACCCACCCACCCACACACACACACACGCGCGCATTAACATCTCTTTAAAAACTAAGACTCTATATCCTGCTTTTTTGCATCCCTTATGGGTTAGAGAGCAGCATGCTTTGAAACTGGTGTAGCCTCACATTGAGGTTTTGTTTAAGATATATTAAAAAAAAAATAGATGTAAGAAAAATTTTTTCTCATGAAATGATCAATTCAAAACTAATAAATCTAAGCAATATTTTATCTCATGACATGAGACATTCAAAACTAACTAACAAATATTTCACCTCAAGACATGTTTTTTCAAAGTTAATAGTTCTAAGAAATATTTGACCCCATAATAGGATCAATTCAAAACTTGTAGATCTAAGAAATATTTCACCTCATGACATGATCATTTCAAAACTAATAGATGTAAAAAATATTTGACCCCATGACATGATCAATTCAAAACTTACAGATCTAAGAAGTATTTGACCTCATGACATGATCGATTGAAATTTAATAGATCTAAGAAGTATTTGACCTCATGACATGATCGATTGAAATTTAATAGATCTAAGAAATATTTGACCTCATGGCATGATCAGTTTAAAACTTATAGATCTAAGAAATATTTGACCTCATGCATGATCAATTCAAAACATATAGATCTAAGAAATATTTCACCTCATGACGTGATCAATTCAAAACATATGGATCTAAGAAATATTTGACCTCATGACATGATCAATTCAAAACTTATAGATCTAAGAAGTATTTGACCTCATGACATGATCAATTCAAAACTTATAGATCTAAGAAATATTTGACCTCATGACGTGATCAATTCAAAACATATAGATCTAAGAAATATTTGACCTCATGACGTGATCAATTCAAAACATATGGATCTAAGAAATATTTGACCTCATGACATGATCAATTCAAAACTTATAGATCTAAGAAGTATTTGACCTCATGACATGATCAATTCAAAACTTATAGATCTAAGAAATATTTGACCTCATGACGTGATCAATTCAAAACATATGGATCTAAGAAATATTTGACCTCATGACATGATCAATTCAAAACTTATAGATCTAAGAAGTATTTGACCTCATAATGTGATGGGATGACCAGTGTTTACGGGTTTTGCAAATAAGGAAGATTACCGTCTGCTTAGGGACATGAATCTGTGTTTCATAACCAGACAACATCCTTTACAAATGTTCTTCGACTTATCAAATATTTCTCTGTGTATCTTGTACACAATCATAGTTTCTTAGCTTGAACTTCTGGCTATAATTTCAATCTCTGTTAGAGCATTGCAATAGACCTCTGCTCATTTGAAAAACAAAACAAAAGAAGAACAAATCGTATTTGATTAGGCTATCAGTTTATTTTTGGCAAGTGCCGAGCAAAACGAGAAGTTGAATAACAAGAAACATAAAAGCTAACTGATCTGCAATATACTTTTTCAATCTCCTGGTGATCTTAGATAGCAGTAAATAAGTATTTTAACCAAGATTCCATTTGGTAATCCCCTTTATTGTATGAATTTCTAATGACAACATATATGAAAACTTCCATACCCGGCTCATCTATTGGGAAAATGGTTATGAGAAAACTTAGCTAAGTTTGTTAAATCTAAATCACTTTGTAGATATTTACAAACATCCATTATCATGCACGTTTAAATAAATGCGCAATTATGGATTCCCACAAATCTGTGTATCTTTCGGCACTTATTTTAGGACTCCATAAGTATATAAAAGGATGTTTAAGTAGATTTGGAATGTCCAAAATAGCAGATGTCCCATATTGTGCAAGTAAAGCCGTTACTATAAATCTGGGTGAGCTGAATGGACGGGGCTCAGCCCAGCTTGGTCTGCATTGCGGATGAGATGATAAAAGAAATTTATGACTTGCTCGTAGTTTTTGACTGACATGCGTTCATTGATGCCGTGAAACCGCTCTGGGTCACCCGGGAACATATGAGTTGGGGAGAAGCGGTAGACGTTGGTGGATAAGTTCAGGAAATGGATTGTGTCCGTGTTGCCAACCAAAATTGCTGTCCGAGGAGAGAAATATGAGGATAAGGTCTGGATAAACCAAGAGGAAAATTAATGCCGATAGAACTGTTTATAGCTATGAATTATTTAGCATCGGATGAAAGGTTCAAAGTTCATCTAGTAATTCCTTCTTTCATGCTAATCTTTTCTGAAATAATATATCAGAATATTAAAAAATTCAATATCCAGACCATTCTGTTATTAGCAAGATGGGTTAAATAATCTTTAGTTTACATCATGAATTGTTTACACTGAAATCGAAACATGAATATCTACCCCAAATACTTTCAAATAAATTGAATTAGCAGTTATTGTTTTTGCCCTAAGCTCGTTTTTTTTTGCCAAGAAATGCTTTAAAATAAATGACCATCAAACGTTGATAGCATTGATTTTTCCTATGGGAATTTTTTTTTTTCATGAAATGTCAATACTTAGGTATGCTTAGGAAACATTTTTGTTTTGTGAAATACCTGGTGAAACCGTTGCATGTGGCCATAATTGCTTGATGCTTGTCCTCAAAACCTATTGAGAAATTTATAAAAAAAACATAGAATTATAATTGCTTTATAATCATGAAACAACTTTTAATTAAGATAAGTAATCGTGTGCAAAATAATCACTGATCTTATCCTTTTTTTTTAATTGATTGGCATATTAAAAATTTGGGATTTTGTGTTAAGTTTAAAAAAACTTGGTCTTGTCAGGCTATAAGGCCTTACTCTACTGACCTGATATCCAAAGTCAGATTCCCCGTGACCAGCCACCGGGTGGGGTTCCATGGAGTAAAGGACTTCAATCTTTACCCGAGGGTCGTTGATAACTGCACGGTCATAGTCCACCACCTGATGGAAAAGCAAACCTGATGTTATCATTTACGGACAAATTCATCGCGTACAACAGAAAGTCAATAAAAAGAATCACAAAATTATTATCGTCTGAGAGTAAAATTTAGTGACGAGACTAATTTCACCTTTCTTCACTCTGTCACCGTTCCTGAGTCATTTAAAATTAAAAAAAAAACCACAATCAAATCCTGAATATATTATAACTTACACGAAGTATAGAAATTATCATACAAGTAAAAAACCCACTCAAACAAGATACCTTCTTGTATAAGTATCACCATTCTATACACTAACACGCACCAAGATCTTCACCAGACTCAGGAATATATGATTTATATAAATAAAAATCTTGCAAGTTTACTCACTCATATTTTCTGGCAATAATTTTGCCCTTACACAATTAAAAAATTAAGCCTTTTTTTGTGTACTTTCTACAGATAAAAGAGCCACTTCTTCATGCAAGGCAGAAGATTTAACACCCTGTAATGAGGGTAAATACATGCACATAAGTACAAGAGGGACTGATTATTTGAAACTGCTTTGACAACATTTAAGAATTATATCAGCCAGTTGTAGCTTGCCAGTTCTAGGACCAGTGTAGGACAAATCGATATTCCTCATTATTCTATTCGTCAGCTGAAAACTCCAAGCATTTTTCATGTTTATCTTTCAAATATTTATACATCTTTCTACTTTATTTTTAAACGAATGTGCATTTTTGCTTGGTTTTAAGCTTTTGGAATACCAGCTAATAGTACAAAAATAATTTAAGTATGCACCTAAATTTATGATTAACTCTAATCATAGAGTAATCGAATTATAGAATGTGGGCTATTAAATATAATTTTATTAATACATTTTTATTATTTCATGTACCTCCTTTACAGTTTGTGAAGGATGCACCCTGTGGTTTACTATCGCCTCTGCCAGTGGGGGGACAATGTTGAACTGTACTTACACCGAGCAAGGGGAAAAACAATGAATATTATTGTAGAGCTATTATAATTGGGATGTGAAAATTATGAGTTATATATATATATATATATATATATATATATATATATATATATATATATATCAACAATGACTGATTTTAAAGACCAATTAAATGAACACCCTTAAAACAGTTGGAACATAATCTGGTTCGCAAACTTTCAAGCATCATCTGCTAAAACATAATATGTTCTTGCTTTTGTATATCATTCTCAGCAAATCTTTTCGAACATAATAGACGAATAAGAATTTACAAATTTGAATTGTAAAATATCGTTTTCATCTACCACAATCATAAAATGTACGAAAGCATCACTTCAATTATGATAAATAAATCTGTAATGAGTTTTATGTAGAAAATCTGAATTATGATACGGCAATGTTTGAAAGAATTCTTTTTTTCAATAGAGCAAAAGGGGTAAATTCTTAATCTTCAAACAATTCTGATACTTTTTTGCAACTTACAAACTCATGAATACCTATTGTCTTCAAAACCATAATCTCTAAATGCTGGACTCGTCTGGAATGGGTTTAAGACGGATTTAAAATCAAATTATTCGCAATTTACAATCAACTGTAATTCCATATGAAAAAAAATTTCATTAGACAAGAGAAACATTTGCTACACTTAAAAATAATATTTTTTTAAAATCAAATACCTTGATTCCTGAGTTGAAAATGGTTACAGCTGTAACTGTGCGAATCAAAGCATTTGTCATTGGCATTTTTGACAGCACCCTGATCAAAACAGCGACAAAACAAACAAACAATGGGCAAAATTGGTCATAAAAAAGTATATGTATTTGTTTGTTTCGACAGTTGGTTGTGTTAAACGCATATAAGGAAAATTATACACTTATTACCATCATAATAGGAAAAATGGCAGGAATCTTTCTGGTTATTGCTGAAGGCAAGTTGGCTGTATAAATTGAACATACCGAGACATTGATTAGAAAATTTATTTTAGTTTTATACCTGACTACTAAAACCCTTTAAATCAGGAATAATGTGAATTTTAACATCCGCACAAACTACAAAAAGGAACATCATGATGGTGACTAAAGGGCTAACTGTTGAAGGGGATAAAAACTATAGAGAAGCGGGAAAACCCCCCATAATGAAGTCATACTAAAGGTTGAACTGTTGCAGGGGATAAAAACCATAGAGAAGCCATACTAAAGGCTTAGACTGTTGAAGGGAATAACATCCATAGCGAAACCTTACTAAAGGGTTAGTCTATGGAAGGGGATAACATCCATAGCGAAACCTTACTAAAGGGTTAGTCTATGGAAGGGGATAACATCCATAGCGAAACCTTACTAAAGGGTTAGTCTATGGAAGGGGATAACATCCATAGCGAAACCTTACTAAAGGGTTAGTCTATGGAAGGGTAAAAAATCCAAAGCGAAATCTTACCAAGACACCGGATATCTGAACAACCAAATGTTGGAGATAACAACTCTTTGCAAGTAACTCATCTGAAAATAAAGAAAGATTTTTAAAATGCCGCACCATTATTTTGCTTAGTTCTAGCATTGTTCTCATTGAGAGAGCTGAAAAAATCTCTTTGTTTTTAGAGCCAGGCTAAATGAGTCGTATATTGCTATGTATAATTAGTCTTTTTATATACATTTAAAACAATATATTTCAGGGTTTCTCTGATCGAACCTATTATAATTTTATTGGCTATGTACGTTGTTTTTTTTGTTTTTTTTTGTTGTTTTTTTTTTCAAATTTCTTAAAGCTTGATAAAAAAGAAGCAAAATCTTTTTGAAAACATGCATTTATTTTCAAACAACATTTCATATTCTGAATCAATAGAACTAAATGACAAATGCCTTCTTCCCCTGAATTTGGAACGGTCATAATACCCACTTTCCTCATTTTCCATAAGATTGGACAAAAATAAATAGCTGTGAAACGATTTTACAAAGATTGAGAAGTTTGTAACTGATATTTTTTTTAGGGGAGGGGGGGTCATGTTCTAAAAAAAAAAGAAAGGAAAAAAAGGAAATGTTTATCATAAATCTGCAGAATTGTCCAATAATGTCTTTAATCCATTCACAACCTGGAACACATGAAAAGAATCTCTATGTGAAAAAGGATTTCAAACAGTTAAATTTATGAGATCTGAGAATTTAAGTAAAATAAAAAAGGCATTAAGAATAATCCTGTTTGTATTGAATATTCTGTTACAGCTAATCAATCCGCAAAAATTGATATCTGACATTACCATTACATGAAAATTATACACGAGACCCAATAAATTATTGATTTTTATATTTTCGTTTACTAAAATAAGAAAAGCATAAAAAAACATTACATGACACAATCTTTCAATTAATTCTTTATCTCTTATTGATGACAAAGGAGGAACAGGAGCATATATAAAGACGAGGATAGGTAAGGCACGAGCAGCATTTGGATTATTGAATAAAGTATGGAAGGGTCGAAACATCTCTATGAGGACAAAAATAAGGCTCTTTCAATCAAATGTCAAGTCGGTACTCTTGTATGGCAGTGAAACTTGGAGCCTTACAAAAATTTTAACTTCAAAACTGCAAGTCTTCATCAACACCTGTTTAAGACGGATAATGAAAATTAAATGGAGTGACAAGGTTCATAACATACAATATTCCATGGGAAAGAACAGGACATGAACCAATAGATAAAGAGATAGGACGTCGTAAATGGAGATGGATTGGACACACGCTGAGAAAACCAACAAGTAGCATTACCAGGCATGCACTCCAGTGGAACCCGCAAGGCAAGAGAGGAAGGGGTAGACCACAGATAACTTGGCGGAGACAGGTAGAGGAGGACATGAAAAGGGGAGATATCAGCTGGAGGGAAGCTGCAAGGAATGCCCAGGATAGGGATAAGTGGAAGTCTGTTGTTTGTGGCCTATACCCTGAGATAGGGATAAGTGGAAGTCTGTTGTTTGTGGCCTATACCCTGAGATAGGGATAAGTGGAAGTCTGTTGTTTGTGGCCTATACCCTGAGATAGGGATAAGTGGAAGTCTGTTGTTTGTGGCCTATACCCTGAGATAGGGATAAGTGGAAGTCTGTTGTTTGTGGCCTATACCCTGAGATAGGGATAAGTGGAAGTCTGTTGTTTGTGGCCTATACCCTGAGATAGGGATAAGTGGAAGTCTGTTGTTTGTGGCCTATACCCTGAGATAGGGATAAGTGGAAGTCTGTTGTTTGTGGCCTATACCCTGAGAAAGGGTGAGAAAGGAATTGATGATGATGATGATGAATTCTTTATCATTCAGATATGTTTAAAAAGTTCAAACAGATCTTTCACAACTGACTCACCTTTGGCACAAGACTCTCAAGCATGTCAGTCTCGATTCCAGAGCCCAACATGCTTGGGTGTGGATTCTCCTCCAATCTTTGAATGAAATATGAAATAAAAAAGGCAAAAAGAGCTTCTTCATCAATCCAGTTCCAAATTTATTTTCACCGATCACTTTTATGGAGATTAACAAATCAAGACTGTCGTTTATAATTATTATACCAAGAGCTTTTAATTACAAATTGATCTAATAATAATATTTCCATTGTGTACTTTGGCTGAACTATTAAGTTTTGGTAACTCTGGATTTTTTCAACATCAAATACCTTTCCCTTAATGGAGGACTTTCTGACTATTAGCTTTAAGCATCACTTATAATCTCTTGGGAAAACAGTGAAACTGAACATCCAAATTTTAAGAATTGTTCAGTGTTTAAAGATTATAGAAAGAGTAGACTTTGTCAAGGGAGTTAAAGTCCTCCATATGTCTCATTATGTCGTACTATTAGAAACCCTGTGGAAGGAAAATACAAACATGGGCTTTTAATAATGTGAGCAATCAGTTAACAAGCCGAACAGCTTGAAAACTGAAAAATAAATAAAACGACTGATAATGAAAACACCTTTCATTTCATCATAGACTTTGAGGATGAACTTTATTTAAATATAGTAAAATCTTCCACCTGAATAAGACCTGCCTAGATTAACACCCTACTTGGCAATTCAAACTGACCTCTGCACAGCCCTAGCCAATATGCCAATGGCTGTCTCCCTTGGTGGCATGGAAGAATGACCTGGAGGAAGTTCAACAGACAAATTGAGCTCCACGTACCCCTTCTCAGTCACACCAACACTGAAATAACACAATAATTTGTGAAAACCAGAGAGCTTTTAGATGCATATACGTTTAAGAAACCAAAATCGACTAAACAAGGGAAAAAAACTAAAACATTAAAAAAGTCACAGAAGAAAAATGAGTTGCAAGTAAGAAGAAACCAAAAAGATTTGCCTTAGCAAAGCGTAGA
>JAWDGP010003996.1:337500-390000 GCA_033675545.1 Elysia crispata | reverse complement strand
TTTTCCAAGATAACTGTTCATGCATTATTTGGGAATAGATCTGGGGAAAGCAGGACAAAGATAGATAGTAAAAGAAAGAGAGCATCAATTCGAAATAAAACGGAAAGGTAGAAGATTAAGCACAGGAATATACTGTACAAAATTAAATTGATTGAAAGATAAAAATAGAGCAGGGAGCAATTAGGTCAGCGATTTGCACAATGCTGGAAACAAGGCAAATGGAGAAGAAGGCTTTTACTTATGCAACTTAGTCACAAGTTTTTAAAGCTTTTAATCATCTAATTTATCAATTACCCTTGCACTTCTTTTTCTCAATATTTTAATTCATACTTACTGAAACAATTATTATAGGTTTCAATGAAAATGAAAAATGATATTGAAAAATTTGCATTTTGAAAATTGAGTTTTTCAGTGGCTCAGCTACTGTGAAAATACTCCAGTCAAGCATCAAAATAATGTTAATGAACACAACACAAACAAAACTTGTGAATGGCGCAAAAGAAAAATTCACTGATTAGAAAATCTTTATTTGTGCAAAAGCAGATGTAATATAACTATTATTTTTCCATAAAAGTATACAAATAATGAAGATTGGAAATAACAAGAACTGAAAAAATAGGTTTTGATCTCGGTCTCTCTGTGTCTGTCTGTCTGTCTATCTGTCTGTCTCTTTTCTAGTCCTTTTCAACTGTATCACATCAACACATAATAAATAAAGTTTTATCTTCCATGAAAGGAGCAGTTGTAAAGAGCCCGCAGACTCACTCAACTAAACTGACCATTTATTTACCACATCTAAAGTACTAATTCACTTCCCAAAAGTTAATGCCATCAAACTTAGTCACAGAGACCTGGGTAATATTGGCACAGCCAAATGAAAAATTTTGAATAGAATGCTAATGCAATAAGTTTAAAAAAGCATGGATTTAAAATTTACAATTTAAAATTAAATGATGGATTGGTGTAGAAAAGGCACATGGAATAGGTAAAACAAACTGCAAGTTTCATATTCATACATAAAACCTGAAATTCCTGAAATTTGAACTATGTGAATTTCACTGAATCATTCATTGCACAAGATAACATTATGAAAAATCATCATCATAGAACACAAGTTAAGTCTTTTAAAGCAAAACTCTTGTTACAAAAGTAAGTCCCAGCTGAATCTCTAATTTTTAATGATTCTTGCGAACCGGTCTTGGTAAATCTCATAAATTTATGATAAAAAATGTTCTTTAACTTCGAATGAAAGGGTGTTAAATAGTATAGAGCCATGATCCTCTGATGTTAAGCGTTTTGAAACACAAAATAAAATATCTGGCTACATCAATCAGATTAGTATATGCAGTGCTACTCTTTTCATTGTGAAATTCGTGAAAATTGATCTCTATTGCCATACCAAATACTGATTTTTTTCAATACTGAAAATACATCTAAAAATTTTAGTAGTGAAATAGTGATATGTAATGATATAAAGGCAATCTTGTTGCATATTCAACATGATAATACTAAGGATGTAGATACAGCTCTGAATATAAAATATGATATTAAATTCTCACATCATGCCCCAATGCATTGCTTGATGTGATTTTACCACACTATCATGACTTAGATTTTTATAACAATTCAGTTTCATAATGCCCTTGAGGAAAAAAATAACTATGTATGGAATAATGACATTGCTATGAGAGGGCAATGAACTTATTTCTGAAATAATTTAAAAAAAAAGGTAAAAACCTTTCTTTAAAAAAACAAATTATCTACAAAAAAAAAAAACACTTATGACATTTCAATCATAAAACCCTATAGAAAGAAGATATATAGCCTACTTAACTATAGATTCAGAGCATATTTCCTGGAATGTCAAAATCTTGATTAAACATATGATTTTAGAATATTACATAAACTGAACACTCTTCCCCTTTTGTTCCTGAATGGAATGTATCTGAAGTAAGGACTTCTTGCTGCCTGAGCTAAATCTTAAGTAACAAGTCACCATTTTCATTTTTTTTTTGTCAAAATAGTTTAGAAGATGATGTTTACAACAAAGAAAACATTTTAATCATTGGCAAGAAGCAATGCATGAGCAGCAACATATTATGCGAATATGAAGCATGGGAAATGGCACTTGAAACAACTAAAATTGCGTAACATGACAAGAAATGCAGTAATAAAACAATTATTTAAAGAAATCTCTTATTTGAATAAATTTTATTCAACTAACATGTTCATCATTTGTCCAGAAATCCATGTGAAACATTTTGACGTCTAGAATAAATTGCTTCCTTGCAAAACAAAATAAATAAAAAACTAAGTCATTTGATAGAATTCAAAATATAAAATCGACACATTTTCTTAAAATAAACTACACAGTAAACATGAATACAGTTTTCATTCAGCTAATAATATCCAATATTTCATATACATGTATGTTAAACAAAAATCATAAAACACCATACCCACCAGGAGTACAAAAAAAAACTGAAGTTATATCTTGTACTTAACAGACTATTGGTTTTAAGCTCTTGAGAGCGCTTAAATAGAACTATGTTAATACAAAAAACAACAACACAACAACAACAACAAAAAAACCACAAGCAAAACCAGCACAATAGTTCTCCATACCATTTATGAGCCTTTTCTCCCGCTCTGCTTATTCAGCAACTTCAAGTAAAAATATAATCAATTGAAACAAAATAAGAATTGTTATAGCAAGAAGCATAAATGTTTATGAATGTTTTTATCCAGTGGTAATGTTCAGACAGCAGTGTTTCTATATATTATATATAAATAAAAATCTTTATTTTGATTCAAATTGCAATTGATCATCTTGCTTCTTCATGGAAACAGCAAGAGATGAATGAGGAAAAAAGTACATAAATAAAAATTGTGCAAGTAACGCCGTTACTATAAATCTGGGTGAGCTGAATGGACGGGGCTCAGCCCAGCTTGGTCTGCATTACGGATGAGATGATAGAAGAAATTGATGACTTGCTCGTAGTTTTTAACTGACATGCGTTCATTGATGCCGTGAAACCGCTCTGGGTCACCCGGAAACATATGAGTTGGGGAGAAGCGGTAGACATTGGTGGAGAAGTTCAGGAAATTGAATGTGTCTGTGTTGCCAACCATAATCGCTGCCCGAGAAAGAGAGAGAAAGTTCAATGCTAAAATTGCTTGTTTATAGCTAGAGTTTGTATCATTTTTACAATCATGTTTCAACAAACTTCAAATTATTTGAATTGAAAAAAATCGATATCAAACTTTCCTGTTCTTTAAAGAAAAAAAGTTTGAAAATTGATGAAGCTCTCAGGTGACATTTATAACAAAAAGGATATTTCTTGTTTCTAATCAATTGTTAGGCATGTTTGCCACAGTGTAACTAATACTTGTCAATTACCTGGTACAACAACTGCTTCTGGCCATATTTGCCTGACACTTGTCCTCAAAACCTATTGGAGAGATTGGTAAAATTATGAAATTAAAATTCATGCCATAATATAAACCTATAAATAAGATAAGTTTTATCAAAGCAAAGTGATTGAATCTTTATAAAACAATCAACATCTTTACCCTGCTACATATCTCTCTTTTTTTTTTAAATCAATCTTCAAATTAAAATTTTTGCTATGCTGTGGGAAATAAAAATTTTGAGACCCACTCTCTTAAGTGTAGGCACATGTAGGCACCCAACAATCTGATGGCTGACCAGGTTCAACATAAATGATAAAACATAGGTGAATGAGGCCACAAACCATAAGATGTTCTGGAGATATTTGGCAAATATTTCCTGTACATACTTTCAAATTTTAAAAACAGTACAAATGCATAAAAACAGCATTTAGTTTTATGAATTATTAACTAATCCATTATTAGAAGCAATAAAGATTTTTTTCTCTGACCATTCAAAATTAACAGTTTAGTCTTGACACAACTTCATTTGCTCCATGTATAATATGATTTTCCTATGTGGCCTTCAAGTAGAAAAACTTGTTCATTTGCTTTAGTCTTGAATTACTCAACATAGGATCTTATTATCTATGCTTACTTTGAAATTAAAAGATGCATTATTGGCTGGCATCCTAAATCAGTCTTAGTCCATAACAATTGTTTTCAGTGGCCTTCAGTACCACTTCCAAAAAGCTCAACAACTAAGAGGCGGTGAAGCACATCAGCAAAATCAATATGGTAAAGGAGAGTGAAAAAGATATCTTGAAAGGTGCTCACTCCATTTTTTCAATGCCAGTGACACATTCAAAGTTGAGGTTCTATTTTTAAATCTGATAAGATTAGGAAAATTGCGTTTTGGGGGTGTCAAAACCTTCTATACCCTTATATAATCATAATATATGATTAGGCAACTAGAATGCTTCAGACACAATTCGCTAAATGATTGCTAAAGCCCATTTAAAATGTAGGAATCTTCACATATAGAAACGTTTGTTTCTTTGTAATGAAGTAAAGGAAAATTCCAAAGCAAAAAACATGCTTGAGGTAGTTTTTTTTTTTTTTTAAACCTCTTGAAAAGCAACAACTCAGCAATCTAGGATAGTGCTCAAAACTTGATGGGTCAAAATGCCCATCTGAGCCTAATCAAAGCAGCCTTGCTATCTCACAGATGAATGCTGCACTAACAAGCAGTATAATTTACACAGGGTTTTAATTAGATAAAACATACCTAAAACTGCTAAATCAGGATTAAGCCAGAAATAAAATAACTCTACTCTACTGACCTGATATCCAAAGTCAGATTCCCCGTGACCAGCCACCGGATGGGGTTCCATGGAGTAAACGACTTCAATCTTTACCCGAGGGTCGTTGATAACTGCACGGTCATAGTCCACCACCTGATGGAAAAGAAGACATGATGCATTATCATCTATTAACAAATTCAGCACTGTAATTTCAAGGGAAAAAGAATGTCAAACCTTTGTTTTTTTTTGCATAAAATCAATTTTCCAAAAGTTTGATAAAAAATGTTTTTGTAAACTCTACACGGCTGTTTGTCAGCGCTCGTTTAGTTTTCGCCCGGCCTATCCCATGACCCCCGCCGTGCCCATGTGAACTTTGGCCTAGTTCACCCAGCCTCCTCGGCACGGCTAAATTTAGATCCCCAGCGATCAAAGTTTTTGGTATTTATTCTTGTTGAAAACAAAGCAATTTTTAGCCGTCAAATTGAATTCTGAAGACCAAGAAATGTCTTATTAATTACTTAAGATACTTTTCATTTATATGGACTATTAAAATTTCTGAAAAAAACTTTTTAAAAGGCTTTGATAGGATTTTTAAAGGCCGTTTTTTTATTATGTCATGATGACACAGATACTGAAAGGTAATAGTAAAACATCAATATCTTCAACAGCCCATGAGTTATAGTTTCAAAAAAAAGAATTAATGAAAAGACAAAAGGTTCTAGTCTTTATCTGGTGAATATCTTAATAGACTCTATTGGCGTTCGGACGTGAATCAAGATCGAAGAATTTTTTTATATATATTTTCAAACCCGCATGCGATGTTATTCATGTCCAGGTAAGAGAAGTCACTGATGACGACAGGTTCAACTCAAGTAATGAGCGAAAATGTCTCCCATAGCTTATTTAACATAGACACTTAACCTAAATATATTTAAAAAAAATAAGTTTTACTATTGTTTTATACCTCCACACTATTTTACTCTATCTTCTTTTAATTCTAACCCCTTTTTAATCATACCCTTCCTTTCTCACTCTTTTCTCTTTAATTCCTCTTCACCTTCTATTTTCGAGACCGACAAATAAGACGAAAGATTTTCAAGTCTTTCGTCTTATTTGTCGGTCTCGAGCTAGATCTAGGTTTGTGGTTGATTTTTCTATACTATTTATTTCTTTATTTACAGTCATTTGTATCTTTCGATCCTTAGATATAAGTCCGTCCATCTCAGCCTCTAGCTTTGTTTGACTGCTTTCTTTGTTTTTAAATATTAAAATTATGTCTTCAAGTTGAATATCCACCTTTCTAAGAACCGTTATTACATGTATTTTATATAAGTGTATATGATAGGATCCCTAGCAGGTTACACACTAAAAAGGAAAAAAATCATTAAAAAAAAAACTAAATGGAGAGCCCACTTAACTTTTTTCACACACGCTTAATCAAATCATAAGTAAAGTAAAGGCATAAATTGTCTTTAAAACAATCGCGGGATGTAAATGTGAAAAAAATAATTAAGAAATTACTTAGAATTTAACAGAAAATTTTCTTCAAAAGCACGTAACACAAAAAGGAATTGATAAAAACACGATACAAAGCGATGTGACAATGAATTTTAGTGCGTCTTGTTCAGAAAAAGATCTTTTAAATGGTACTACTCTTGACTATCTTTTAAAATTAGAATTTGGTAACAAGTTAATGGAATGTCCGCATTTATGACTGATTTCTAGTGCAGAAAGCGGCGCCCGCTATGTGTAGGCACAGACCCCGAAAACGTCGACCCAGCCTGTCAGATCAAATTACCTGCAGGTGATAAATCTACGCGTGCCAGCCGCCTGTTTAATTAAAATTGTCTCATAAGCACAAAGGGGGTTCTCGCCGTCCCCAAAACTAAATTCCTGCTCTGAGCGTTAAAGCAAACAGCCGTGTCTATGTCTCTTAAAAAATAACATGTAGGTAGACATCAACTGACGTTTTATATGTTAAACTCATGTACTGAGCTGGAATTTTCATCATTACAGTATATTTTTAAAGTTTCATTTTCAAAAGACAGTGGTACCAGAGGGTAGATTTTCCAACTGAATGGGTGTATACAGGTAGAGATATGGGTGTATCTCTTTGTTTGATTCTATTACCAAATAATCATTTAAGCCTATTTCAGTTTTCCATTAATAGACAATTCATTAATTTTGCTTATTGACAGTGTTTCCCTACATCAGTTTAAGGCCTCAGTATTTCCCATCTAAATCTTTGATACATTATGTTTATTTCTACCTTTTTTCAAAAAGAAACAAAAACGTTTTAACATATGCATTATGCTAGCATTACCTTAATTTTTTGTATTAACTTCTGATTGTATAAAAATTAAAAAGCAGTTTCGGTTCTTTCACGAACCCCCATGATTGGGCTAAGAGAGTGAAGAAATAATATTTCACCATTAAAACCATGTACATTATGTACCTCCTGAATGGTTTGTGAAGGATGCACTCTGTGGTTCACTTTTGCTTCTGCCAGTGGTGGGATCATGTTGAACTGGAAAAAAAAAAAAATATGAAATAATTTTTAAACATACATACACACATATATATATATATAAAAAAAAAAAAAAAAAAAAATATATATATATATATATATATATATATATATATATATATATATATTGTTGAGCTGTGGTTAGAACATATCTCATGAATTGAAAAAAAAAAAACAACTAAAAATTAAATTATTAATGTAATTTTTTTCACTTATCTATTAAAAAAAGGCACAAAATGGCATGACTTAAAACACTGTAAATGGTTACTATTTGTCAACTCTGGTCATAGTACAAAACAAGAGATGCAAATATCCTATAACCATAACTAAAATTTCTTTGAAAAAATGGGTTATCCAAATATTATCATGATCTATGGCGTTAAAAATCATTTGGACTGGGTATGTTGCAAGTTAAATAAAATACAATTAGAGCGGACTTAAAATTAAAGTTATTGTTTAAGGTGACCAGCATTTAAGCTAAAACCCACCTATTCTTTAACAAACTGTATTAACTATTATGATGTAACATGACATGAGGGAAGTAACTTGGCATCCCTTAAAACCTTTTTTTTTCCAAATAAATTTCTCCTTTTCTTAATACCATACAAACTACAGACCACTAAGATTGGTTTGAAACCAGGCTAAAAAAAAGAATAGATATTGGCAGTTATAAAAGCATATGGTGTATTGCGCTGCCAAGTATAAGATCATAGATTTAAGACTGCAGTAGGACACTCAGATCAGATGAACACATAAAACTCTCTGAAGGACTAAAGGAAAAATTTTTAACATCTATTGCTTTCGTAAAAATAAGAGAAAGCAATAATTTAATAATTATAAATATGTCTTGCAATCAATCCTGTAATGAGTTTAAGAAATTTGAATCGGGGTACAGCAGCATTAGAAATAATGCTTTTTATTTTAAGAGAGCAAAAAGTGAAATACAGAATTTTGATAATATCATACATGTTTCACCATAAATAAACTCAGATACATACATTTTTTTTAAATTTTGATATGGACTCATTTGGGAGAAAGCAAGGCAGCTGTTAAAAAAAGGGGAAAAAAACAATTTCCACATTTTTTTTTACTTTCAAAGCCACATACTTTGACTCCTGAGTTGAAAATAGTTACAGCTGTAACTGTGCGAATAACAGCATTTGTTGACGGCTTTCTAGACAACAACCTGATTAAAAGTTAAAAAACATTTTAAATAAATATTCATAACACATTAAACTTATATCAGTTTTTTCTGATTAATTGTTATTTTCAGTTTTTAAATGACAAATGTTAGGATTCACATACAAAAAGTAGGATAAAAAGTTAACACCTATTGCTGCCTCATTTGAAGCTTTGATTTGTTTTCTAACTTTATGTTGCTTCAAAAGCACTTGAATCAAATTATGCACTCAATCTCATCTTAATGGTAATAAAAATTTGTTATGAATCTTATGTCTGCTTAAAGGAAGATGACTCGAAAGAAATTGAACTGTACAAATATATCAAACAGCACATTAACATTTCTAATCTAAACACCAGCTTTATTTCTCATTTATGAAAAGGCAAAAAAAAAAATTGTGAAACAACTGAAATGATTATGACTTCTTGCATGATGTGATTCTCATAGTTGGAATAATAAAAGATGAAACTTTCTGTCCTCAGTAAAATTCTTGCAGTTATATATTTCTTTGATAGTACCACCAAAACTTTTCACAATAACAAAAATAGAACCATTAATGCAGATTTTAACATCTACACAATCCAGAAAGACACAAAAATAATGTTGAAGGTTATTAAATGACATTACCATTAGGGGAGTTAAAATTCACAACATTACTTTACCAGGATAAAGGGTATCTGAAAAGCCAAATGTTGGAGATCACAACTCTTTGCAAATAACTCATCTGCAAAAATAATTAAAGAAAAACTTTCCTCAAAACACATTTTTTTTTTCACTATAAGCAATGTATTAATTGAGTGAGTTGAAAATTCATTTTGTCTTGCAGCCAGTCCAAACTGAGTGGCATGTCATTATTTACAGTTTTCGAGGTTTTCACATTTACAAAATGTATGATGTTTTTCAGATTCTAACATGGAAAGTATGTAAGATTATCAGTTTTGGGGGAGACGAAAAATTTCTTTAACTCTTGAAAATTAAAAAAAAAAAAGGAATACCAAACACTCTTTCATTGTTTCAAATACTTTTTCTTACAGAACTTAAAACACCCACTTTTTAGGGCGGATTGCAAAATGTTTCCTTTCTTTGTCTTTCAAAGAGCCATAAAATTTAATTATATAATTTGACAAATAAAGAATAGCTGAGAAACAATCCAACATGTACAAAATGTTTGTCATTGATTTTTCTACAGCAAAAAAATTTTTAAAATAAATTGAAGCAAAAAAAAAAGCCTGATTACATTCCCAATCTACTGAAATGAAAATAACAAAATAAAAAGCCAGTTATTGAAAAAAGGGAAAATCTCAAGGCTTTCTTTGATCAGATAATTTGCAAAATAAAAAAAAACAAACTTCAAGTACTAATATAAAAAAAAAACTATATTATAGAACTCAAGGACCAGAATACAGAAATGCCACCCTATCATCAAACTTGGTAAGGGGGGAAAATAACTATAACTCTCAAGACGGGATTTATTCAACCATGCTATTCACACTTTGCTGATATAAGATACTTTAAATGAACCCTGCTGTGTTTTTGATTAAATGTACAGAAAGCCAAGATTTGTGCAATTTTTGCTACAAAGGGACTTGTCAATAGAAAAATTTTCTTGAAAGCCCAATGACTGCTGCTGTAAATAAGGTACTAGTATCATATACCAAATACATATCTTTTCACCTTTATTACATATTTATGTTAATCAATCAAATATATTTAAAGAAAAACAAAATGCAAAGAGATTTTCGTTAAATGACTTACTTTCGGCACAAGACTTTCAAACATATCAGTCTCGACTCCAGCACCGAGCATGCTTGGGTGAGGATTTTCTTCCAATCTAAAGATAAAAAATAAAATAAAAGAGTCAAAAAACTGTTTTTTTGTCTGCCCAATTCTTATTCATTTTATTCTTATTGTTTTTATCGAAATTTATTTAACTGGAATTGAAAAAAGCCTTAAATTCTCTTAAAGAAAGATATATTACAAAGAAATTTTTTTAAAGAATAATATCTATGAAATAATAGAATGGCTATACAATTAAGTTTTGATAGCTCTTAAGTTTTACAATGCTTTTCACTCGATGGTGATGATGTTCAAAACATTTTTGTTTTCTTCAAATATATATGTAGCGCTAATTTTGATGCAGCCTAGATTTTGCACAGCTGTTTGATCTAATGCTCAGGGCAGAAAATTAGTTTTGAGGTCTGGCGAGAACCCCCTTTCTACTTATGAGGCGATTTTAATTAAACAGGTGTAGATTTATCATCTGCCGGTAATTTGATCTGACAGGCTGGGTTGGTGTTTTCGGGGTTTGTGTCTGCGCATTGTGGGCGCTGCTTTCTGCATTAGAAATCGGTCATAAATGCGGACATTCCATTAAATTTGTTACCAAATTTTAATTTTCAAAGATAATCAGGTGTAGTACCATTTAAAAGATCCCTTTCTGCGGTAAAAGATGCATTAAAATTCATTGTTGCATTGCTTCATATCGCGTTACTGGAGAGAGGGAGGGGGAGAGAGAGAGAGAGAGAGAGAGAGAGAGAGATTTGCACAAAAAAAAAGAAAAAAGAAGGGAAAGAGGAATTATAGAGAAAAGAAAGAGAAAGAAAGAGTTTGATAAAAAAGGGGTTAGAAATAAAAGAAGATAGAGAGTAAAATAGCATGGAGGTATAAAACAATAGTAAAACTTATTTTTTTATATATATTTAGGTGAAGCGTTGATATAAAATAAGCTACGAGAGACATTTTCGCTAATTACTCGAGTTGAACCTGTCATTATCAGTAATTTCTCTTACCTGGACTTGAATAACATCGCATGCAGGTTTGAAAATATATAGAAAAAATTCTTCCATCTTGATTCACAGCTGAACGCCAATAGAGCCCTTTAAGATATTCACCAGATAAAAACTAGAACCTTTCGTCTTTTCATTAATTCTTTTTTTGAAACCATATCTCTTGGGCTATTGAGTATTATTAATGGTTAACTATTACCTTTCAGTATCTGTGTCACCATGAACTAATAAAACCTGCATTTAAAAATCCTAACAAAGCCTTTTAAAAAGTTTTTTTCAGACATTTTTATATTCCATATAAATGAAAAGTATCCTAATAATTAATAAGACGTTTCTTGGTCTTCAAAATTCAATTTGACAGCTATAAATTGCTATGTTTTCAATAAGAATAGATAAAAAAAATCACGATCTAAATTTAGCTGTGCTGAGGAGGCTGAGTGAACTAAGAGCATCATGGGACAGGCGGGGCGAAAACTAAACGAGAGCTGACAGACAGCCATGTTTAAAGTAATAAAAAAAAATTTGTTTCTGCTCATTTGAACTAGCAGGAAATCATATAAAATAAAATCCCACGTATATACATACTCAGACTCACCGGAGAACAGCCCTAGCTAAGATGCCAATGGCTGTCTCCCTTGGTGGCATGGAAGAATGACCTGGAGGAAGTTCAACAGACAAATTGAGCAGCACGATACCCTTCTCAGTCACACCAACACTGAAAATAACAATGTTCAGTTGTGACCTTGGCAGACTTAAAATACGTGATAAACTCATGGGAAAGAAGACTGGAGAAGCCAAAGGCAAAAAATTAGATGTTTTCAACTTCAAGGGTTAAAATTTGGGTGCAGAAGTATACATGAAATTTTGTGCTTTTGAATTACGTAGCTCAATGTAGTAGTGTCAAAGTAATACTGGTTTAATCATAATAGCATAGCTGTAAATGAAAGAAAAAAAAGTTAAAATAAATCTTGTTTTGCACACTCCCAGTTTTTTAATTTTTCTCATTAAATAGTGCAGATGAATTTTTATGACAAAGTTAATCATATTCATGCATGCCCTGAAAGCAAAATTTTACAAAAAAATTCGGTTGACTTGATCAATATTAGAGTGGTTAAAATGACAAAGATTCAACACATCAGAAACATGAAAATCTGATATTATCTGTTAGCAATCAACAAAAATATTCATATGAAACGTTAAATCAAATGAAAAGGTGACTTAAATAATCACAGAGAACAAAAAGCAGCTTGTGATGTTTGGAAAGCAAACAAATCTTTTCCGAAATATCTTGCTCTACCTGGCCACAGGACCAGCAACGCCATCAATTATCCCTTCCAAGACTGTCATGCCTTCATCAACAATGAACTCAACCTCTTTCACACCTTTTTGACGCAGAAGATTTGCAACTTGAGAAGCTCCAGCATTTCCCCTGGTCTTTTTTAGAGAGTTCAATAAACATAGCAAATATACTTTAGGAGAAAGGAAAAGATATTTACAAAAAACATAAGAGGCTGTTCATTTATTAAGGTACCTAGTTGTCATGAATACACTATGAGTGTCTTCATCATTTGCCTAAATCATAATTTTACCTTAATGAGGTAGTAACTTATCAGTTATATTCAACTTTTCAAAATTCATTACTTTGATCTACATAGTCTTATTATTTTTATCTTATCATTTCCCTATCTCAATCAAGTCTTGTTGTAGGTTATGAACCATTAAATCCATTGATTTTATGCAAGTCAAATGTGAGGTTCAAATACAGCTGAAAGAATTCAGGAAGGTTTGACACTTTGCAGCGTTTAATAAAAATAGACTAAACCCAAATAAGAAAAAAAAGGGGAATACTATCATAGTATAATACCGAATAAAATAAAAAAGTTCTTTAAAAATTTTAGGATTTAACAATTCTGTAGCAAAAAATTACCATAACAGGGCTTAAGATTGAATTGTTTAACAGTTTTGGGATCTAATATAACATCAACATCATGATTTGACTTCCAGTCCACTAGCTAGCCTTACCTCTTCATCATGACCAAAAGAAATATAAAAACTTCTTTTGGGTTTGATGTTGCTTGATAACATGAATTCTGTTGCTTCAAGAATACCCTGGACGTAAAAAAAAAACAAAAAAAAAAACCCAACTTGTGAAGCTATCATAACAGCCCCCCACCTATTCAAAAGCTACTGGTTCATGCATACAACATATCGTAGCACGATGTTCCTACATGGTAAATTAAGAGTCCTTCCCTTAGTCCTGAGTCAGCAAAACTGGATGTGTAATGGTTGAAAACAGTTGCAAATTATGCATTTTAAATTAGTTTCTCTACTGTTTATACAAAAATGTTTGGAAAACAAGTTTTTGTGCATCGACACAAAGTTTCAACTTTTCTTTTACAATATTCAGGTTACCATTTCTTTCTAAACAAAATCTATTGAAAGAATTTTTGAACCCATGCAAGTGATTTAGATTTCATGAAAATATTAAACCTGCTCTCTTTGATTTGAGACGTAACTTACCATAACATTATTCTTGTCATCTATAGTGCCGCGGCCATATATAAAACCATCCTTGACTTCACCTGAGAAAGGCGGCGCATCCCACTGGTCAAGGTTGGTGACCGGCACCACGTCTATGTGAGCCATCAGCAAGTATGGCTTCAGTGAGGGGTCGTTGCCCTGGATGTGGTACAGAAGGCTCAGGTTGTTCACACGCTCCCATGTTACTAGTGGAGAATGCCGGTGAATGTGGGGAAAACCTTTACACAGAGGAAAATGAAAGCTGTGTCCATGAATGCATCTCACATGTAATATCACTCTTGATTTTATGAAACAGCAGGAAAATATTACTATGTAATATTACACTTGAGTGGGTTCAGATTTTTAATATTCAAGTTAAGTTCTCAATGAAACTAAAAATATCGCATCAAAATTTAAAAATCAACAACAACAACGACAAAAAAAACCTGTCTCTTTACAGCATTTCCCATGGTCACGTTGTATATCAGCTGTAGACATAATTCTTAAGGAGTTGTACTACTTGAAAATCTACCCTAAAGATTGGACAAAATATCACTCAAACTTATAGTATACTTTTTCAAAACAAAAAATTTTGGGCACAAAAAAACAGCAATACTAGCTAACTTATCAAAACACAGAGTAGAAATATATCCTAACTCACGTTTGCAGTTATCAAATGTGATAAAGCCAAAAAATACTCAGAGCAAGCAGTTTTTGCAAAGTTTTTACATTTCAGGTCTATAAAATAATAAAACATTCCTTAGTTAGTAATGACACAACAGTAATTGGTAGGCCAATGAAATAAGAAGATGATGTCAAATGTGTTGAAAATGATAATATTAAAAAAATGAAAGACGTCCGTCCATTATTGGACTGCTTTCATTGCTTGATTACTCTTCACACTTTACTTGTCTCACAATAAATATAATCTTGACATATAACAATACATTTAGAGTTTGAATAAATGCTTTCTCATAAAATATATCTGATGGGTCAATGTATACATGGAAATGTAGCTGACCGCTTACTTAAACTTCAAGAAAATGACACTGTAAACAATAAAATGGATGTTTGCTTGAAGAAGAAATTTAGAACAGGCCACTAACTGATATTAAGCAGATCATAGGAGCTTGACATGAGTTTAAGTGTGAAGATTACAACTTAAATACTTTCATGCATCATTATTTCTGTAACATGTACTGAACTTCATCTTAACTTACTAGCAATGATGAACTCTCCAAATTTGAATATTTCATCAGTATTGCTGTCTCCTGAGTCTCTGCTTACAGACTCAAAGCCCAAGGCTTTTTGGAAGCGCTGCAATCTTTCCTCATTCAGGGGAATGAAATCCGAGTCTGTCTGCCTGCACTGCGATGTTTGAGCAGGTCGTTGAGACAGATGCACAGTTCTCACTATCAACACCACCGCTAACAGCAATATGGCTGACACAACGACAACCTTCAACATCTTCCGTCAGTGTGAGCCTACACAGTGAGAGAAGCAGAACATGTTCATGGTTTTCTTAATGACAGATCTAAAGATTTGATGTCCAATCCAAGGAGTATGGATGAAATGAACAGAAAAATATCATCAATGTCAAGTCTGCTATTAAAAGTATTATGTTGCCTTCATTATATGTCATCTTATGGTTAGTATCTTAATATTAAAGTTTATCAAACTTCATAGTTAAGCAAACTACCACTAAATATCATGTGAGCAGTTTCCATTTCAGGAGATTCATACAAATGTTCTAGAGTTAAGTTTAAAATAATTGAAAATCATCAAAATTGGATTAAAAGACGTGTTGCTTTGATGCACAAAATTGTGAAGACACAAAGTAGATAGAATTTTAAATGAAAGGAGCTCAAATTTGAGAAAAAATAATGTATCAAGCAATGATAGTGTGAATTTCAGCTTTTGACATAATGTTTCATTTTAGCTCTGGAAAGAAAAGGTTTTTATTTTTAAAACAAAAAGTTGTTTATATTCCATGAGGGCACAGGTCTATAAAAAAACTGTTACACTCTTAAGTTAAAAGAGAAGATACATATGATCTGTCTGCAAGAGATGAGTATACTTTGAAGTACTAGTATTGTTTCATACTTCTCTTCACTTTCTTCACTAGATTTAGGTCTTTCATAGTATGCTGATACCATCAGGTGATTTCTATGTATTTGATCTTCACTGATATTATTTCAGCAGCATCCACAACAATCTCATTGATTTGGTCTTGATCTCTCTCCTCAACAAAACCACATCCGAACTCCTGTTCAAACTGCTCTGACAGCAGCACCTACCTTACCATCCTCAACATTGTCTTCAACTCCTCAAACTTCTTTTCAAGTTCAATCTGAACCACATCGACATCCACAATCTACCGCTGGATGCTTATCTCCTTCCTCAAAGAGACCCTCCACATACTGTTCTCCAACATATGTATGTAGATAGACAGAATTTGATATAGATTTAGATCTTGTCTTGATGTGTATCTCTTGATAAGATTTGTTTGCTTAATGTAGAATAATTCTTTAAAAGAAGACACTGCTCAGTCCCATTATGGAGGTATTCATTTACATGCATCTAAGTTAGAAAGAGTTCTTTTTTGACAGATAAAATTTCACCTCAGCTTTGTTGCATTTCATGCTCAAAAATCTTATTCAAGTTATTGCAGTATGTAATTGTAAATCAGGGCTGAGAATGGTCAGACAAGAAAAAGTCTGAAAATACCAGCCAACGAGCCGAAGGCGCGAGATTCACCTACGGGGGTCCGGGGGCATGCCCCCCCCCCCCGGAAAATTTTGAAAAATTGCGTTAAAATTAAGCCATTTAGGCCCCTCTGGCACTGAACTTCCCTTAATTATTGTGTTATATCCTTTGCTTTTTTGTTGACATGTAAGAAAAAAAATAAGGTAAACCTTAAACATATCTGGAACAATCTTAGAATATTGAATTGAATTTAATCACTGAAGGTGTCAGACTAGATTTTTGTTTTAACTTTTTTTAGTCAGACGTCGACCATTAGCGGTTTTGTCACACCATTCCCATCGCCATAGGTTCACAATATCGCCGTCATCGCAAGCTTCTCCTCTACTAACAATGTCTTGACGCCTCGCCATTGTGATGTTCACGCGCAAACGGTTGTGGAAAGACTGAGAAAAGTTGCGCCAAGCTTTGGCAAAAACAAAGAGAAATTCGGCCAATATTGATCGATATTTTCAAAACCGATTAAGAAAGTAATAACAATAACAATAGATTATCATTAAATGGTATCGATGTTAATCTCGATAATTTCACTTGATCAATACCACCGAACTCTTCTGTGTTGGTTGGTTTATGTTTCCGGAAACCAGCCTCGAAATCGAAAAGAAGGCTTCGGAATTTTTGTGTTGTTTTAATTTGGTTTTTTGGGCGGACACGATCTTCGTTAGGCGGAAATCCGCCTTTAGACGGAGAATTCTCAGCCCTGTAAATAACAGAAGCAGTTCATTATAAATGACAGCTAATATGAATTTATACATATATATATATTTTATGGCTACTCCAATGCTCCATTATTGTTTACACAGAGTAACAAATCTTTAAACAACTAGCTGCATACTACATTGGACTGATAATGTGTAACAAAACTGTAACAATGTGTTAATGGTTTGTTTCAGGTTTTTTTGTTGTATAGTTTAGAGTCTATTTAAGCCTCCCCAAGGAAAACTAATAGAATCAAAGTTTAGCTCTACACTAGTCTGGTACTCTAGATCACAAACGTTCTCTTTATAAAACTGCACATCTAGATCTTATTCCTATTGGCTTAAGCAAAAAATCCCTGAGCGGATATCTACAAAATATTTTAAACAATTAGTTTTTATTTCTTGCTTGATTTGGGAAATGGAAAGAATACCTTTTAGGTACAGACGGTTTTTTACATGGAAGAAACAGTATAGCAACCCTATAGTGTGTTTCCTACTTGCAACTTAGTGCTATAAAATGATTTAAACTTACGTTAGTCATTAAGAGTCGGCAAAGACCTCTTTTTTTGCACCTATAAAAGTTGGATCGAGCACGTCGGCCATTTCTAACATTCAGAAATACTGGAAACATATTCGCTGCATGTAAATAAACTAAAATCTAAATTAGATCTAGATCCAGATCTATGTCGATTAAAATCTAGAATCTAATCTCCTCTACCCTAGAGCAGAATATCACTTTCATTCCAATATGAAGTGTAACCCCAAGCATAAACCAGGTCCCGATCAAACGAAGCCCTCTTTGGTGTGTAATTTAATCCGTGTCTAAAAGGAACTCTTTCCTGGGAAATCGCTGAATCTTTATGGTTTAACAGTATTATACACGACAGGGATTTTTGGTTCTTCAATGAAACCCGAATGAAAACTATTTTAGATAAATTATAGTCTCTGATAGTGTTACCAATATAGCAGTGTAAATGCATTGTTCTAAAGTGTTACTCTCATTATCTAGATTTAGACTCTAGGCTTATATGTCATGAGCTTCTAAATGCCACGCTTGAAAAAAAATTTACCTACTTATGATTTTATTTTAAGTGTCTAAATATCTATATCTAGATCTACATGTTGATAAAAAGATCTCTTCTAATCTAAGATTTAAGTTTTTTCTTACTTTCAGGTCACAGTCTGGCAAACTGGCTAGATCTAGATCAAGAGGAAATCTTGTCTTGAAGTTAAATATAGATCTGGATGTATTTAACTTTCTTAAGATGTAGATGTTAATCTATACTAGCCTAAGTTATTTGTAATTTTAGCATGTAGCTTGGCAATTTGAAGTCCAAGATCCATAAAATAAATTTTGAGAGCTTGACTACACTTTGCAACCGTTGATCGTTACAAGGGAAATCACTCTTAATTAAAATTTATATTGATTTGTAAACAGAGTGGCTTTGGCCCAGGTTATGTAAGTAAACAATTACTAGATATCTAGCGATCACCGTTATTGGATTCTATCTATAGATCTAATTATTTTTTTATGGTGGATTGCACTGCCGCAGCTTCATATTATCAAAGTCATAAATTAATAAAGTTTTTCTACATGTATTTACAACTAGAGCAATCAGTTATATTTAGCTATCTGGCCATGTGTTATGTCTAGAGCGATATTCATCTTCCTCATCGAGAGATGGGAATCTATCCATTTGGATAATTGGATTTGTCGTAGATCCGTTAGTTGTTCTCGTCGAAGATTCTAGATTCTAGATTTAGATGTAGATCTAAATTAATTTGTGGTTTAGTTTTTTTTTTAATTAAGATATAGATCTAACTGGAGTAAAACGATCTTGACTGTGTCATTTTCCTCGGCTTTGCACTTGCTTTGTAATTTGTAATAGATCAAGGTTATAGAATCTAGAGTTCGGGCGATCAAGAAATCTCTAGACAGTAGACATCTATGAAAATATTGTGCAACGGATGGAAGTTTGGAGAGAAAAAAAATTCCAAAGGAATAAGACTCGCCCCCGATCAGATAAGAATAAATGTTTTTACTCGAATTTTAGATCCAGGCCTTGAGGTAGAGTCTAGAAAAACTAGATCTAGAATCATAGATAAATCCTATCTAAGCGGCTAAAGCATGCAGGTGAGTCTACTGGGCGTGACATTCCACACAGGGTGGGTCCTAGGCAGGATGTACTTCAATTTCTTGCAACATGCATGGAAACAAGTCTTTCTGAGTATGTTGACCTAGACCTACATAGAGTCTAGTTAGATCTAGGAATTTTTTTTTTTGGTGTGGAGGCCAAATTGCAAGTCATGTGGATGATATAGTAACAAGAAATGTAGAGGCCAGGACCTATTTCAGAGACACATCAGGTCTCTTGAGCATCACTCTGTTTGACTGTGAAAGGATCCATCAGATTGCCTCATTTAGTTTGGATTAAATTAGAATCATGATTTTAGATCTATATAGTACAGATCGACACTATATCATAAAAAGTAAAAAAAAATTTACACATGAACTTGTAATTTATACAGTCTATATATTGTTACCTAAAAATCTAGATTTCAGATCATAATAAAAAGAATCAAACTCCAACTAGTTAACTCGTTGCACAGGAAGAAGTTTTATTGTAGTGTATTGGTTTAAATACAACAAAATACAAGGTAGATAGACTAAGAAGTTTCGTTCAAGACCACGCTTTATTTTTATTCTTTGTTTACATCGCCATTGGTCAATGTTACCGAAACTAACTGGCCAGGTTTTTGTATCATGCCTGTTAAGCCTATTGTGGCCATACTAACTATATAGTTGCAAGAAATAGAATTAATACGTATATCACATTTATAATGCCCCTAGAGTCATAAACTTAATTGGGATTTGCACATATCAACATTAGAGAGGAGACATTGGGGCAGCCTTTAGCCAAAATTTTCTACTAGTTGCAACGGATTAGGATGGAAGAGCAAGAAGATGTAAATGATACCACAGGAGAACTGTTTCTGCCTGGATTCAAGAATGGTCGATATTCGAACCCTTGGAATACATGGATGTGGCCTTCATATTCACTCAGTAGTATCAAGTTTATGCTGAAAGTCGGACTTCAATCCAACTGTCCCAAAAGTTTTGCAGTAAGTTAAACTCACATTTAAAAGCACCCTGAGCTCACAGTCTAGATCAAAACTTCACTGCAATTGATCACCATTTTAATGCATCCCATACCTTAAACCAGCATAAATTGATTGTTTTTGTGAAATTCAAGTTTTGATGATGATCATCATCAACATCATTCCCTTCACTGAGCTTGTTCTAATGATTGTGGATCAGTTCAGCAAAGTTTCTGTGACATGGTCTTTTTTATCTTTGATCTGTAAGGCTCCATGACATCTATGTCAATGTTTACATAAGAATGTCAGGTCAAATATCTTTTTAATTTAGTTTGTATGTAATTTTTGCAATTAAAGTATAAGGACATTTTAATTATCAGGGCCAATCCCAATTATGTTTAAGATATTCACAATCTTTTATGAAAAATTCTATGGGTGGAGTTGAGTATGAATTGTTTTTACACTTTCTCTTTTATTTTATTTTAGGGCTCAATAATATTGTGTTATTTGGTTGTAGGAGTAAATACAGTTACTGTTAGCTCTAACGCTAAGCCTCTTAGTTTTTTCTTGACACTCTATTGTATTTATAAAAACAATACAGAAGTAAGTACCAAAAAATCTTTGCTTCCATTTTTAATTTTTGTCATTATCCTTGACTCTCTATTTTCAAAGCCAACTTTACATCATCCTGCTAAATATTTTTAATCTTTTTACGTTCAGTTAGTTGTAAACATGGAATGTTATGCCACGGATTAAAGTTAAACCGAAACAATCAATGAAATTATAGCTCTATGATTCATAAATCTAGGGGTATGATGAAAATAACAAAGCAAAAATACATGTGCCTGCAAGAGGAAGGAATTTAGTGAACTCTAATTCATACTGCTGGTAGGTGTCAACATTCTGATTTGAAGTAATTCGGAAAGAAATAAAACAATTGAACTCGGATATTTTAGGTTAAGTGATGGACTCTATTTTTTCCTCTTTTCTATTGTTTTTTTAACGGATTCTATTGCAAAAGCTCTGGATACTGTTAAGAGGTGCTGGCTCTGCTTAATATATTTATCATGTCTAGATATGTGATACTGATCAAGAAACAAATTACGGGCCTATAATATCAGCAATGAGTTACCAGAATCAAGCAGGTTTCAGCTCTTGTTATATGTTTGAATATATTTATTAAACTGTGACACTGTAAAACTGCTCGTTTTATGCGTCTAGTAAGGTTCTTAATGATATCTTTGTCCCATTATAAAAAAAAAATAATAATAATAATAATAATAATATTGAGATGTCCTGCCCCCCCCCCACACACACACACACACTCTCCATCGTTAACATCATCAACAGCCCGGCTCTATGAACTGAACTTGGGTCTAAAATCGACCATGACGCTCACAATCTTTTCCTGTCATGTTCTTATCAAGTTCTCTGTCGCAAGCAAACAGCAAAATGTGTAGGTAACTGTAACATGAACAGCAGGTCGCCAGAGTCCGATACTTCGCCAGCTTCGATATCGAATATTCCCATTCAAAGATAAGATGCAGATCGTGTTTTGATGAAGATATACATGATAATTAATGTTTATATTCCAGCAGCCGCATAACTAGAAGAAATCTATTGCTCGGTTGATATAACCGAGATATCGATTGGATGGAAACGAGATTTAGGTTATCTCGATACTAGGCATTCCGCCGCAAGCTTACAAGAGCCGAAGTTTATCGATTCTGTGGCGTCATACTTTTCCTGCATGCTAAAAATGCTAGATCATCGGTCTACTTGTCGCTGGAATAAAAGTGGCAGCCAGTATTCGCCGGTTCATTCTTTAAAACCAAGTTCTTGTGTAAGACCTATCACCATACGGTGCAATCTAGCTTACATACACATCCTTCTGTCCTTAGTAAAGTGGAATAGGCCATAATTTATATGATAATTATTTGTGATAAAATACTGAGTAAGAGTATCTGCGTAGGTCGTATATTAATGCTATCCTTTTGAGTCCGGAATATAAAAACTAGTGCAAGTCATGTGCATCCTTGGGTTGTGAAAACTGTTATTATAAAGATTTATTTGTTTGAGTCAATTACATGTACTCAATGAGTGAAGGCCAGTTGATGAGGATGGAATTATAAATCAAGATTCTGGACTATTAGATGTATTATTTGTGTATCAGCCTATCTAGGCTTTGACACAAATTTAACCAGACGAAGATAAAGCATAAGTAACCTTTTCTAGTCTTTTCTAGTTATCTTTTCTATAGATTGTCTGTGGACTGGTTAATTGAAATCTCAGTATGGCATTGCAAGTAGATGATAGAGCATCAAGTCCAACCTTGTTCATACCTCGATATGAGAATGGTCGGTATAACAATCCCTGGGACACATGGAAGTCACCTGCGTTTTCTTTCTCGCTCATCCCGACCGCTTTCAAGTTTTTCTTTAGGATGGGAAGTAGCGCCCGAGTTCCCTCAAAGCCAGAGGTAAGATGAGTTCCCTATCTTGGAATGAATTAAAAATTCCTCGTGCTCGAGAAAGTTGTCAGCACACTCGCCCCCTACCGTGATCCACAATGTTAGTTGTTACCTACATACATATAATATGAATCTTCTTTTATAGAAGCTATAGGCAAACCATTATTTTGGTTTACTTATTTTTTAAAGAACCGATAGATTTCATCCACATCAAAGGAACATAAAGATTAAGTATAGCCTACTTTTCTACAAATATGTAGGTCGTGAAAGAATAGAACGTCGAAAAACATGACGCTTGAGAGAGAGAGAGAGAGAGAGAGAGAGAGAGCGAGAGTGAGAGAGAGAGTGTGTGTGTGTGGGTGTGTGTGTGAGTTAAGCGGTTTATGACCCGGCAAAGCGCCAGCTAAGCTTTCTCAGGCTGTTAGCTTGTAAGTAGGGCGTACTTTCTAATGAACCGTCAGTAGGCCTGCCTGTTTCAACATCTCACCCTATTGCATCATTAAGACGTACGTAATGCGGTCGCAGAACCGACCAGGCCTAACTACAAACTCCTTTATCACGGTTCGCCAAATGTATACAAAGTGGGTCAAAGTTTACGGAGTTCTTATTACTTTAAATGAACTCCAGTCACATGTTCTTCAGTGTAAGTTTACGTCCCACACTTGTCTTTCCAAAATGTTTTGATTAGGAGGCCAAGTGTGAAACACGATCAGAAACATTGGCATACAGTATTTTGATTGAAGGAATGTTTTGCTTCAAGCTGCTGTGAAAAGGTCAACCTGCAACAATTGATACCGTTACCTCATTGACCAAACTGATAGAATAGGCCTGTAGAATACGTTGAAAGAGATCTTAAAGATAGATCTAGATCTAAATTTTAGTTTTAGATCCAAGTAATGAAACAAGGCGATCTAAATTTAAATTGATAGTGTTGCAAATTCGATAGAATTCCCATGTAGCATATTGTTTGCGTTTAAATTGTCAGCAAGCGGTATTAAACATTCTACAACCGATTTAAAGTCTCTCTCTCTCTCTCTCTCTCTCTCTCTCTCTCTCTCTCTCTCTCTCTCTCTCTCTCTCTCTCTCTCTCTCTTCTCACTCTCTCTCTCTCTCTCTCTCTCTTCTCTTCTCTCTTCTCTCTCTCTCTCTTTTTGCAACTCCCCCCCCCCCCCCTCTCTCATTCCTGTCTGCAAACTGCAACTTAGTAGTAGAACGTACAGCGACGGCTCATTTGGAGAAGCCTACTAATCTACTAATCCGAATCAATTTGCGGGCTATACCAGATGTTAGTAAAAACAAACTCCAAATAGAAGAAGGTAACGTAAAGTTAGGCCTTTCAACAGTATCGCCACATGGTTATTTTTCTATCTACAGCTTATAGAATATTGTTCAGTCATTCGTGCCTTTAAGCCCGTATAGATTTGTGTTATCTTTATTTTTTAACGTGGCAGAACAAATGGATGATCTAACAGAGAGCCTGTGTAGGCCCCTGTATAAAAATGGTCAGTACGAGAACCCTTGGGATACGTGGTCGTGGCCTTGGGGTTCTCTTGAGAAAGTTCAAGCGGGTATCAAATTCTTCATGGGAATCGGAGACGAATCAAATGTTCCGAAAAGTATGGAGGTGAGAATAGAAAGTTGATAAAGTTATTTTTAACTTTGAAGCTGCGGCTACTTATGTCTTCCGTAAGTTTTAGAATCGTCATATAGTTAAGGCAATTATAACAACTTTAGAAGGCCAAAGTCCACCAAGTACTGAAGTAGCCTACCAGTCCACCAGTAAGTTTGCTCCCACGTCATATACAAACAAAATGGACTCTTTCCTTGGCAACGCTGCAATCACCACTATTAACCGTTGTTATCGTCATCGCCATGAACCTCATTCTCATCACCAATATCGTCCCCTTTTTTGTGCTTTTTTCTTGAGCTACGGCAGCGTGATTGGACTGGGCGAGCAGAGTTCAACTAACTCAGTTCTATTATGAATTGTTATCATGTATGTGTTTGTGTCTCGGGGTAAGAGGGATACAATGATTAAAAAGAAAAAGACTTGAGGAGAGATAGAGAATAAGTCAGAATATGATAAGAGAAAGCGCTAACTTAAGTTAAGAGAGGAACGGTGGGATGGTGAGGGGGGATAAAAGAGGGCAGAAGAGAGAGAGAGAGAGAGAGAGAGAGAGAGAGAGAGAGAGAGAGAGAGAGAGAGAGAGAGAGAGAGAGAGAGAGAGAGAGAGAGAGAGAGACAGACAGACAGACAGACAGACATTTGAGTTCTGACATATTCACAGGCTGCTCAATCTCACTCATTTTTTTTACGAGGGAATTCATTTGTTTACGTAGAGTCACTTTGCTTAAAATGTTCTAACCTTGCCAGGAGCTGGACAAAACTTTACCTGTGATAAAGCCAGACTTCACTCAGTTTGAAACATCTCCGAGGTCTGGGGTGCGGCACATGTGGATCGGCCATGCCTCTTCTCTCGTCCAGTTCGATGGGCTCACTTTTCTCACAGATCCAGTTTTCAGTGATCGTTGCTTTATGGTGCAGTTTATGGGTCCTAAAAGGTAGAATAATCAATTTCTATTATTGTGGTGCAATTAAGGAAACATTAAATTTATTTTGAGATTAGCTTTGTTGAGATGAATGTTGCCGTTAAATATTTAAAAATTAAAATGTTTAGATCGCTTAAATTTTAAATCTAATGTGAGATGTTAAGTTTGAAGTTAACAGGTAGAAACTTTTTTCAATGCCCAAAGTCATGAGCAATCATTGATATAGTGGATTGAAATTTTAGATGTTTGATGCTTGGCTCATCAAGTCAGTAATAAATTTCGACTTCATATATCAATTTCAACTTGTATTTGATGTTTGTCAAAAATTGAATTGTGATGAAGAATATGAGAAAACACATAATGTTAATCAGTTTGTTTACAAAATGAAAGCAATATGGAGTAATATGTGTCCTGTGGCATTGTTTAATCATGTGGCAAATATCTGTACCCAACTTGTAATTACCTGGTTATAATATTCCCACTGCTGTTTTTTAATGTACATTGCTGGGAATTTTATTGTTATCAGTATCTGTTTATAATGAATTATTTACTGCAACAAAATCGAGATGGGTTGTTCATGAAAAAGGATGTTGTAAGATATATGCTAAAAAAATAAACAATTTTTTTTTTAAATAATGATAAAGCAGACAACATTTTAAACTTAATTTTTTTTTTGCTCTGTACCTTATTATTTCCAGGTATCGTCCCCCACCATGCACCATTGATGAATTACCAAAGATTGATTGTGTGTTTATAAGTCACAACCATTATGACCACCTGGACTACAACAGTGTTGTGCAGCTTAATAGAAGGTATGGCTCTGTTGTTCCCTGTTTATGCTAGATTTATAAATATCAAGATAAGTACAGTTTTTATGCAGTATTTTTGCTACTCAAATAGGTTTTGGTAATTTAAGCTTTCCTCCTGACATGTATCGAGATAGTCTAGAATGATAGAATGATTGTCACCATATAATGTCAAACATTGGTTCACTTTTTGTTGTACTCAGAGCTCATACCACTAGTCATGTTCAAATTTCAGGTTTGGAGATGCCCTTAGATGGTATGTGCCTCAGGGAATAAAGGCCTGGATGAATGCAAGAGGTTGTCAGAATGTTGTGGAACTTTCTTGGTGGGATGAACATATCCATAGTCCAGAATCTGGCTTCAAAATGGTGGCCACCCCGTGTCAGCATTGGTGCAAGAGAACAGCCACAGACACTAACAAAGTAATTGGCCTTTTGAATTATGATGGGGATTGTTATAGCGATAGTTGTGCTTACACATTTACCTTTGCAATCTTTTCTTATCTACATCATCATGATCTCAGTTATTGTCAATTATGTAATCAAGTTTTACTGCATGCATCTTTAGTAGAGGAAGTTTTTAGGAGAGCGAGTAGGGTATTGTCTTACTCATGGCAAGGAGTGGGAGGAATAGTGTATCTTATCCCTCTAGGGGTGGGGAGGTTGTTTAAATCACTGCTAAATCCCAGAGCAGAGACTTTAATACATTGAAGCACTGGTAAACAGGAAGGGTGAAGAAAGGAAAAAAAAAACTCAGCAAAAAGAAAGAAGAAAGAAAAGTTTTAATGAAATGAAAGCAGAAGAAAAGATGGTTTCATTCTTTTTTCTCCATGAACAGGCTTTGTGGTCAAGTTGGTGTGTCCTAGGACCCAAACACAAATTCTTCTTCAGCGGCGACACTGGTTATTGTGCTGGTTTCTCTCAGATTGGCAAGAAGTATGGGCCTTTCACACTTGCCACCATACCTATAGGAGCATACAACCCCAGGTGACCAAAATGCAGCACGTCTCTCCTCATAGTGGTGATGAATTTCATGACATTGGTGGAGGGTTCCATCTAGATAAATACGACTGTAAGAAGTCAACTTTCAGCTGCTGACTAAGATCAGATATGAACTGAAATCTGGTCTGCCGTTGTTTATCTTCAGACTTATCATAGCTACATTTATAACTATCATAGATGTAGTTTGCTCTTTTCTTTTTCCCAGTTTTCTTTTAACTTTTTTCTTTCCTGCTCACAGCAAAGCAGGGATAGGACATCTCGTTTTCAAATATCAACAATAATTACTAAAGCTAATTGTGATCTAAAATTCATGCAGGTCACTTGAAAATAAAGCAGAGAACCTGAAACTGGGCTTTTTATTCTTGTCACTGCCACATTAAGCTTCATCCATACTGATTTGAACACTTTGGTCCTGGTCTGTCCCAAATTTTGATAAAAATGTGTCATCAATTTAATTAAGGTTTAGTGTTAACTGAGATTTAAAAAGTTCTTTCTGAATCTACATTATTTCAAAAGGTTTAAATTATTTTAGCATCTAAAAATGTTTTTTACTTTGATCCTGATGAAGCTTTTCTAACATTCAATTTTATAGAAACTTATTAATTGTGTTCATAATAATAAAGAAAACGGAAATCTTATGCATTTCAAACAAATAGTGGCATTCTCAGTTTTGTCAACAAAACTCTGTGACAAAAACTAATGCCTCTATCTTACAGAATAATTCCCCAAGTTTTTTAAAAGGTTGAGGTTTCGAAGTTTCACATAGAGAGAGTATTTTTCTATATTTCAGAAAGCACATATGTATGGTATAAATTGATTTCTTGGTTGATTATTTCAAACAGATCCTTTTTGTATTCAATATAAACAAATGTTTGAACAAAAAAAAAATTCAAAGTATTTTTTTTTAAACCGAATTACAAAAGAGATCAATGAAGAGAACCCATGGAATGTCTTCCATAAATTTTCCTTTTTTTCAAAGTTAACAATTGGATTGTAAGGCATGAAAAAATACTTCTCTTTAAAAAAAAAAAACATTTTGTGTTCCTTTTTTAACAGATCATTCCTGAAGCCTCAACATGCAGACCCAGAGGAAGCTGTTACCATCCATGGTGACATCAAGGCACAAAACTCTGTAGGAATTCACTGGGGCACGTTTACTCTCACTCTCGAGGTAAGAAAAGTTGAGCTTGCATATGAGTGTGCGGTTAAGAATTTCTATGGCGTTTAGGACTCTGAGAACTATTTAGAACAAGAGGACTTCCCACGAGATATAATTTAATCACACCAGAGCCCTTAGAAGAGCCCCCTTTCTACCTTCTCTGTAAAATTTTATGTGGCCTTATTTAATACATTGACATATAATTATAAAGCCTTGGGTAATTTAAATACAGTCGTTCCGCTTATTTCGAAGTCATTCAGATAAAAAAAGGACTTCGAATTATCCGAAATTCAAATTATCAGAATACATAGAGAAAGAGAGTTAAAAAAATGTGGATGACAGATCAGAAATGTCTTACAAGTGTGCAACAGGGTTGGGGTGGGCCTAACCCTTTTCTCTCTTGTAGCCTTATTGCAGACTCTTGCCTGTAACGTAGGTGGCAAACACACACACACACACACACCAGAATCACTTGCCGTGCGGAGCGTAGCACTACATGTACTTTGTTTTACAGGCCTGGAAAAGTGCTTTCACTGTGCCAGAATAAAAGAATCACGCCAAAATCGCTTCGAATTAGCGGATCTTCATTTAAAAATTCGAACTAACTGATATTTTTCAATAAAGCTCAAATAGAGAAATCTTCGGTTAAAGTAAACGACTTCGAAATATCCAAGAATTCGAACTGTCCGGATTCGAATTATTTGGACTCAACTGTATCAGACACCCCTTTTACTCAAATCTCCGTGATCTTTTTTCCCACAGTTTACGAGGTGTTCATCAGTTTTGTTTTTTTTTATTTTAATTCAAAGGGGGCTATGTTGGTTTCACCTACAGAAAACACCTGGAACTAAAGTTTATGACTTGAATAGATGTGTATGTGTGTGTAAACGCTAGTAGTAATAATCGCCAGGAAGGTATAGTTTGAGGAATTGAGCTTAACTCTAGCTGAAGCAGAAAGAATGTTCTTTTTCAGTCAGGATAATACAATAAAGCATTATACATTGTATGCACTTGGTGACTGAACTTATTACCACAGTAGTTTGATTGAAGGAAAGCAGTTTTGAGCATATGAAATAAAGAGTGCATTACTTGAAGGAATGGTTAACTGAACTAGGTGTGAAGAATACAAAGATGGGACTGAGATTGATAAAGATAACTTTATAACTTAGGTATGATGATGTGATTGATTATGATGTTAGACCATTATTGTAACTCAGATAATAAAGGTGAAAGTATCTATATGTTAAAAAACTGCCGTTATCCAAAGAGATTTTCACAGGACTTGTTTTCTTTTTCTCTTTTGTATCATGACAGTTTTATTTAGAGCCAAAGACCAAGCTTGCAGAGGAAGCTGCAAAACAGGGACTGAAGAAAGATGAATTTGTCACTGTTTCTCATGGAGAAATTAGAGTTTTTGGAGCAGAAAATCAACAGTAAAACAATTTTGATCAGTTCTGCAACTTGTTGATCTATTTCGGTAATAAACCACTCTCAGTTCCATATTATGTTATATGTCACTTTTCAGCTCGGTGTTACTCTGTGATTTTTTTATATTATGTTGCACATTTAATTGTATATAATGTTTAACTCTCAGGAAAATCTCCTTTAATCGTAATACGATTAACTTTAAATGAAAATGTTGGGTCAGTAATGTATAGAAGTTAAACTTAGCCCGATACAAAAATGTGCACAAAAAGAAAACCTATGCTTGATGTATGTATAATTATGATGGTCTGTCTGACTCTCTGTCTCTGTCTGTCTGTCTGTCTGTCTCTCTCTCTCTCTGGTTGAAACATTTTTATTAAGGTCATTAGACCCATACCTATGAGTGGAATTCTTTAAAAGATTGCACAAAACCATGACGTTATTTTGTAAGAATGATCTTATGTTTTTTTGTGAACTTTTTTTCAAAGCTTTTGGTTCTGTTAGTTATTGTAATTTTATTCTAATAAATTTTCTGACATCACTTACATTGCTGAAACTTGGTGCAGTGTCAAAAAGCCAGACTTGAGATCAGGTATTTAAAAAAATTCTTGACTCTATTGATTTATCTTTTGAAAAGCCAATCCATTATTCTTCTGTACTAATACTGAAAGTATTCATATTTAAATTTTGTATTTTTATACTTGTGAAAATATTTTTATGTTACAGTGTAGTTCCTCTAAATGTAACATATCTGCACGGGTCCTCTTCACAACCACCTCTCCTTCCACTCCGCGCCCTCCCCCCCCCCTCTTTTTTTGCATGTAACAACAAGTTGAAAATGTGAGTGATTTTCTTGACTTTGTTTTTTTTTTACCTTGAGTGAGCCCTTCCAACCATGTCTATAATCATCTTATTAAAGTTTGTGCTCAAGATTTGTAGAGATTCTCTCAGATATTCCTATTATGCTTGCATTTGTGGATGAGTTTGGGGGCCTCGTTTTCTTCATCCCTGCACTGTTTGATTAGATCTTGTGTGTTATGCCAGTGTATGTTTGAACTCATCTTCTGATGTTCGGGCTAAATAAATCAAATTATCAGAGTGCTGATCAAGTTGCCTAGAAATTTTTTACAAATGTTTTAAGTGGTATGGAATCTTACTTGGTTAAGGATAATTTGCAACTATTATTATTGAGGCATAATTAAGGTTCAAGCATTTTCCTAGACTTTACAAAAAAAAATAATATTAATCTTACAAAAATGAATGATTTATGAAGACTCCCTAAGCTTGTTCAGCCTAATTATATATTATTTAGTTTTTCTGTTTGTGAGTGATCTAGTCTAGGTCTTTTTTATGTTGAAGTTTGGGTTAGGGTAAAAAGAGGATAAGAAATGAACCTTCATCCATTTTATTCCATGAAAATTTTAAGTGTTTTTTCAATATGAAGAGAGCCATATTTTGGGAGCTTTTTTTTTATTTTTTTATTATAATTATTTTTACAAAGTACTTGCAGTGACAGTAGGCAAAAATGGAACTTTAGATTGAATTGACGTAGACTCAAAGTTTCTGTAATGTATGATATTTTTTAGACTGTGACAGCAAAAAAGAATTTTTTATTTTAAGGGATAAACAGCTTTAGGGACCTTTTTTTCTTTTTTTTTTCAAGAAAAGACAAAAATTAACTTTTTTTTCAGTGAATTTGCTCTACCTATATGAAGGGCAAAAAAAATTACACTTTACCTTGAGCCTGATCGAAGTAATGCATTTCCTTGTAGTATCTATTCTTGTTAACCTTAAAATTTTTACCTACACATCTCAACGCAAAAATGCACATATTGTAGAAATTTTTTGTGCCACTTACTAGTATGTGTTATGGATACGAAATTTATGATTATTGCATGCTTTATTCTTAAGTTATTGTAAAAACACCAGTTGCTCTTAAAATTTGCAAAGCAGATTTTTCTTATTTGTATTGATATTACAATTTTTGTAATGCAGATAGTCATTTTTATGACGTGATTTTAAAAATATCCTGACCTTTTGTATAAAATGTTTCTCAACCCATAAAAACTTCTGAAAGTATTTGTATATTCTTTGTTGTTCTGAATCTTTCTAATTGATGGTGGTGATAACAATAATTACAATATTAATGATGATGATGATAGTGAAATATTAAGGTACTTAGCAGAAAGTGTCATTGAAGAAGTCAAAGATAATGACATCAGTTTTATTTAGTTTCAAATGCAACTTAATTACATAAGTCTTCATAGGCATAAATTGAGCGAAACCCCAGTATGAAACAATAGCCAAACCTGCTGTCTTTAAATTTAGCAAAATTATAATTCTTAAAGACAATTACATTTTGATTTTTGTATTTTTCTTTGTCCGATATTAGGATTTTCAACTGCAGCCGGGTTTTTCCCAGACTGGGTTATATACAGTTGATTTGGTTTCTCTCTAGCATCAATTTTCTGGTTAGCTTGAGGTTGAATGAATGTAATGTTCAAATGTAGACATTTAAATTTAATATTAAATTGGGAAAAGATTGGGTGCAGTTAAAGGTTGTCTTGATTGCTTGATCATTCACTGAGTCAGCAGATCTAAATGGGCAAATAGATAACTTTGTGGAATTAGCTTCTCTCAAGAAAATAAAAAAAACCTTCTTTTCCTTTTTGCCACCAACATCTATGGCACTTATATTATGTACCGGGTAGTTAAGATGACAAGAATCTAGATTAGTAAAGTATGTTGGATTGAAGGACCTAAATTTTGATAATTTATGCAGGCTTCAGAGAGATTGGAAAAAAAATCTGTAAATTAAAATTCATTAAACCTGTATGCATTCTACTCAAATGATTTTATTTCCAAGGACTCATTATGTTATCTTGATCCTTTTACATATGGGTATTTATGGTAATAAGATTGCAGATAAGCTTGTGAAAACAACCTCGTAAAGGAATATTGTTCTACAGCTACATTTAAGCTGGTCCATTCTTGTAACCAAAATCAATAATTGTGACAATCCTATCTGCAAGTACACTGGGATGCCAAATAAAATACATCGCAAACATTGAAGAAAAGCAATAAAAATAAGCGAAAAAAAAAAAAACAAGGAAAAAAAAATTGAATTGTCGAGAAGAGAGTGTGTGCATACTTTGCATTGGTCGCACGTAACTAGTACGCACTGGTCCTCTTAAAGGGGGGGAACCATTTTTTTAAATCAATGATAGCCTTTTACCTGTCTGGCATATACGCATAAACTGAAGGCACATATTCTCTGCTCTGTATACAATAGGGATTCAACTGGTCTACATATCTTTATAGAAAGTTAAAATTGCCTGAAAAAAAAAAATAGTATTTGTAGGAACATACATGCAGTCAAATTTGAAGCCTCTTATAACACGAAATTTAGTGAGATAAATTCATACATACATATCTATCTATCTATCTATCTCCGTCTCTGTGTGTGTGTCTCTCTCTCTCTCTCTCTCTCTCTCTCTCTCTCTCTCTCTCTCTCTCTCTATATATATATATATATATATATATATATATATATATATATATATATATATATATTACTGTTAGTCTCTTCAAGTAAAGTTTGCTTTATTACAATACATCCTCATGGAGTACGAGAAAAATAAGAAGCAATCGCATTTCAGGGCTTAACATTTTCAATGGTAAGTGTTCAGCCTTAATGTTAAGAATTTTGAGCAGAAATTCCTTCTCACTGTGCGATACAGGTGAGCTCTGTCAGTTTAAGTGTTAAATGATGAGGGAGACTTCTGAGACATGACCTACTGTATACAGATAGTCTCTGATCTCCAGATGCTTTATCGATGCCCATTATTGACCTAGCGGGACTACTGTCTCCTCCTAATACTAAATCGATGCCCTGCATTGACTTGTAACAAGACCATACACAACTTAATGCTTCATCATTGCCAGGTAGTAACTTGTAACAAGACCACTGATAACTTAATGCTTAATCAATGCCCAGTATTGACTTTAGCAAGACCACTAACAATGCCCCCTCCTAATGCTTCACCAATGCTGCAGATTTAACTTTGTGCTGCCCGTCGGTAATTAGTGCATCTCAACCGTATCAAGGTTGTATTAGACAGAGCAGTGGTCAGAAGGAGAGACGCCAATCTCTCACATTGACACTGATGGCGGCATACATGGGTCGACTTTAAGAGGAAAATAACAAGAAAAAATTAGGGTAGGGATCCTAGCTAGGGGAACCAATCCGGATTCTGAACGACGATCCCAAACCAGTATAAATATACATGTGTTGGTAAACTGTTAGGCCAGGTCTGCTCGCGTTAAAAACGAGCTAAACCGAGGCCCGATTTCGTGCTAACATATGAAACATCATTTTTTTTTGCTTGCATGCACATCACAGCCAAAAGGCTTCGACCTAAGGACTCTTAGTTGGCCTTACTCAGACTGGAGTGCGTCATGGCAATCAAAATGTGTAACTATGAGATTGGCTGTTTCTCGTTGCTTTTGTTTCATTTAGATCTAGATTTAGATAATTGTCTTAACTCGAGAACTTTGGTTTCACTTTCTGCAGAAACAGGTCAAAAACTATAATCATGACGATGCACGAATAGATATTGGGCTACAAAAAATAGTAGGACTAGATTTAGACACAGAACCTAGGGCAAAAAAAAAAAAAAAAAAAAAAAGCGGGCAAGGAAAAGCGAAGCAGTAACACTTACTGATACTGTTTTAGCAATAAAATGAAACAAGTTTCAGATCTAGTTATAAACCTTAACAGTTGGTATAGCCGGTATGTTTGTATTTGCCCATATTACATTATGCTGAACTGATCATTTATAAATTTAAGTGAAACGAGGGTAAAAATTTAACGAAAATTTTAAATTAAATTTATATGATTTTGAAACCAAAACACCCAAATTTGAATAAATATAATTCTAATTGATATTCCTCGGCCAGCATCATCACAACTATATTATTTTCACAACTATTACTACTATTACTACTACTACTACTACATGTACTACTACTACTATTACTACTACTACTACTACTACTACTACTACTACTACTACTACTACTACTACTACTACTACTACTACTACTACTACTACTACTACTACTACTACTACTACTACTACTACTACTACTACTACTACTACTACCACCACTTTTAGTACTAAGCTTCGAACTAAGGACTCTTCGCAACTCGTACAAGAGTGTGTCATGGCTATCAAAATGTGTAACTCTTGGCCTGTTTCTCTTTGCTTTTGTTTCATTTAGATCTGGGTAATCCTCTAGACTCGAGATCTTTGGTTTTACTTCTTGCAGAAGCAGGTAAAAAACTAACAGTTATCATGACTGTGCGCGATTAATTATTGGATTCAAAATAATAGAGTAGAGCTAAATTAGAGTTAGAACCTAGAAAAAAAAAAAGCGAACAAGGAACAGCTAAGCAGGTAAGACTGACTGATACTATTAAGCCAATAAATTAAAAATAGATTCAGATCTAGTTATAAACCTAATCAGTTGGTATATGTTTTTGTTTGCCCATATTGCATTATGCTGAACTGATATAAATTTATTTCAGAGGAAACATTATATGATCTTGAAATCAAAACAGCCAAATTTGATTAAGTATAATTCTAATTGCTAATTCCTCGGCCAGCACCACCGCTACCACTATCATCACTAATATACTATTTTCCCCACCACCACCACCACCACCACCACTACTACTACTACTACTACTACTACTACTACTACTACTACTACTACTACTACTACTACTACTACTACTACTACTACTACTACTACTACTACTACCACTACGACTACTACTACTACTACTACTACTACTACTACTACTACTACTACTGCTGCTGCTGCTGCTGCTGCTACTACTACTACTACTACAGCTGCTGCTGCCGCTGCTGCTGCTGCTGCTACTACTACTGCTACTACTACTACTACTACTACTACTACTACTACTACTACTACTACTACTACTACTACTACTACTACTGCTACTACTACTACTACTACTACTACTACTACTACTACTACTACTACTACTACTACTACTACTACTAATAATAATAATAATAATAATAATAATAATAATACAGCTGCTGCTGCTGCTACTTTTACTACTGCTACTACTATTACTGCTATTACTGCTACTACTACTGTTATTACTGCTAATACCTCTACTACTACTACTACTACTACTACTACTACTACTACTACTACTACTACTACTACTACTACTACTACTACTACTACTACTACTACTACTATTACTACTACAACTGCTGCTGCTACTGCTGCTACTACTGAAGCTCCTAGCTCTGACTGGTTGCTACGTACATACATGTATAAATTCTGTCCCGTCCAAAGCGTGATACTTAAATTTTCACGTAATGCGGCGGGGTGTTAACCAACTAGGCTATACAATTTTAAAATGCTCATGGCCGCTGTCTAAGAAAAAGGAGGGTTTTTTATTTCTTTTCTCAAATCTTTCTTGAGCTAAGGTATTGGCATCGAGAAGGCTGAGCTAAGAATAGTTTTACTATCTATAATGACTAATACTGAAAAGTTGATTTTTATACTTAATTTTATTTCTTTATTGTTGTTGCGATTGAATCAGGCTCATAATGGCTGAGGCTACGCCTTCGGTTTTGGACAATACAAATGAACGTGTACAACCAATATTTAAGGATGGAAGATATTCCAACCCCTGGCTAGAATCTTGGAAAGAAAAGAAGTTCAGCGAAAGAATAAAGTTCCTCTTTGCTAAAAGCTATGCAAAAGTTCCCCATTCAGAGGTGAGACTATGCTATGAAGATAACAAATCTCTAGTATTTAACTTGTTAAATATATACACTTAGATAAGAGGGTAGAGTCTATTTTCATTCATATTCCTCAATTGAATGACAATTAGTTTGATATTTCGTTTAGCAAACAATTTGATTTGAAAAAAAAAATTATATTAAATTTTGTGCATTAATGGTATTTGTAAAATCAATGATTAGCTATCATTTGAGACTGATGATGAATGTGTTAAAGACACGTCATGGAGGGTTTCTTCACGTGAATCGCCGTTCTGAGCAATACTATAGAGACGGTGCCTGTTTGACACAATTACTTCAAAGAAACATGTACTCAGTTGGCTTAGATTGATCTGTCTTTAATGCTAATAAACAGGGAAAAAAATGCTAACATCTAAAAAATAAGCTTATAATATGTGTATTTCGTCGAACTAAATTGTATATCAGTTAATTATTTTACAAGAAATTTTAATATGGATAGAACAAGAAGAAAAAAAAAACATTTTTAATTCCAACACAAACTCTTTTTTCTTTTCACATAATTATAAATTGTTTTCAGAGAGAACTTGATGAGACCCTCCCAATCCTTCGACCAGACCTCTCAGTATTTGCATCATCATCAGAAACTGGAGTTCGACACCTGTGGGTCGGTCATGCAACCTCGCTGGTCCAATTTGACGGACTTACGCTTCTCACAGACCCGATGTTCAGTGACCGCAAGTCCCCGAGCCAAGCCATAGGGCCGAAACGTTACAGGAAGCCACCCTGCTCCATAGCTGAGTTACCTACCGTGGATTGTGTGCTGATCAGCCATAACCACTATGATCATCTGGATTACAACAGTGTTCTAGCTCTGAATAAAAGGTGCACTTGGACCTTTATAATACAGAAAATATTATCTTGTTGTGAAATTTAGTCGTAATTTTATGGCAGCTACCAAGAATCACAGACCTAAACTTATTAAAAAAATAGTGACTGGTATTTATGACAATACTTCAAATGGAGCTGCTTTTTCACTTTATTATATATTATGTTTAATTTTGACATTATTTGTTTCTGTCCCTAGTCTATAATATATCAAGAGGATTTGTATGTTTTTCCCTTTAGATAAAGAAAGAAAACGAATAAAAAGATTTTAGATAAAAAGCCTAACTCTTTCAGCAGTCTATATTTTTTAGGCTACATAGAACATTGAAGTAAAACATACTTATATACATGTTATTATTGAAATACAGCACTTTTGCTAGATACATGTACAAATAAAATGCACTGGTGGCCCGTTAAATCTTAATTTCCTATGAACTTTTTTTTTTGTTGTTTTATTGTTTTTCAGATTTGGTGACAATCTCCGCTGGTATGTTCCGATGGGAGTAAAGAAGTGGATGACTGATTGTGGTGTGCAGAATGTGGTGGAGTGTACGTGGTGGCAGGAGCACAGTCACACTAGATCCACAGATGGTGACTTCAAGTTTGTGTGTACACCTGCTCAACACTGGAGCAAACGGACACTCACTGATGATAATAAGGTACTGGGAGGGTGGGTGGAGAACAGAAGGGTTTTTAATCATTACTTACCCTTATGTATCTTCCCGTTGCAATGTAAACAATGAACATTGTAACTGCTATTTAGAAAGGTTAAAAATGTATTATCTTCATTAAAAAATGGAATGCCATTCCTCGTCTTTAATATTGATAAACTGGGCTTTGAGTTATAGCAATCACTTTATTAGGCAAGAATCTTGAAAAATTTTCTTCCTCCTTTGATGCTGCCCGGTTATACTGAGACTCCAGGAGTATCTGCCCTGATTATACAGTTTTAACATTAAATTAAAAAAAAAAAATTTTTGCGATAAAAATGTGAACGTTTTAGATGCTGATGATTATTTACACATGAAAGCTTGGCTGAAAACTAAAAAGCGATCTTGTAACAAGTGAACTATTGGAGAAAACGCCGCTTTTGTCTTATAATGAAAGCAATAAAATTCGGGTACTATTTGAGGGTGGTCGTAAGGAGATAGCACTGGTATTTGAAGGTGGTCTTAAGGAGATAGCACTGGCATTTGAAGGTGGTCAAATGAAGATAGCACTGGTATTTGAAGGTGGTCGTAAGGAGATAGCACTGGCATTTGAAGGTGGTCGTAAGGAGATAGCACTGGCATTTGAAGGTGGTCGTAAGGAGATAGCACTGGCATTTGAAGGTGGTCGTAAGGAGATAGCACTGGCATTTGAAGGTGGTCAAATGAAGATAGCACTGGTATTTGAAGGTGGTCGTAAGGAGATAGCACTGGTATTTGAAGGTGGTCGTAAGGAGATAGCACTGGTATTTGAAGGTGGTCGTAAGGAGACAGTATTGGTATTTAAAGGTGGTCGTAAGGAGATAGCACTGGTATCTGAAGGTGGTCGTAAGGAGATAGCACTGGTAATTGAAGATGGTCGTAAGGAGATAGCACTGGTAATTGAAGGTGGTCGTAAGGAGATAGCATTGGTATTCAAAGATGGTCGAAAGGAGATAGCATTGGTATTAAAGGTCGTCGTAGGGAGATAATTTAGTAACAATGAAGCCTATACTATGCCAATGCACTTGAGAAATATATTTTTTTCGAGCGCTTAATCTCATTTTTGTAAAGTAATTAATTGGTATTTTTGTTTTCTTGTAAGTTTTTTTTTAGTTTCGATGGAAAATGGCTCGTGGTATGTGGTTTGAATGAAATAAGTTGCATTTTCAATTGACCTACTAAAAAGTTCAGTTGAGTGACCGAAAATAACCGAAGGCGGTTGTGAGAGAACAAACTGACTTCATCATCTGTAGACGGATCTTGTGCACATTGTAAACAGAGGAGCCTCCTGCATGTTGACTAGGCTGATGTGTTGACGCTAAGACTCTACAACTGTACGTTTTCAACTGAGCTACCTCTCTCTCTCTCTCTCTCTCTCTCTCTCTCTCTCTCTCTCTTTCTCTCTCTCCCCCTCCCTTCTCCTTTCTGTTTATCTCTGTCTGTTTGTTTGTCTGTTTGTCTGTCTGTCTGTCTGTCTGTCTGTCTCTCTCTCTCTGTTTCTCTTCCCCCTCTCCCTCTTTCTCACCATTTTACCCCCCCCCCCCCCCCCCCTTGCCCTCCTCTCCCCTCTCTCTTTCTCTCACCCCCAGACCCTGTGGTGTAGCTGGTGTGTGAAAGGACCAAACCACAGCTTCTTCTTTACTGGAGACACTGGCTATTGCCCTGCCTTTAAAACCATCGGTTCACATTACGGGCCTTTTACCCTGGCCACTATTCCCATAGGAGCTTACAAGCCGAGGTAGGATTTTCATAGAAACACGGAACTGATTTCATTTTATAGACTAGTGAATTGTTTATGTAAATTTCGCCTTTTGCAAAAGAATGCAATAATCTGTTATTTTGCTCGTGATTTGTTGTTTTACTTACTTATTATATATTAGAAAAAAAATAATGTTTACAACAAATAATGGTCCTTTTTATATTTTTGTTTCAATTGCGTTTATCGTCCTAGTTTTCTAGCAGTCCCAGCAGTTTAGTTATTCAGCCTGTGTTTCTGTCTGAACTATGAGACACTTGTAGGCCTACTTCATACAAATTTGTACGCAACTAAACGTTTTGTGCAATGTTCTTGAAGAGCAAAGCGATTCTGATTCTGATCGCTTCACTAATATTTTGTCCCGCTTACAAAATCTTGTGTTGTGTGAATTCACAGGGCTGTGCTCTATGGTGTCCATACAGACCCGGAAGATGGTCTGGAGATACACAAAGACGTGAAAGCAGAGACTTCTGTTGGCATTCACTGGGGAACTTTTCATAACGTCTCAAAAGAGGTTAGAATATTCTACAACTACAAGTTTATCAAGCTCACTTCAAACTACAAATGGCGAGTAATTCATGTTAATTATCTACTCAGCTAAAATAATTTGTCAGGGAATTATTGTCGGCATATTCCTTTCGCGTTGCTTTCAGCTGATCTTTTGAGGAGCATTTTTTGGTCTAGATATTGAATCCCAATTGTCATGTTCTCAAAGTCATAGTTTACACACATGCTATTCTTACTAGATAAAAAATGACACTATTGGATACCCCCGAATTTTAATTGTGCGAAACAAATTTGGGACGAATTGAAGGATAATAATTATCTAGGGAACAGGTGAGCTGCGGGAATTTTTTTTTTATGTAAACACTTGCCTACTAGAAAGAAAACACTTGGCAACGAACGGTTGAGACCGAGGCAGAGGGCAATCAGGGGTCACTGATAACGATAGGGCTTTTGAACTGGACTGTCTGGAATGGAAGAGATTTGCTCTGATAGCTGGCGAAATGGGTAGTTTAAAAAATGATAACCAGAAAAAAGCATCTTGGATGATATTCCAAATTTTAAGAATTGAAATGGGCAGTTGCCTCCTTGATAAACAACAGTATGCAAACAAAGCTTGCTTTATTAAGTAAACATAACTAAAAATAAAAGCCTAATGCTGATATGCGCAGACGGACAATGACCAAGAGCGAAAGAACCATACACCAAAGGCCATACACTAAAAGATTTCGTTTAAAACACTTTTTAAAGCTTATATGGCAAAATAGAAGATAGTACATTTTTAGCTTATTTAGACCAAAAACATTATTGTTTTAAAGACTTGTTTCAAACTGCATTATTTTTTGTTTTTGTTTTATGAATTTTTAGTTCTACTTGGAACCTAGAGAGAAGGTCAAAGAGCTATTGGAACAGCAAGGGATGCCTTCAACAGCTTTCATCACCACAAAACACGGGGAAATAGTTTTGATAGGAGGAAAAAATAAATAATGTAAACATTAATTGAAGTGTATTAGTCGGTTTCTCTTGTTTATGTTAAGTGTTTATTGCTTGCAGTAGTTTTGCTCTAAGGAATAGCACTAAAAATGTGATATTTTTGCTTGTTTTGTTGCACAGATATACTTTATTGTTCACACATTATTGTTAACGCGCTGAGCATTGTATTCAAATAACAGAATGGATATTACAAAATAAAGAAATAATTTTTCTTTAAATTTCATAAAAACAAGTAAGAAAATAACTTACAGTATGCACATTTAAAAAAAAATTGCCCTTATTGATATTATTAAGATAAAGAAAAGCCAACCTTACAAGATCTTTCTTTTCACATTCTTTGATTTAGGCCTAACAGTACTGTAAAAAATGCTGCATAGTTTATATACATATGTTTAAAAATAAAATGTAGAAAAAGAATTGTATTGTTTCTATTTCATTGTCTTCAAAGTTTTACAGTTTTCTGATTTGTTTTCGTAAATCAATAAAAAATTAAATGAGGCCTTTAGACCATGACGATAGATGCCTCATCGATTTTAGTAGAATAGCAAAATGTATATACATTTACACTTCCCAATATTCTACGATGATCGAATGAACAGCCTTGAGATAGTCCACCTAGCCCGGTATTAAAAGATGCATAGGATCACAGCTCATTAGAGCGCCAAAAAATATGCACCCATAGCTTCTAATTTAAAGTACCGGTATATCGATAATTTTGCTATGATCTTTCATGATCTTATTATTATCTTAAAGCAAAAACGTACAATTTGAAAGTAAAGACTGAAGAAATAATTTGCCATCCCTATCTCTGTTATTTCTTATAGCAGGTAGATCTAGCTAAAATAAAGATTAAAAAAAAAAATGCCCTCTAGTTTTAAACAAGAAAGAAAAAAAAAAACTAAACAAAAACAATGTTTATACTTTTCTATTGTTTAGAGTGCTGTCCCTTGTCATTCATAGGTAAAAATAAATGAAAAAATTTTTTTATCACAGAATATATTCAGGTAAATTCATAATATAGATCTAAATTCTAATTGATTGTTTAGATTTAGATCAAGAAATGTAGAACTGGAACTTTGAAATATGAAGATTCACGCATTAACAAAAACGAATCAAAATGAACATAAATTCTAGATCTAGATCTAGATCTAGATTCTACAATGTGAGACGGCTAGTATCATAAACTTATATTGAGATGAGGTATATCCAGATATAGATCTAGATCTATACTAAAATTATCTTATTTAGGAGCGACAGTTGTGTTGAAAACTTAAATAAAGAATCTAGATCTAGAATCATACATGTTATATTAGTAAAATAGAGATTATCATATTGTCAAAGTACGTTGAAAGCATATTTAAAAGCTCAATTCCAAATTGGTGGCTCTCAAGTTCAAAACAATTTACCCAGGAACCTTTTAATTTTTTGACAAAATCTATTGGAACAAAAATTTAATGGGTAGATCTAGTCAATGAATCGGTTAAGTTACATTTGATGATTCTGTGTAGAAAAAAAAAAGTTATTAATTACAATCGGACTCAACTACCTTTTGGTATTTATTTTTCCAATAAGATTTATCACAAATTAGTATACTGAGAACGAATTTTAAACTCATAAAAGTGTAGGCCCAAAAAATGAACTTGAAACATGGCTGAGGCTGCTCCACCACATTGTGACAGTGCAGACGGATTTATACAACCAATTTTCAAAGATGGAAGATATTCTAACCCTTGGGGTGGCCTCTGGCATGAAGAAGCAACCTTTAGAGAAAGATTAAAGTTCTTCTTTGGAAAAAGTCATGCAAATGTTCCACGTTCAGAGGTAAGACTGCGTTCAACCCAAGCAACTGAATGTCAATTTTTAAAGATTGTTTTCTGTAAGATTTGCTTTTTTTTTTTTTTGGCAATTTCTCCTTTTTTTATTCATTACTAAATCAAGAAGGTGAAATGGCATTTTTTTTTTGTAATTTTATTACAAAGTGAATATTTATTTTGTCTCTAGATTTAGATTTTTAAGAGAATACTACAAGTCCACTATGACATGAGTACTATTTATTGTGTAAAGTGCGAATTGTTTCTATAAAAGAGCACATATATAAGGAATGAACATGGTCATACGAATTTGAAAAAAAAAATTGTTTGAGAGGCAATATTGTTGATTATCGATTTTTAAAATTGATTTAATTTTATTTGTTAAAATTTGTTTGAAGTGTTTTGTATCAGAGATAAACGAGGCTCAATGATTTAAAAAGACTAACAGAGTATATAATCAAGCAGATCTATAAATCAAGATCACAGTTTTAAAATTATTTTGATATCTTCTCTACTTCTTCTCCAGCAGCAGAAAACTTTACATCCACAGATTTCAGTCATGAATGGTTATTTAAAAATCAAAAACAGTGTTAAATTTTCCTATCAACCTCACGGTCATTTCCAGGTTTATCCAGCAAAACTCACTGATCAGCCTTGATCAAATGAACAATATTGGTATCTCTGTTTCAGTCTTAAATTCAAGTGTTAACACTCCATCAATATTTTTTACAATTTAAGACAAGGTTTTGCTTTAGACCCACTAGAATTTAGTCCTAGTCTCATTACAGCTCTTGTGGCTGGAGGCTTTTTTAAATGATTTATCCATGTGTAACAGCTGAAAGTATTATAATATTGTAATTTTTTTTTATTTCAGAGAGAACTTGATGAGACCCTCCCAATCCTTCAACCAGACCTCTCAGTATTCGCATTGTCACCAGAAACTGGAGTTCGACACCTGTGGGTCGGTCATGCAACCTCGCTCGTACAGTTTGACGGACTTACACTTCTCACAGACCCAATTTTCAGTGACCGCAAGTCCCCGAGCCAAGCAATGGGGCCGAAACGTTACAGGAAGCCACCCTGCTCTATAGCTGAGTTACCTACCGTGGATTGTGTACTGATCAGCCATAACCACTATGATCATCTGGATTACAACAGTGTTCTAGCTCTGAATAAAAGGTGCACTTGGACCTTTATAATACAGAAAATATTATTTTGTTGTGAAATTTAGTCGTAATTTTATGGCAGCTACCAAGAATCACAGACCTAAAGTTATAAAAAAAAATAGTGACTGGTGTTTATGACAATACTTCAAATGGAGCTGCTTATATGTTTAATTTTGACATTATTTGTTTCTGTCCCTAGTCTATAATATATCAAGAGGATTTGTATGTTTTTCCCTTTGGATAAAGAAAGAAAACGAATAAAAAGATTTTAGTTAAAAAACCTAACTCTTTCAGCAGTCTATATTTTTTAGACTACATAGAACATTGAAGTAAAACATACTTATATACATGTTATTATTGAAATACAGCACTTTTGCAAATACATGTACAAATAAAATGCACTGTGGCCCGTTAAATCTTAATTTCCTATGAACTTTTTTTTTTGTTGTTTTATTGTTTTTCAGATTTGGTGACAATCTTTGCTGGTATGTTCCGATGGGAGTAAAGAAGTGGATGACTGATTGTGGTGTGCAGAATGTGGTGGAGTGTACGTGGTGGCAGGAGCACAGTCACACTAGATCCACAGATGGTGACTTCAAGTTTGTGTGTACACCTGCTCAACACTGGAGCAAACGGACACTCACTGATGATAATAAGGTACTGGGAGGGTGGGTGGAGAACAGAAGGGTTTTTTATCATAGCTTACCCTTATGTATCTTCCCGTTGCAATGTAAACAATGTACATTGTAACTGCTATTTGACTTACTTGACTTAGGGCCTTCCGCGTCTCAGTCGTCCGACGGGGGCGCTTCGGCAGCTTTTCGGATTCTCGTCGACAGTTCTCTCCATTGCTGTCTGTTCTGGGCGATGCATCTTAGGTGTTCGAGGTCTTCCCTAGTTGTGAGTTGTAGTGTGTTTTCTTGTAGTCTTGATAGGTCTTTGTTGAGGACGACTGGTAGTGTTGTTAAAGGGCGGCCCCGAAACTTTTTTCCGTGTGTGGCGAAATAGCTGTTCATTGATTTATTAGCAGGTATTTCAATATTTCTTCTAAGTATGTGCCCGAAAAGGCGCCACCTGTTCTCAAGTATATAAATAGAAAGGGGGTGTTCCTCGCACTTGTTGTAAAGAGATGAATTTGTGATTTTAACGGGGTATTTGATGTTGAGAACTTTCCTTAGCTGTTTACGATGAAATGCATTTAATTTTTCTTCTTCAGATTTTGTCAGTGCCCAGGTGCCGCAGTTGTAGACAAGTATTGATTTTACGAGCGACCTGTATAATTTCAGCTTGGTCTTTCTTTTAATCTTATCTCCTTTGATCCAGACATTTAGAAGCTTTGTCAGTGCTGCATTGGATAGTCGTTTCCTCCTCTCAACGTCTTCTTCGTCGCCTATGAGAGTTCCAACTTTTTTTTGTATTTTTATACTCTGTTCCAGCTCTTGACAACGTTGTAAACTCTGTCTTATCTATATTGACCAGTAGATTGTATTTATGTAAGGTGTTTTGTACTTCTTCCGTATCGACGAAATTCAGACCAACAAAATCTACGTCGTCAGCGTATGCAATCTCTGTAGGTAGAGTCTTTTCCAGTTTATTGGTCGGTCGTGGCAAGATGGTTCTTACTTCTTTCAGGGCATTCTCTAAATATACTGAAAACAATACGGGGCTAAGACTGTCTCCTTGCGGGGTGCCTATGTTGCTCACAAAGGGTCTTTCCTTTGTTGCACCATTGATCCTAGTGTTAATGACTGTATCGCTTAAGAGAAAACGTATTATTCTCAGCTCATCTTCTTCAACTATGCGTTCTATTATGTCAAGCAAAATTTGTCTATCTATTGTGTCGAAGGCTGCTGACATGTCAATCCCTGTGATTTTGATCTCGACATCCTCTTTCTTAGCCTTGGCTGCCAGCCATTTATGCGTCCATGCGACGTCGGACGTGCTTCTTTCAGGCCGAAACTGCTATTTAGAAGGTTAAAAATGTATTATCTTCATTAAAAAATGGAATGGCATTCCTCATCTTTAATGTTGATAAACTGGGCTTTAAGTTATAGCAATCACTTTATTAGGCAAGAATCTCGAAAAATTTTCTTCCTCCTTTGATGCTGCCCGGTTATACTGAGACTCCAGGAGTATCTGCCCTGATTATACAGTTTTAACATTTCTAAAAGCTTTTTTGCAATAAAAATGTGAACGTTTTAGATGCTGATGATTATTTACACATGAAAGCTTGGCTGAAAACTAAAAAGCGATCTTGTAACAAGTGAACTATTGGAGAAAACGCCGCTTTTGTCTTATAATGAAAGCAATAAAATTCGGGTACTATTTGAGGGTGGTCTTAAGGAGATAGCGCTGGTATTTGAAGGTGGTCTTAAGGAGATAGCACTGGCATTTGAAGGTGGTCAAATGAAGATAGCACTGGTATTTGAAGGTGGTCGTAAGGAGATAGCACAGGTACAGTGCACACCACATATATCGACATAGCATCTTTCGACTTTTCTCTTTTTTCGACATAGATAACTAAGTACGCTTTTTCTTCCTCTTTATTCTTAGTAAATTGCTGTCCCTATATCGACAGATCTGTCTCTCCTTTTCCCTTATATCGACATCTTAGTCGCCGAAATAACTAGGCAAACCAAAGAGAGATTTAGCTCCTCGCATCTCTCCTTCATGCACAGATACTAGCCTATCCTGTAGCATGACTCACGGAGGCTGCGCCTTTGTTTGGCACGCTTTGTGGCCTGAGAGAAAAGGGGAGAAGGGTGTAGGGTGGATAGAGCGTTTCAAGCGTCGTCATGGCATTGCTCTCAAGACTGTCAGTGGAGAGGCGGCTGCAGTAGACTACACAGTCACAAATGCATGGAAACAGGACGATTTGCCTTCTCTCTTAAATGAGTATGGAGACGACGACATCTTCAATGCAGATGAAACAGGCATTTTCTATAAATGTTTGCCTGACAGTCGCTTGCCTTGAAGGGTGAAAGGTGTACAGGGGGAAAGAAAGCTAAGGAGAGGATGACAGCTTTGGTTGCCGCCAACATGTCTGGCAAAGAGAAACTGCCGCTTGTTGTTATCGGTAAATCTCTGAGGCCAAGATGTATGAAGAATGTGAAAAATCTGCCTGTGGACTACACAGCTAATAAAAAGGCATGGATGACTAGCTCTATTTTTGAGAACTGGCTCAGGAAATTCGTCCTTCAAGGCAGATCTGTTGCCATGGTGGTTGACAACTGCCCAGCACACCCACATATTGATGGCCTGAGGAGCATCAAACTTGTTTTCCTGCCACCTAATACGACAAGTCATATGCAGCCATGTGATCAGGGAATAATTAATTCCCTCAAGCATCACTACCGGGCTCGAGTTGTGAGAAAATACCTCGACCACATCAAGGACAAGATGACAACAGTCTCTGCAGAGCCTATTACTTCTGAGACATTCAGAATATCTGTACTTGATGCACTGTACGACCTAAGGTCAGCCTGGGACAAGGTCACAGAGAAAACGATAAAGAACTGTTTTCGTCATGCTGGGTTCTGCAAGGAAGTTAATGTTACAGCAACAGAAGACCCTCCACTTGTAACTGAGACAGATGAGTTTGAGAATGCCATGGAATCACTGGCAGGTGTGACATTTCTGCAGACAACAGCCCAAGATTTTGTCTCTATAGATGTTAATGTGGAAACAACTGCAGAGGTGTCAGTGTCTGAGTTGGTTCAAATTGTCCAGTCTCAGAACTGCCCTGAGTCCGAGTCAAATGAGAGAAATGGAGTCCCAGGATGAGGCTGAGAGGAGGGTTACAGCAGGAGAGGCAAGGGCTGCAATAGCAACTCTTAGGCGATTTACAGCCCAACAAGAAAAGGGAGACTGTCTCTTTAGTCATTTGAGCACAGTTGAGGATAAGGTGGAAGAAATAAGCTCTTCAAACTTGAAACAAAACTCACTTCTTGACTTCTTTCAAAGGGTTTAGAAAATGGTGCGATTGACAAGGGGTTAAAAATTAAGCATCACCTCAAACGGCCCTTTTAAGGGCCTATAAATAATTGATGAGCAAAATTTTTTGTAAGTATTGGATGGGAGAGTTTTGCAGATTTTTTTCAAACCAAGGGAAGTAACTGAGCTTAATATGAACCAGATGTATTTGCCCCCCATGAACAAAAATCCTTGTTTTGTGGAGTTTACTACAAAATCTCTTTTTAGTGTGTAGAAATGTGATCTAATATAGATTTCTTTTATATTGACTTTCTCTTATATCGACATAGGACATTTGGAACCCTTTATGTCGATATATCAGGTGTGCACTGTATTTGAAGGTGGTCGTAAGGAGATAGCATGGTATTTGAAAGTGGTCGTAAGGAGATAGAATTGGTATTCAAAGGTGGTCGTAAGGATATAGCACTGGTAATTGAAGGTGGTCGAAAGGAGATATTACTGGTAATTGAAGGTAGTCGTAAGGAGATAGTACTGGTATTTGAAGGTGGTGATAAGGAGATAGCATTGGTATTCAAAGATGGTCGAAAGGAGATAGCACTGGTATTAAAGGTCGTCGTAGGGAGATAATTTAGTAACAATGAAGCCTATACTATGCCATTGCACTTGAGAAACATATTTTTTTCAAGCGCTTAATCTTATTTTTGTAAAGTTATTAATTGATATTTTTGTTTTCTTGTAAGTTTTTTTTTTGAGTTTTGATGGAAAATGGCTCGTGGTGTGTGGTTTGAATGAAATAAGTTGCATACTACCATTTTCAATTGACCTACTAAAAAGTTCAGTTGAGTGACCGAAAATAACCGAAGGCGGTTGTGAGAGAACAAACTGACTTCATCATCTGTAGACGGATCTTGTGCACATTGTAAACAGAGGAGCCTCCTGAAAGATGACTAGGCTGATGTGTTGACGCTAAGACTCTACAACTGTACGTTTTCAACTGAGCTACCTCTCTCTCTCTCTCTCTCTCTCTCTCTCTCTCTCTCTCTCTCTCTCTCCCCCTCCCTTCTCCTTTCTCTTTATCTCTGTCTGTCTGTCTGTCTGTCTGTCTCTCTCTCTCTCTCTGTTTCTCTTCCCCCTCTCCCTCTTTCTCTCCATTTTACCCCCCCCCCCCCCCTTGCCCTCCTCTCCCCTCTCTCTTTCTCTCACCCCCAGACCCTGTGGTGTAGCTGGTGTGTGAAAGGACCAAACCACAGCTTCTTCTTTACTGGAGACACTGGCTATTGCCCTGCCTTTAAAACCATCGGTTCACATTATGGGCCTTTTACCCTGGCCACCATTCCCATAGGAGCTTACATGCCAAGGTAAGTGTAACAAATAACAGATTGAGTCTCATTGTACAAAATTTTTTTTTTTTTTTATATATCTTAGATTGCGCTGCGTGCCAAGACTAGTGAGAGTGCTACCAGTTTATAATTCCTTGTCTCACAAGAGATACTCATGTACAAACATGCTTCCACACTGCATGACTGCTGTTATAATTTCTGGCAAAACCCAAAGATCAGATGGAATAGAACAACCTCAATCTGCAGGATATAGAAAGATTAAATCTTAAAAGAAAAGTAAAACATATAAATGAATATTTGCAGCTGCACACACAAATTTTAAGTGAACAGTAAAGAGAAAAAAAAATTATAAATCTTAAAAGAAAAGTAAAACATATAAATGAATATTTGCAGCTGCCTACAAACACAAAACTTTTAAGTGAACAGTACAGAGAAAAAAAATTATTGATTTCACTTACCAATCATGACTACTTTGAGTAAAAATCTTCTGTTTTGATCACTCCCTTTCTCTTTATCGGTTTATTTGGTCCCAGAGCTACACAAAGCAGAGTGCACACAGACCCAGAAGATGGCATCAAGGTACACAAGGATGTCAGGTCAGAAGCATCCATTGGGATCCACTGGGGAACATTCCATAATATATCCAAGGAGGTGTGATTTTAAATTATTTTTTTTTAACCATCATTCCCTTCTGAAATTTCTTTGAATTGAATTTAAAGTGAGTGATTCTTTGTAAAGAATCAGTGTGTGTTTGGTTGCCTCTCAGAGAATTACTGCTACAGTTTGTGGCTTTATTTTAATAGTTTGCTTATGATGCACACAAGTTATCTAGTCATGAGCTCAATTCTTGATCCTGTACTTTTCCTACATGGAAGATGGACCGAATTCTTGTAAAGAGACTACTGAACTAATGCTGCAGTATGCAAATAACCATTGCAGTCTTAAAGAGCAATTTCTTCATTGAAACAAAGGTTGTGTGTGATGAGCACTGAACGTATTAAAAAATTAAATAAAATAATTATGTACTTTGCATTTATGCAACATCAATAAGATATTTTAGTTGGATTTTTTTATATTTTAGTTGGATTTTTTTAGTTGTTGAAACAAAACAATGAACCCTTTACTTAGTCTAAATTTTTGTCTTTCATTTTACAGTTTTACTTGGAACCTAGAGAAAAGCTGAAAGAGTTAGTGGAGCAACAAGGAATGTCATCAACAGCTTTCATCACCACCAAACATGGAGAAATAGTTTTGATAGGAGCTAATAACCATTAAAGGCATGTTACCTGCCATCTTTTTGTGTAATATCAGTGTACATCCATAATGATTAAATTCAATTTGGCAAGTCAAGATTTAACATAAAAAACAAATAGGTGATTGTCAAAATCCAACTTATAGTTTTGATCTATAACCAATGCTCAAGAAATTTTTTTCCATTTTTTTTACTTCATCTTCTGTATTGCTGCTAAAATCAATTTGGAAAATATTGAAAAGTATTTTCACCTTGCAAATGCCTAAAATGTGAGAACTTTAAAAAAAAAAGTGAAAAATGAACTAGTTTTGGTGGGAATTGGCATCAAAGCATAGCACAGCTGTCTAAAGGCACTTGCTGCCTAGCCCTGCTAGCATACATATTTTTCTGAATTTAATTTAAAAGCTTGTTTATTGGACATAATTTTCTTCACTCCTGTCGAGTTTGTGGATTGCCCAGCATTTCAGTTCCTTTTTCTTACATCCTCACCATTAATTCATCAAATCTCTAATCGTGTGCCCTGCATTATTCATCAAATCTCTAATCGTGTGCCCTGCATTATTCATCAAATCTCTAATCGTGTGCCCTGGTGCCCTGCATCGTTTACTACATTTAGAACTAGAACTGACTTGTCTTTGATTTACAATTAGAAATTTTTTTTTTTTTTTTTTTTAAAAGAAGACTTTAAAATGTAACTGTAAGTATGTAAGTATGGTGCCCCAACCTCACGAAATACAAAAAAAGAAACTGTAGGGGCCTATACGTGTATATTCAACCATTTCATGTTGAAATTTGGTTGAGCATTAATCATGTGAAGATTTTAAGCGAGTGTATACATGGCTTTTCTTGTCGTGTCTATCATTATTTCTTGTTTATCAGCATACATGCTATCACAGCCCTGGTCTACCTCACCTCTTCTCAGCCTACTGCGGCCTGAAGTAAAAAAGATCTGCCTGTATAAGTAGTTTTCATCTTTACAACTGACTACATGTTCTTACTTTTATCTTATACTTGTAAGGGTGTTCTGGATAAATCTAATACACGTTATAGTCCAAAAAAGCTAAGAGATAAATGAGGCATGTTTATGCTGCTCACCTTCGATTATAATTATTTGCTTTAACCTTGAACATTTTCACTTTTAGCCCTTTTACAATTCACTATCGATTGAAAGTCTTTTAACCATATGGATCACATAAATTTGTTTCATATGTTTATTTAATATTTAATTGAAATTGCGGCTCTCCCATGCAAGGCATTTTCTGGCTGTGAATTTTTTGTGTACATGTATTACTTGCATGAGAGGAGGAGAACTTTTCTCTTGAAAATTTTCAAGAACTTTGTTACAAATTTATTCATTGCAAAACAATTTGATCTATTTATTTCAATTATATAAATTTATGATATGATAATATTGACACATCTGAAAGTTTTATCTTCAATAAACTTTACTTATTTCACAAATCATTTTTGCTATTCAGCGTGTCATCATATACGCAATGAAATGATAAATCTTCAGAAAGCATGAGAGCCAGTAGATATAGACCAAAAAAAAAAAAAAAACAAAACAAAAAAACATCAAAGCAACAAACAGAAAAAGTAGTGTAGACATTTCATTTATATTTGAGAGGTTTAATGAATAATTTTAAAAGTAAACACGAAATACAATCAACTGTATAAATCT